>JAQNDB010000035.1:0-141659 GCA_029204045.2 Tillandsia leiboldiana | reverse complement strand
CGGCCCGGCCCAAGGCGCGCGTGCACGCCTCATGCGTGCACAACTGCGCATGCCGCACGGCCACCCATGCGCAGACCCAAGCCACGGGTGCCCCTGTGCACCACCCACAACCCAAAGTTCGGTGGCTCCGTTGGGTCGTTTTTCCACCGTTTGGCGCCGTTTTTGCCGTTGGGATACCATCTCCGTGATTTTCTTGGCATGGCCCAACCTGGGATCTTTTTGGGGGTCCCCGTTTTCGCCATGTTGGTGCTATTCTCGCCGATGCTCCGCGCTCGACGAAATCGTCGGGGCGCGCCGTCGGTCTCTTCTCTCATCATTTTCGCCGCCGGGCCTTACTTGGTCTAACCATTGACGTCCCGAGTGGCTGCCGGTTGAGAATTGGTTTTTGCTGGTTTTCCGTTAGAGGTTTTGGTTTCCGACGGGTTCGTCGACGAAATAGCGCGTCCGGTTGTTGTTGTCCTTTGATGTTACCGGTTTGATATGAGTTGTTAGTTTTACTCGATGGTTTTGACTTGTTGGTTTTTTGACCGACATTGCGGTCCCCTAGGCACGACGATTTGCGGTTTTGCGGGTTTTACGTAACAGTGGTTGGGACCACTGGTCTTTTTTTTTACATGATTAGGATAAGGTGTTATTTGGCTCCCTTGGATATTTAGTAGGCACAAGGAGTCCTGAGTTCTTAGGAGGGTCGCGGCGCGTCGATATCTTCAACTAGGGGGGTAACGGTTGCTATAATGCAACAAGTGCATTAAGTGCATCTATCGTCATAAAATGCTTTAATTTGTCTAACAAAGTAGATGGACAGTTTAACCTTTCGCATAATTGTGTTTTATCTAACAATTAAACGGCTACGGTCGCAGGTGCTCCCTGTTGGGTTATATGTAATAAGGATCTAAATAGGGAAAAAAAAACACCTAGAGGGGGGTGAATAGGTGTAAACGTATAAACACTCAAAAATCGTGCGATAAAAACCCAATGCGGAAATAAAAATAATACGCAAGATTGTTACGTGGAAAACTCCATCACCGGAGTAAAAACCACGGGACCGATAACACGGCAGAAATCCACTAGAATTAAAACACGTACAAGGTGATTTACCGTACACACTTACGACTCAAACCTTTTCCATATGCTCCTAGAGGATCTTCTCCGCTCGCTCCGCGACGCTTCTCGAATCCACGATCTGCGCCCAACGCCGAATCCACGGCGTCCAACGTCGAATCCACGACGTCCGACCGAATCCACGGTCTTCACCCAATAGCACCCTTCGAATCCACAAACGTGCCTCACTCCGAATCCACGAGAGCGGTTGAACCTTGAATCCACAAGGACACGCGAATCCACGCGCCGATTTTTGGGGTAATCATTGTTTTAGGGTGGTGATGATCCGCCGAATACTTAGATCAAAGATAGATCGGAAATACCATCTAAGTATTCATTAGTTTGATTCAACTCAAGATGTGAGTATGAAAACCTAGAATCAAACTAATCAATATAGATGAAGAAAACATAGAGTGTTCTCTAATGATTTCCTTTCTTCTCTATATGTGGATCTAGAGCCGTAAAAGATGATCTATGAAAATGACGGCTATTTTCTTTTTTTGGCTTACCCTAGAAAATGAATCATAGGGTCTATTTATAGGTTAGAAACCCTAGGAAGGAGATAAGAATCAAAACCTAACATTTCTGGAAATTTTTACGGACGGCGATCCGGATCGGATTAGCTGTGATCCGGATCGTCGTAACGAGTCAGGCAATTCCAGAAAAACGAAGGTTCGGGATCCGATCGAAGTGCTTGATCCGGATCGTTCATACAGTTCACCAAACATCAACGTCGGGATCCGATTGCGAAGCCTGATCCGATCGTTCAAGGAAGATGGTAAACTCAGTGTTCGGGATCCGGATCAAGAGGCTACGATCCGGATTGAACTGGTGTATGAACGAACCACCTTCGGGATCCGGATCGAACAACCTGATCCGGATCCTGAACATGTCCCAAGTCCAGTTTTGATTTTTATGCATGAAAGATTCTTCCAAGTGTTTCTACACTACAAGAAGTATTCGGATCACACAAAATCTTTAGTTCAACATACCTGATCCTTTTGAATTCTTCTTTCTTGAGATTGAGTTAAATGATCCAACTTTCTTCAATCTTCAAGACTTGAGACTTTCACGAAACTACGCCAACTCAAATTCCGTAACAATCTCCCCCTTTGGCGGTTTCGTGACAAAACACAGATCCACTAAAGAAAATTCAAAAAGATATTTTGTTGCTATCACCATACAACAAAAATTTACAATGGAGATCCAAAATTTAAAACATGAGATAAACTCCTAAAACAGACTCTAGACTTAGACATCTGTACTCTCTGCACAAAGAAATCATTTTGACAAAAAGAGATCGTTAGATACCTCAAGAATATTTAGCATACAAAACAATACAGAGATAGAGTTTATCTGATCATCATGACATTTGAGAATTCAGATATGTAAGAGAATCATAGTCAAAAACCAACATATCTTCTATGCAATTAAAAACCAAATGTCACACATGTTAGTCCAACATCAACTTGTTAGTCATATTACATGCCCAAATAGTTAGTCGAATAGTTAGTCGAGACATGCAAACAATCACAAGATAAAAACCAAAGTTGAAGTTGAAATGATACTACCTTGATGTACCAAAATTTCCATCAGCATTTGTTCATCATTGTGCCTTGATGCAGTCATCATTGTACCTTGATGTATACAAGATCACAATTTTCACATATCATTGTTCAAGTTCTCTAAACTCTCTCCCCCTTTTTGTCACAAACAAGCCAAATCTCAAAAATAAGGAGAGTTAAATAAGGACAAAATAAAAAAACCTGAGAACTAAAGAACAAAACTAAAACCTGCACAAGAAGATTAGAGAAAAGAAGAAAATTTATGCAGAGTCGTCGGAGCTGATACACCCCAGCTTTTGAAACATTCTTGATCCGTTTGTTTATAGAGCTTGTTCCTTATTACTTCTTGATAGCCTCTTTCATTTCAGCGACATCAGTAGCCATGCGCTCTTGCTCGTTTAAGAGTCCGCTGTTGTTCCTTATAGATTGAACTAACGACGCATCATCATCAAAGTATACTTAGGTGTCCTGCTTTGCTGGTGGAACCGGAGGAGTTTCTGCCGGTGCAGAGGTTGTTTGCTTGTTGTTGTTGTGCTCGTTGCCGGTTGAGGTATGAAAGGTTCATCTGGCTTCGTCGAAGAGACTTTACAATTGATGTTTCATTGATCGTTCCTAGACTGTGCATATAGGAGCTCGCATTTGTGTAGCGTTAAATTTGCGAAGATGCGCATGATGATCATTGGATAAGGTAGTCTCTCTGCGGGTGAGCATTCTCCACATATCGTGCCATCCTTGACCAGATGATGTAGGGAATGTTTAAGTTAGCTCCCATTGCTGCTGTAGGGGTTTCCAAGTAGATAAAAGTATCATTCTTTCCCACCGAAGAACCTTTGTGTTCATGTTTGGAATAATATGTAACAACAATGAGGTTTAAGGAGCGGTACTCTGGTCGTAGTTCTTCGAGAAAACGGAGTTTCCTGTCGACCGGTTTGCCTGAACACAGATTCCATCAACTACCACTCTCCAGGAGTAGGTGTTGAAGGCTTGATTCTTCAGTAATGAGTGCCATCGGCTCGGGCATCCATCCCTAGTACTTCTCCAATTAGCTGAGGCGTTACTTTATTCTGATATTCTTGACTAATGTTTGAAAATCCCGACGCCCGCTTTCCTGATCACTAGATGCAGGCATTCTGATAAAACATCCTCACTGAGTGAAGACAATACCCAGTGGTCTCCGGGAAGTCGCAAATGGGGGCAAGACCTATCTGGTCAAACAAATCCCAAATGCCCGAGAAGCGCTTTCAAGGCTTGACATCAACATGCCTTTCGCCAATGCATTCCCTGTTTTCAAAATCCTTTATATCCTAGCCGAGCTGACAAAGTCTTGTGGAGGTGCTTGGCCAGCAGCTGGTTGCTCAATGGTGATTCCTCGAGCACTTCCTCTCTTGCGAGCAACACTTTTTCTTCTTGTCTTCCCAGAAGTTTCTTCCATTGGAGCTTTCCCTTTTTCAGCTGCAGTAGGCGGAGCCTTCGATGTTTCCGCAGGCGCTTTTCCTTTGAAGCAGTGGGAACAGCGTTGCTTCAACTTGCAGTTCATCCCAGTCATTGATTCCTTTCAGATTCTGTATCGGAATCATCTTTAGATTTCTTCGCTTTCTTAGCCTTCTAGCCCTCTTGGGCTTGACAGTGTCTCTCGTATGTACCATAGAGCGCAAGTAGAAAAACAATCCAAGTGATCACCATTGCTAATGGTTTCTTGAGAAAAGAATCCTGTGTGAACAACTCAAGAACACATGAAATTGTTAATTTTCAAAATTTGAAAAATTGTACCCAAACAATCATAATCATGTAGAGAGACTAAGAATCAAATTAGTTTTGCAAAAGGACTTTTAAAAATAGATCAATTGCATGATTTTCGAAAATCCTTATTATATGCCCTAAAACCGAAATTTTAGAAATCGAAGCCTAAAAATCCGTTAATCAGGAGAATACCTAGCATATAATCAAAACTAATCTACCCAGAGTTCTTATTTCAAAAGAAATTTGATCAAAACCATCCACAAACAAAGTCGATCCAAGAAATTCATCACGTTTGAGGAGGAAAAGAGAAAAACGGTGAAAAACCGAGATTTTGATCAATAAAACTTACTTGGAGTTGAAGAACTTGAGTTTGAAAAGCTTCCAAGAAGGATGAAATCTAGAGAGAGAGGCTCTGAAAACTTTGGAACAAAAGATTGGAGTAAAAGAAATCAAAACCCTTTTGTTCTTTATAAAACCCTAGCCGCGATCCGGATCATCCCGTGCTTGCGATCCGGATCGGCTACCCGCAGTGAGAAACTGCGTTCGGGATCCGGATCGTCAGACACAATCCGGATCGTCAGCCCGCAGAAGAATTCCTGCGTTCGGGATCCGGATCATCTTGCCCGATCCGGATCGGCTCCAACTTTTTCTTTAGAGAAATTTCAGAGAAATTCAAGAAAAACCAGAAAAAGATTGTAAGCACAAATGTGTATCAACTTTAAACAAAATCATCGTTTCATACAACAAGAATTAGATTATGCCAAATCTATCAATAATATCCAAAAAATGAAACGAGAATTTACAAGAAGTAAATCCCTTAAAGTTGAACAACCTTCAATCACATCTAACTTGATCTTATGAGTAACGCCTTTATCAAATCATCAATTCAGTAAAGAAAGTGAAATACAAAGATCAATAGATGTTTGAAATCCCAAATATAGTAGATAATGTATCTAGACAATCTGTTGAAGAGAGTGCTCTTTGAGCATCTTTCATTAAAAAACCCACCTTATACCAACCTTGAAATTTGACGGAGTCAAGCATTTCAACATGCATTTACTTAATCAAAAATTTGAACAACCATGCTTGGTATACATGTGGTAGCTGCACACAATACTCGGACGACCGAGGTGGTAGCTCTTTCCTCCATGTGGTGGTAGTTTTCACACTCCTCATTGGGATGTAACTCTTTCCACATCTTTTGAGCATTTTAACTTTTTCTATGACTCCCCCTCAATTGGCTATCAATTATTTAAGATATAAAGTATTCAACCAAATATTGATCTCGATTTCATACTCGACTAAACAGTCAAATAAGATAATGACTATACCAAGAGATCATTGAGAGAGAGAAATTGACTTTGATCACTCAGAAGATGATTTAATTAACATAAATGATCATTGCAACAGTGAAATATTATGATGGCAAAAGCATAATAAATTTCTAAATGTGCGAGAAGATGCAATTAAAGTCAATTATGATCTATGCTCAATTAATGTCCTATGTACAAACATAGATAATGAACAAAACAAAACAAATACAAAACCTATCCTAAGCAAAGGTTTCAAAAAGAAGTTTATTTCAAGGAAAGCATACCAATTGCTTTTCGTAAATGAATAAAACATTTTTGATCCAAAGGTTTTGTTAAAAAGTCAGCCAATTGATCCTCAGTTGAAATATAAGAAAGTTGAAGAGTATTTGATTCAACTAGCTCTCTAAGAAAATGATATCTAAGTTCAATATGTTTTGTTCTAGAGTGCAACACAGGGTTTTTAGAAATGTTAATTGCACTTGTGTTGTCACAAAGAATTGTTACCGAAGATGCTGAAATGCGGAAGTCGCTCAATACGCTTTTCATCCAAATGAGTTGAGTTGAGCAACTTCCAGCTGAAATGTATTCCGCTTCGGCAGTCGAGAGTGCTATGCAATTCTGCTTTTTACTGTGCCATGCAACAAGGCAATGGCCAAGATAGAAGCATGCACCACTCGTGCTTTTCCGATCATCCACTGATCCTGCCCAATCGGCATCTGAGTATCCAACAATATCCAGACTTGTTCCCATAGGATACCAAATTCCGAAATTAATTGATCCTTTGATATACCGGATGATCCTTTTCACCGCTTTCAGGTGAACCTCCTTTGGTGCTGATTGATATCTCGCGCAAATCCCAACACTAAAGGATATATCCGGGCGACTAGCCGTGAGGTAAAGTAGACTTCCAATCATACTTCTATACAGTTTCTCGTCTACATTCTCACTATGTGATTCACTTCCAAGTCCCTTGTGGCTAGTTCCCATTGGAGTCGGAAAATCTTTACAATTTTCTAGATCAAACTTTTTGGCCAACTCCATTGCATACTTGGATTGACTCAAGTGAATACCTTCATCATTTTGTTTAATTTGCAATCCAAGGAAATAAGTCAATTCGCCCATCATGGACATCTCAAATTCGCTTTCCATGGTCTCCGCGAATTTAGAAGCATCATTATCTCTTGTTGCGCCAAATACAATGTCATCGACATAGATTTGTGCTACAATAAAATTGCTTTGATAATGCTTCACAAAGAGAGTCCTATCAGCTCCCCCTCGAGTATAGCCCTTCTCCAAAAGGTGCTTTGTTAACCTTTCGTACCATGCTCGCGGTGCTTGTTTCAGACCGTAAAGAGCCTTTTTCAAACCAAAAACATGGTTAGGTTGTTTATGATCTACAAAACCTTTCGGTTGAGCCACATAAACTTCCTCATTTAAAAACCCATTTAGAAATGCGCTCTTAACGTCCATTTGAAATAATTTGATTTTAAAATGACAAGCAATAGCAAATAGTATACGAATGGACTCGAGTCTAGCTACAGGGGCGAAAGTTTCATCAAAGTCTATACCTTTTACTTGAGAGTAGCCTTGAGCAACTAATCGTGCCTTGTTCCTGATGATAGTACCATCCTCATTTTTCTTGTTCTTGAAGATCCATTTGGTACCTATCATACTATGTTGCTTTGGAGGCTTCGTTAATTCCCAGACTTTGTTTCGCTCAAATTGATGGAGCTCTTCCTGCATTGCTTTAATCCAGTAGTCATCCTGAAGAGCTTCATCTATGTTCTTTGGTTCGATTAAAGATACGTAGCAAGCGAATCCACAAACCAACTGCCTCCGAGTTCTAACTCCTTCTTGTGGATCTCCAATGATGTTTGATTCCGGATGATCCTTGGAGATTCGTAACGTTTGTTGAAACGGAGTACTCGGAGGTACATGAGATGATTCCTGCACATCAGATAAACTAGAAGAACCATTAGATGCATCATTAATATTGGAAGTATTATCATAAGAAGATGCACTAGCAGGAGAATCATCATCTAGAGAGATATCGAGGGTAGATTTTCCAGAACCAAAGTGAAAAGCTTCATCTACTTTAACATTTATAGATTCTACGATCGTCTTAGATTCAATGTTAAATACTCGATATGCTCTGCTATTCGTAGAATAACCCAAAAAGATCCCTTCATCACTTCGAGAGTCGAACTTTCCAAGATTTTCACGGTCACGTAAAATGTAACATCGACTCCCGAAGATACGAAAGTATTTGATATCCGGTTTTCTACTAAACCACATCTCATATGGTGTATTTAAAGTTCCTGGGCGCAAGTAAACTCTATTAATGACATAGACAGCGGTGTTCACGGCTTCAGCCCAAAAATGTAGCGGTAAATTCCGGCTATGAAGCATCACACGCGCCATCTCCTGAACAACCCTGTTTTTGCGCTCAACAACACCATTCTGCTGAGGTGTATAGGGTGCCGAGAATTCATGTTTAATGCCATTCGAAGTACAAAAATCAATGAATTTTGAATTTATGAATTCTCCACCTCTATCACTTCTAACACGAATGATCTTTTCATTCTTTTCAATCATAATACGATGGCAAATCTCATGAAAAGAGTCAAACGTATCAGCTTTCTCTTTTAAAAATGCTACCCAAGAAAACCTAGAGAAGTCATCAACCAATAAAAGAATGTACCATTTACCTCCCAAAGATGGTTGACGGGTCGGCCCCATTAGATCCATGTGCAAAAGTTCCAAGGGCCGTTTTGTACCAACGTGGTTCAAGTTTTTGTGTGCAGTCCTAGACCGTTTTCCCTTTTGGCAACCACCACACACAACGTTTTGTTTAAATAAAAGTTTTGGAACCCCCTTGACCACGTCCTTGTTTGAAATTCTAGTAAGTTCCTTAAAATTTAAGTGACCTAGCCTTTCATGCCAAAGAGTTTCATTATTCAAAGCGGCTAAGTTACAATTTTCAGAAAATTTATTAGGAACAACATAACAATTGTTTTCAGATCTAACCCCTTTTAAGAAGAAGACATGGTCCTTATCAGTTACAACGCATTCAACAGATGAAAAGTTAACTGAAAAACCATTGTCGCAAAGTTGACTTATGCTTATGAGGTTAGTCTTAAGGCCATCAACAAATAAGACGTTTTTCAAAATCGGGCCATCTGGAATAGCTACCGTCCCTTTTCCAACAATTTTGGAAGATCGACCGTCTCCGAAAACAACGTGTCCTCCGGAGATTTTCTCAAGATTTTGAAAAACTATTTTTGTCACCGGTCATGTGACGGGAACACCCGCTATCCAGATACCAAGACGAACTATCATATGCATGCAAGGAAACATTGGAAACAAGACAAGGGAAAATTTCACCTTTGCGCACCCAAACCCTTTTGGAGTGCGTCGGTAATGGTCGTGAAGTTATATGCCTAGGTGAAGGCGTCTTGTTATAGCGATTGTTGTTCCTTGATGAAATCGTCTTGCGCGATGAACTACCAAGTCTCTTTCATTTGAAAAGTTTTGCTTTGATTTTCGGGGAGGAGCCTTTTTGGTAGTTGTTGCAAGAGATCCTTGAGATGAGCGTTCGACTCCCGTCTTGCAATACCTTCTTATGTGCCCTGAAACACCACAACGAAAACATACCTTAGATCTTGACGATCCCAAAGAGAATGAAGTAGGTTTGTTGTCGTTGTTTGTCTTGAATTCCGGTGTCGGAGGAGGAGATACCGACTGAGGCACAAAGACTGTCTCACTCGAACTTGGACTGTTTCCAGTTTGAGTGTATCCGAGGCCGAACCGATTTGATTGACCAAGACCAAGAAGTCTATCCAACTTACTCCTTCCTGAAGAGAATCGCTGTAAGTCATTCTTGAGTTGGAAAATGGTCTTTGTCATTTCCAGGTTATCCTGTCGAGCCTCGTTGTAGAGCTTTGAGAAGTGATTCGTGTTATCCACCAGATTTGTATGTTCCTTCTCAAGTTGCTCATTGGACTCTTGAAGTGAAACATTTGCTTTTATCAGGTTTTCCCTTTCCACTTCAAGAGCGTTTGAGAGAGAAGTCGCTCTTTTTGCTTCTTCTTCGAGATCATGCACTCTCCCTCTCAAACTCTTGTTTTGCTTAGCCACTTTCTTTGAATCCCTCAAAAGTCTGTGGTAGGCTAGAGCAACATCTTCACCTTCCGAATCATCCGATTCAATGTCCGTTGCATTCTTTTCAACAGTGGAGTTGGACAACGACTCGGATGTACTTGCCATAAAGCACATGAAGGGTGAAGATACGGACGCGTGGAATGCGGTGGAGCTCTTTTCTTCATCACTCGAAGACGACTCATTTGACGTTGAGTTGTCATCCCAAGTGACGACTTGCATCGCCTTCTTCTTTACCGGATACTTGTTAGGACACTCCGTTGCAATGTGGCCGTAGCCTCGACATTTGAAGCATTGTAGTTGTCCCTCTGAACTTTTCTTATCCTTTGAGAAGTTCTCTTGCTTTCTTGACTTGTAACTTGAAGTACCCTTGCCTTTGTTCGACTTTCCGAAGGATGGAGATTTGCTTGAATTACCCCTTCGAAAGTTGCGGCGAAACTTCCTTGTCAAGAGAGCGAGCTGCTTCTCAAACTCCTCCATAGAAAGGTTCTCGTCATCGTCTGAGGAGGATGTATCCGCGTCTTCTTCCTTAGTTGTTTTCAACGCATAACCTGAAGACTTAGAAGTGGATGCCTTTCCAGAAGAATTGTTAGTAGTAAATGTCATTTCATAAGTTTGTAATGAACCAACTAATTCTTCTACACGTATTTCGTCCGGGTGTTTAATAGTTTCAATGGCAGTAACCTTTGGGCGAAATCGTTCAAGAAGAGTTCTTAAGATCTTTCTTACAATCTTAAATTCTGGAATCTTCTCTCCCAGATTAGCACATGAGTTTACGATGTCTTGCAATCGTGTATAGTAGTCCGTGAAAGATTCATTTTCTGCCATTAAGATAGAGTCAAACTTGCTCGTAAGCATTTGCAGTTTCTGAATCTTCACGAGGTTAGTTCCCTCATGTGTAACCTGAAGAACATCCCAGATTTCTTTCGCAGTCTCACATGCCGAGACGCGAGAGAATTCAGTTTGAGATAAGGCATTAAAAATAGCATTAATTCCCTTGCCATTGTAAGAAGATGAATCTAACTCTTCCTTGGTCCATTTCGACCTAGGTTTTAAGGTGCGAACATCACCAATAAATTCAGTTGGATTAGACCATCCTAATTCAATTGATTGCCACACCCGTTCGTCGATGGAAATTAAAAAGGCTTTCATCCGTACTTTCCAGTACGCATAATTTGTTCCATCGAAGAACGGGGGTCGGTTGATGTTTCCACCTTCAACCATTGTTTACAACCCTATTCCCGCTCTGATACCACTTGTTGGGTTATATGTAATAAGGATCTAAATAGGGGAAAAAAAAACACCTAGAGGGGGGTGAATAGGTGTAAACGTATAAACACTCAAAAATCGTTGCGATAAAAACCCAATGCGGAAATAAAAAATAGTACGCAAGATATTTACGTGGAAAACTCCATCACCGGAGTAAAAAACCACGGGACCGATAACACGGCAGAAATCCACTAGAATTAAAACACGTACAAGGTGATTTACCGTACACACTTACGACTCAACCTTTTCCATACGCTCCTAGAGGATCTTCTCCGCTCGCTCCGCGACGCTTCTCGAATCCACGATCTGCGCCCAACGCCGAATCCACGGCGTCCAACGTCGAATCCACGACGTCCGACCGAATCCACGGTCTTCACCCAATAGCACCCTTCGAATCCACGAACGTGCCTCGCTCCGAATCCACGAGAGCGGTTGAACCTTGAATCCACAAGGACACGCGAATCCACGCGCCGATTTTTGGGGTAAATCGTTGTTTTAGGGTGGTGATGATCCGCCGAATACTTAGATCAAAGATAGATCGGAAATACCATCTAAGTATTCATTAGTTTGATTCAACTCAAGATGTGAGTATGAAAACCTAGAATCAAACTAATCAATATAGATGAAGAAACATAGAGTGTTCTCTAATGATTTCCTTTCTTCTCTATATGTGGATCTAGAGCCGTAAAAGATGATCTATGAAAATGACGGCTATTTTCCGTTTTTTTCGGCTTACCCTAGAAAATGAATCATAGGGTCTATTTATAGGTTAGAAACCCTAGGAAGGAGATAAGAATCAAAAACCTAACATTTCTGGAAATTTTACGGACGGCGATCCGGATCGGATTAGCTGTGATCCGGATCGTCGTAACGAGTCAGGCAATTCCAGAAAAACGAAGGTTCGGGATCCGGATCGAAGTGCTTGATCCGGATCGTTCATACAGTTCACCAAACATCAACGTTCGGGATCCGGATTGCGAAGCCTGATCCGGATCGTTCAAGGAAGATGGTAAACTCAGTGTTCGGGATCCGGATCAAGAGGCTACGATCCGGATTGAACTGGTGTATGAACGAACCACCTTCGGGATCCGGATCGAACAACCTGATCCGGATCCTGAACATGTCCCAAGTCCAGTTTTTTATTTTTATGCAATGAAAGATTCTTCCAAGTGTTTCTACACTACAAGAAGTATTCGGATCACACAAAATCTTTAGTTCAACATACCTGATCCTTTTGAATTCTTCTTTCTTGAGATTGAGTTAAATGATCCAACCTTCAATCTTCAAGACTTGAGACTTTCACGAAACTACGCCAACTCAAATTCCGTAACACTCACTACACGCCGATCTCGGCAAATCCGTTTTCGGATGCTGCACGTACACAGGCAGATTGGCCTCCGCATGGGTGTACTTTTCCGGAGAAGTGGTCTCTTTTGACCCGTGTACCTCACAAAGGTGTGGGTGCCGTGAGGACCTCTTCGCGCCCGCTGAAAATAGCACACCAGCACCGCGAAGAGGTTAAAAGCATCAAAGAGGTGTTTGCGCACGAGGGGAGACTTTAGTCTCCCCGACAGGTACTCTGGGGTTGGTGCCCAGCTTAATTATGTGTAGGGTTTTAGCGAAAGGTTCCGGTGTATTTGGTTTGCTCCTTATTCCTTATTGATATTAGACATCTACTTTGTTTGTCACTGACACCCACTCCGTGACAGGTGTTACGAGGTGCGTTAGCCGGGAGGGCGGTGAGACTGCGTCGCGAGGACCGTAGTCAGGATACTTGGGTTTTATCTCGTCTTCCTTATGCTTTAATTAGTTCATTTGCATGTGGATCGTATTAGTCGTGGACATGTATTAGTTAGCGCTATGGATGAGGTGTACTTTTATTCTTCGATGCTTTTAGTGATGCTTTCATACGCGGCACGTTTTGAAGATAAAACAAATGATTTCGAAAATGTTTTCTCAAAACGAAGTGCCGTGTGGGCACGGGTTTCGCAACCGCTGGTTTTATCCTTTCCAAACGGTGACGCCGCTTTTATAACATTAGTTAAATTACTGTACTCTGTTTGACGATGTATGTCTATTGTATGGTGGATGGTTGATGTATGATGTGTGATGTTGTAAATGAGACGCCGTGCATATACAAAGGAGACTCTGTCCGTGGGCAGAGAGAATTTGTGTATGTGGCGGTCTGGCACGCACCGGGGATGAGGTTAAGTTACCTTGTTAAGAAAAAAAAAATAATACACGCAATTTTCCGCTTTGAAAGACTCAAAAACCCCCGGGGGCGTGACATATGGGAACAACGCTTGACATTATAGGATAATCAGATGCCGATTGGGCAGGATCTGTGGATGATCGAAAAAGTACGAGTGGTGCATGTTTTTATCTTGGCCACTGCCTTGTTGCATGGCATAGTAAAACGCAAAACTGCATAGCACTCTCGACTGCCGAAGCGGAATATATCTCAGCGGGTAGTTGTTCAACTCAACTCATTTGGATGAAAAGCATGTTGAGCGACTTCCGAATTTCAGCAACTTCGGTAACTATTCTTTGTGACAACACAAGTGCTATAAATATTTCTAAAAATCCTGTGTTGCACTCGAGAACAAAACACATTGAACTTAGATATCATTTTCTAAGAGAGCTAGTTGAATCAAATTTACTTCAAATTTCCTATATTTCAACTGAGGATCAATTAGCTGACATTTTAACAAAACTTTTGGATTAAAAACGGTTTATTCATTTACGTAAAGAAATTAGAATGCTTTCCTTGAAATAACACTTTTTGAAATCATTGCTTAGGTTAGGTTATTTTTTGTGTTTTTGTTCCTTGTCTATGTTTGTACATAGAACATTAATTGAGCATATGTAATTGACTTTACTTGCATCCTTTCATATATTTAGAAATTTATTATGCTCTGGATATCATAATAATTCATTTGATGCAATGATCATTTATGTCAATTAAGTTATCTTTAATTGATCAAAGTCAATTTCTCTCTCATATGATCTCTTGGTATAGTTTTTATCATATTTGAAAATTGAGTTAAGTATGAAACTCGAGATCAATTTTTGGTTGAATACCTTATATCTTAAATAATTGTTAACCAATTGAGGGTGAGTTTGTTAAAATATTTATGCTCATAAGATGTGGAAAGAGTTACATCCCAATGAGGAGTGTGAAAACTACCACCACATGGAGGAAAGAGCTACCACCTCGGTCGTTCGAGTACTATGTGCAGCTACCATATGTATACCTAGCATGGTTTTTCAAGTTGATAAGATAAAATATATTTTGGAATACTTGACTCTGTCAAATTCCAAGGTTGGTATAAGGTGGGGATTTTATTGAAAGATGCTCAAAGAGCCACTCCTTACAATAAATTGATTAGATATATTATCTAACCTATTTGGGATTTCAAACATCTATTGATCTCGGTACTTCATTTTCTTTGCAAGATTAATGATTTGATAAATTCATTATTCATAAGATCATGATAGATGTCATTGAACTTGTTCAACTTTAAAGGATTTAATTTTTATAAATTTTCGTTTCATTACTTGGATTTTATTGATAGATTTAGCATAATCTATTTCTTTTGATGTGAAATGATGATTTTTGTTTAAAGTTGACATGCAAAAGTGCTTACATACTTTTTCTGGATTTTCTGGAATTTTCCTAAATTTTTCTGAAGAAAAAGTTTTGAGCCGATCCGGACTGGAATATCCGTTCCGGATCCCGAACGCAGGAATTTCCTGCGGGTAGCCGTTCCGGACTGGATTCTTGATCCGTTCCGGACCGCGGCTAGGGTTTTATAAGAAACAAAAGGGATTTGATTTCTTTTTACAACAATCTTTTGTTTCCATGTCTTCATAAACGTGAGTGGAAATCACGGGTGGAATTCAATTCTAGATGGTTTTGGTCAAATTTCTTTTGAAATAAGAACTCTGAGTAGATTAGTTTTGATTATATGCTAGGTATTCTCTTGATTAACGGATTTTTGGGCTTCGATTTCTGAAAATTCGGTTTTAGGGCATATAATAAGAATTTTTGAAAATCGTGTGATTGATCTATTTTTAAAATTCTTTTTGCAAAACTAATTTGATTCCTAGTCTCTCTACATGATAATGATTGTTTAAGTACAATTTTTAAAAATTTTGAAAATAAACAATTTTTTCGTGTTCTTGAGTTCGTCCTCGCAGGTTCTCTCGAAATCGCAACAATGGTGTTTTCATTGATCATAGTACTTCTTGTTGCCATGGTTCACACTAGAGCAACGAACAAATTGAAGAGAGCGAAGAAAACTCTACGAAAAGGTGAGTTTGTCCTCGTTAATGATTCCGAGACGGAATCTGATAAGGAAGATGTGAACTGGGACGAATTGATAGATGACGAAACAACACCTGTTAAGTCAAAAGGGAAGTCCACTGGTTCACCAAAGGGAAAGACAGCACCTACTGCTGTGGAAAAAGGCAAAGCACCAATGCCATCATCCTCTATCTCGATGAAAAGAAAGAGACTAGCTGGACGGTTAGGGCGTGCACGGGGGGTTGAAATTAACGAACCAATAGCTCCTGATTCACCACCCCGTGAGGAACAAGTGTCTCTTAATACTGATAGTCTGAGGGCTTTTGAAAATCGTGAATGCATTGGCGAAAGACATGTTAACATTGGGGCTCTACGAGACCACTCCCCGGAGTTTGGTAATTTCATTGAACAAGCCAATCTTCTTCAAGTGTGCAGATTCCCAGAAATGCTTGGTTACTGTTTGCATCGGGTAAGGACTTTCTACACAAATGCACGGTACCTTCAAGAAAATGAAGACGGTCTAATGGAGTTTTATACGAACGTCCAAGGGACAAGACTTAAAATAACTCCACAATTGATTGGCGAAGTCTTAGAGATGCATTCTAGCAGGTCAGGGATTAACTACTTAAAAGGAAGGAGTTTGACGAATATGATGTGGCAAACTGTTGTAAGGGGAATATGTTTGGAGGAAACTCAGTCAACGGGCAATTCTATCAAGTCCAAAGAACTTCGACTTGAGTATCGGTTCCTCAACTTCATCACATGTTACAATATTCTTCCAAACATGCAGACGAAAGTCTTAAGATGGGATCGAATGTTGTTCTTATATCTCTTAGGGCATCCGTCAGAAGAAGTGGGGTTAAATATCAATATTCCATACATCATTTGGAATAGGATGACAAGATATGTTGAGCATCCTCATCCCACGGAAAGACTACCATTTCCATTGATCATAATGAGAATTTTGAAGAAATTCCAGGTTGATATCAGCTCGGCAACTTATCAACACTGTTTAGGTATGATAAATGAGTCAACAGTTATTAAATCTTTCCATAAACTGCCTCATGCCACCCCAACTCCTACGCGCACGACGAAACCCTCCGTCGGCACTTCTGCGTCACCTTCACGACAAGTACCTATGTCGGATGATGAAGCGTCTGTTACTTCGATCTATAAGGAGCAACAACGTTTATCGTTTGAACAAGAGCAAATAACTAAGGAGCATAAGCGAATTTCTGATGAACTTGAACTCATCACAGCAGCCCAGATCACCTTGACAAAGAAGTTCACGTCAATGACTAAGTTGGTCAAGAAGATGTTTTCGAAGATGGGCTGTAGTAGCTCCGAGGACTCAGAGTCCGATGATTGTTTTTTTTTTAATTTTTCTTTTGCAGGTTTTTAGTCTTAGTTCTCTATCTTTTTGAACCTTTGACTCCCTTTTAATTTTTGTAATTTTGGCTACTTTAGTGACAAAAAGGGGGAGAGAGATATGAACAATTGGAACAATGGTTACAATGGTTTGTGAGAACTCTGAACTTTGAACTCTGGAAGGTAAGTATCAAAACAACTTTTGGTTTTGTCTTGTGATTGAATGCATGCCTCGACTAACTATTTGACTAACTATTTGGGCATGTATTATTACTAACAAGTTGTTTGATTACTAACAAATTTATGACATTTGGATTTTATTGCTTAGAAGATATGTCTATCTCTGATTGTTATTTTAACACATATCTGAGTTCATAAATGTCATGGTGAGTATAAACTCTATCTCTGTTTGGTTTTTGAATGCAAAAATTTCTTGAGCTATCTAACGATCTTTCTTGTCAAGAATTACTTCTTTTTTGCAGAGAGTACAAACGTCTAAGTCTAGAGTTTGTTTTAGGAGTTTATCTCATGTATTTAGTTTATTTGGATCTCAATTGTAAATTTTTGTTGTATGGTGATAGCAACAAAAATATCTTTTTGAATTTTCTTAAGTGGATCTTTGTTTTGTCACGAAACTGCCAAAGGGGGAGATTGTTAAGGATTTTGTTTTGGCGTATTTCGTGAAAGTGTTTAAGTCTTGAAAATTGAAGATGAAGAAGCTTGGATCATATACCTCAATCTCAAGAAAGAAGAATTCAAAATGATCAGGTAAGTTTAACTAAACATTAATGGTGATCTGAATACTTCTTATAATGTAGAAACACTTGGATGGATTTTTAATCGCATAAAAATAAAAAACTGGACAAGTTACATGTTCAGGATCCGGAACAGGGGACTATAGTCCGGACCCCGAACGTTGGTAGTTCATGCACAAATCTAGTCCTGAACATCCCTGTTTTGTTCCGGACCCCGAATGTGGATTTTGGTGAAACTGCATGAACAGTCCGGACCATAGGATTTTGTTCCGGACCCCGAACGTGGAGTTTACTGAAACTGCATGAACAGTCCGGACCGTGGATTTCGTTCCGGACCCCGAACCTTGATTTTTCAGGAATTCTCTGAAAAATAACGACAGTCCTGAACGAGCTAATCCGGTCCGGACTGTCGTGCGGGAAAAATTCTGTTACAATCAGTTTTTGATTCTTATCCTCTTCCAATGGTTTCTAACCTATAAGTAAACCCTAATTCTATCTTTTAGGAAAATCCACACTAAGTTTTATCTCTGGGAAATGACAGATAAAATTTAACGGAGAAAAACTTAGAGATCCACATATAGAGAAGAAAGGAAATAACTAGATTTAAATCTATGTTTCTTCATCTATATTGATTAATTTGATTCTAGGTTTTCATACTCAGATTTTGAGTAGAATCAAATTAATGAATACTTAGATGGCATTTCCGATCTATCTTTGATCTAAGTATTCGGCGGATCATCACCAGCAACAAAACAACGATTTTTCCCCAAAATCGGCGCGTGGATTCGCGTGGCCTTGTGGATTCAAGGTGCTACCGCTCTCGTGGATTCGGAGCGAGGTACGTTCGTGTGATCAAGACGTACTACCTGGTGGAGACCGTGGATTCGGTCAGACGTCGTGGATTCGGCGTTGGACGCAAATCGTGGATTCGAGGCGCGTTGCGGAGCGAGCGGAGAAGATCAACTCGGAGCGTATGGAAAAAGGTTGAGTCGTCTGTGAGTGCGTTATATCACCTTTGTACGTGTTATAATCTTAGTTGATTTCACCGTGTTATCGGTCCCGTGATTTTTTTACTCCTGGTTTTGGAGTTTTCCACGTAAAAATCTTGCGTGTTATTTTTCATTTCCGCATTGGGTTTTTATTGCGCAAAGATTTTTGAGTGTTTATTGTTCACACCTATTCACCCCCCTCTAGGTGTTTTTTCCCCTATTTAGATTCATATTAAGTATAACCCAACACGGGTCCCTCCGCTTTCTCCTTCTTTCTTCCTTTTCTCTTCCGACTAGGGTTTCTTTTCGGGAAAAGTGATTTCTCTTTCTTGGTACGTACCGTAGAAATCCACATCGCGTATTTAATATTTAATTAATTATTTATTTATTCATACGAGATAATTCCTTATCTCCTCAAAAAGCGTGCACGATCTTTTGCACGGATTCCGATGCCCACTACGGTTACCGCGATCCTAAAGACCCATTTCTGGGGGATCCGTAAGTCGGAATTCGGATCCGGTCGCACCACCGTTCACCGTTTTTCGAGCTCTTTCACAGAAAAATATCCGCACCTCAAGATTATCAACCTACGTAAACCCGTTAATTCGGTTTCCTCTAACTTAACTTTATTAGTAGGAGGGTAAAACGTTACACGAAAAGTTGTGATATTACAGCAAGCCGCCCACGTGCGCGGGGTACGCGGAGCACGGGGCGGCGGGGTACACGTGGCACAACCCGAGCCGGCTTTTATCGCTGTTTCGTGTAGGAGGACACGCGGCGCGTCCCGAGCGGGCTTTTACGGCTGTTTCCTGATCGGTCTGGATCCTGTGTGGAGCCCGTATGGTTTTGGCTATAAATAGCCCATTGTGGATCAATTTTATGGTGTTTATGAGATCTGAATTGAGTGCCAATTTTTACAGTGAGATTCTACTTTGAGTCTTCTTCGATCTTTGGGGTTTTGGAAAATTTTTGGAGATCGTCTGCTATTTTTCCCTGCTTGATTTCGAGTGTCACGCCGTATCTTCGACATCGGTCTCTTCCGTCGACTCTTCGTCGGAGAGCTCCCCTGAGCTGATCTTTTGAAGTTTTTTGCCGATTTTTGCGGCAGCGTTTCCGCGACAGGTAGGCCTTCGATTTTGATACTCATCGCTCTGCTACATTTCGAGTTTTTATGGGAGTTTGTGCAGTATCTTTAGACCCTCTTTTCTGCGACACTTTTTCTGGACAGTGGAGGAGTAATCTTACAATTTCTTGGGCTACGGTTGCCGGAACTAGGAGTTTAAGGACTCGATTTCTATCTACACTTCGCGAGGATCGCAACCGTATTTTTGTTGGAATTTTTGGAGGACATCTCGCAAGAGGTAATTTCATGTTTTGTGAACAGATGTGCAAGAGAATTACTATTTTGAGTGATTTGACCTTACCACGATGTTCGGCTTATATCTCAGCAACCGGGAGGAGTTTTCTGATGATTTTTGGTGCGTTGGAATCGTGAGAACCTGAGGATCACACCTGAAAATTTCAGCTCTTTTGGACTGTCACGCCCCGGGGTCGAAACTGCGACCCGGGCTCGCCAACAGATCCGCCGTCGACACGGGAAGCCCCGCACCGACGAAGCGTCTAACCTGCAAAAGATAGAACTACAGCTACACAGATATCAGAGCGGAAAATAAAAGCTGTAATATAAAATCAAACTACTATAAAGCTGAAAATAAATACAAAGTCCATCTTCCCAAATACCTGAATAATACAAGGTCAGATATAAATAAAATAAAAAATCCACCTATACAACATCTATGAATCCAGAAGGGAGATAACTAAAACTGGAAATATAACAATACACAGTGAATCCCACAGTCCGGGATGGTACATCTACCTCACTAAAAGAGGACTATGCTGGTAGGGAACTATCTCGTGACTCCCTGTCCTCGGTCCGTCGAGCCAGCTCGGGCAGGAACGGAAGAAAAGGCCTCAGCAACCTGTCACCGACAGAGGGTGTGAGAACTACATCCTACAGTAGTTCTCAGTGGGTACCGTCTCCAAGACCCACGGTCTGCCCACTAAGTCTACTAAAGGCATAAGATAACAGGAAAAGACTGTGATAATGAAAAAATAAGCTGGAAAAGTATCTACAGCTATCATCCCTCTATCTACTATGCTCAAGGGGAAAAAACATAGATGATGGTATGCATCCACTCACTACTGACAATATGTCATAAGTACTATGCTCAATGAAAACTCTACTAAGACACATGCTATGCAACCACTCACTCACAGTAACCCAAATCTCAGTGACTGCCACATAGGGTCCAGTCAAGCCTGCGCCAAACCTACTGCCACCTCATCCTCACTGGGACGGAACTTACGTAGGGCGTCCCACACGGACTATCACAAGTGAACTCTAGTGTATCAACTAGTCGCATACATCGCAGCCTCGTCAGGCTCGGTATCATCATCGCACCCGGGGCGTAGCTCGAGGGGAGCGACCCCACCGAACTCAAGTATCACATCTGTCTCACTGTCTCAATATGCGGCACATGCAGGCTATAATCCACGATCAAACAGATCGGGAACTCGAATACCCACAAACAACCACTCAGCCGGAGAACCCTCCACGACTCAATCTCACAACACCAACTCACTAAAAGAAGGTACTACACAGTTGGGACCGCCGTCACTCCAAACGGCTCCCAAAAAGACACCCCACTCATAGGCGAGAAGAACCGACTGACGCAGCAAAGGTCCGAGAATCCCGTTAGGACGGTGCCTAGAACCCCAATCAAACAAGAACATACTCTAGGCTCAGCCTATCGACGTTCTCGATCCTTTACCGTTCAGGGATTCGGCCCCTCTCGGTTAAAGTGGGAAACCAACTCAACACACCAAACTCAGGGGCTGGAGACGCTCAACAGCAAGAACCGCGAAGGGTCCGAAAACCCCAGGAAACTAATACCTACGACCCCAATCAAACAAGAACCGGCTATAGGCGTAGCCTCTCGTTGTTTTCGGCCCAAGAATGAAATCAACCCTTAGAACCCAGATCACTCACCCCGGTCGGGTGAGGAAATTTAGGAGAAAAGATGACCTTTATTGTAAAATATCATTTCTACTCAAACCCCTTGGGGTGAGGATAAATTTGCCCTTTTTGAAAACCGTTTTGAATTGAGAAAGCCAACTTTTATAGATTTTAGTTCTTGAGAAAATCAGTTAAAAACAAGCTTATTTTCCGAACTCCCAAGGGTTCATGCTGACGCCCAATCAAACAAGAAGAGGCTCCGACGACCCCTAGAAATTCGGAAGGAAAATACAGGTTTACTAAAATCATGAGTGTCCAAAAACATTCTGGGTTCAAGTGTAGAGTCGTGGCGTTTCCTTGCCCTTGTATACCTTCTTTTATGACGGGATTGTTAGGAAAACTTTTCATTGTGTTTTCTGCAATGGACTGGCCTGGACCGCGAGTATTTTTCTGCGATCGAGCTCGAAAAACGGAGGACATCAAAGCGAACGGATTCGGATTCCGATGTACGGATCTCCCGGAATGGGGGTCAAAGCGTTTGCCTTTGAGTGGTGCATCGGAATCCGTGCTAAGTGGCCGGCACGATTCCCGAGACGATCGGACGGGATCCTTCTACGATCGGACTTTTCATCTTTTAATGCTTTCGGGTTATTCTATTTATTTTGTAGTACGCCGACCCTCCGGTTTTCCGTTTTGGGTCCTAATTGAACCTTTTCAGTGGTTAGGGGGGGTTGAAATTCGAGAATTTCTGGGTAGACCGTCGGGGCTCGCGGGTATATTTTTTAGGTGTGAGTGCTCGCGAAATGAAGAGCGGTGGCGCGATCGGATTCGAATTCCGAACCCGGGATCTCCCAGAATAATTTTTTGAAGGTTGCTAGCTGTTCCGGGTGCATCAGAAGGCGTGCGGTCGATCAGCACGCTTTTCGAGGTAAATTGGACCGCTGGTCCGCACCCCGATCGATTTATTCTTGAGTTGGGGATTTTGGGTTTTTTTTCCCCACTTCTCTTTGGTCGTGTGTTAGGTTTTTCTGAGTGCGAGCGGAAAACCCTAATCCATTCTTTCTCTCTTTCCAAGAAGGCGGCGTGGGATCCAGGCGGAGAGACACGGAGAGGGACGGAGAACGGCGCCCTTTCCGCGGTTTTGATCGAGCAAGGAGGCGAGGAGGGGACGATTATTTTTCTTACTCATTCTCCAACGAATCAAGGTGAGAGGTTCGAGTTTTCTTTTCGGTTTGTCCGTTTTGGGGGTTCCGGTCGAGGTCGCGGCGATACGGGTTGTTGAACGGGAGGCTGCCGCCGCCGTGGTTGAACGGGAGGCCGCCGCCGCCGTTGTGGTACTCGCGGGGTCGCCGCCGCAGTCGCCGGAGCCCAGGGGGGTCAAAACTAGGGTTACTGTTCTCTTCCGTACGGCCAACCTCAGCGCGGTCCACCTGGCCAGGCGTGCGCCCGGCGCACGCCCCCGCGACCCGCGGGCGCGGACCCAGCGCACGGGCGCGTGCGCCGGCCCGGCCCGCATGCGCGGTGCACGCCCTAGGCGTGCACCCGGCGCTCGCCGCGGCAGCCGCGCGGCATGGACCTGGTCCGCGCCTTTCCCCCGTGCGCGGCCCGGCCCAAGCCGCACCGGCTCACCCTG
The DNA here is from genome assembly GCA_029204045.2 of Tillandsia leiboldiana. Lineage (NCBI taxonomy): Eukaryota > Viridiplantae > Streptophyta > Magnoliopsida > Poales > Bromeliaceae > Tillandsia > Tillandsia leiboldiana. The sequence continues at coordinate 118,446 of JAQNDB010000035.1, read as the reverse complement.
CTGGGCGTGCACCCGGTCCGCGACCGCCAGCACTGTGGCCGTGAGCCCGGTCCGCGACGCTGGCCGTGCTCCAACGGCTCACCAAGCGGTGCACCCGGTCTGCGTCGCGGCCGCCTGCTGCTGTGGACCCGGTCCACGCCTGGACCCGTGCACCCGACTGTAGCCAAAGAGCTCGGAAGCTCCGCTTTTGGCCCATTTCGCTCCGTTTTTGAGTGTTTTTGACCATGACGATGTTTTTAACATTATTACTTACTATAGCTTTTTCGGGCACAGGGTGGGAGTGTTTTAGCGGGAGTTCCGCACACCCTCTTCTTCGCGTTACAGGTGGGTACACCCTTAGAATCCCTTTATGCACAATCTCATTTCGGTTATGGTTATCATATTGTGAGTACTTGTCCTGAGGGTTAGGGTCGGGATTTGAAAACTGGAAATATATTTAAAATTGTGGGTTTTTATTTTGAGACTTAGTGTCGGGCTTCCGACGGTTGCAACTACTTTTGATTATACGTTTAACTGTGCTAATGTGGATAGTCTCTATGGTCCTTGCTATTGAGTTATACTTTCTATATTTGGTAATCCTTATGGTTCATCACTATCGGTTTTATCTGGTGTACTTGGTTACTATGCTCGAGGCTGCAGCACGCGCACCCGCGGTTTGGCCACCGCAAAGGGTGCGCTTTTCCGGAAAAGTGGTCTATGACCCGTGTAAACCCACGAGGTGACGTAGTGGGGGCCCCCGTAGGTGGGGGGTTTGAGGCGCCAAGGTGTGAGCGGTGCGACCCGTCGGGGTAGGTGCTCGACGTGGTTTACCGAGGTAGGTGCTCGGTTGGTGTGCCGGGCCAGGTGCCCGGATTTGGTTATGCAGGTTACCGAGGTAGGTGCTCGGTTGGTGTGCCGGGGCAGGTGCCCGGATTTGGTTATGTAGGTTACCGAGGTAGGTGCTCGGTTGGTGTACCGGGGCAGGTGCCCGGATTTGGTTATGCAGGGGTCCGTGTTTTATTGTTCCCTCTTGGGAGGGTGGTTGCTCCGGATAGTTCTACAGTTGGACTTTATTACTTTTCCTGCTTTCCTTATTATTATCGTGTCGTTGACTTCCCACTCCGTGACAGGTTCCTCCAGGGGTGAGAGCTAGGCGACGGTGAGGCCGAGTCAGGAGCCTTCGGGTCCTTTGAGATCCCAGATTGTATTTTTCCTTCTTGTCGCACTTCATTTTATACTTGTAGACTGTTGTGTGGTTCTCGATACCCTCATGGGGTCAGTGTGGATGTCGGAACTTTACTCTTTGGATTTGTGGATGATGTTTGAGTTCTTATCTCTGTTCGGCCGTTTTTCAAAAAGAAAGAAAGAGAAAGAAAAGAAAAAGAATTGCGAAAACCGTTTTCAAAACTTGGGTGTCGTGTGGGCGCCGTTTTCAAAACCCTGTGGATTTATGGATTTTAGAAAACGGATTTCAAAACTTGAGTGTCGTGTGGGCACTGTTTTAAAAACTCTGTGGATTTATGGTTTTCGAACTATTTTAGAAATCTGGGTGCCGGGTGGGCACCGCTTTTAAATTATGGATTTATCCTTTCCAAATTGGTCGGCCTACAGAATAGTTTAGTTGTATGAATGTTGAGAACTGTTGTGATTGAATAAGCTTCCATGTTTACATGTTGTATTAGCCGCGACGCCGTGCACATACAGAGGAGACTCTGTCCGTTTGCAGGGTGATTCTGTGTATGCGGCGGGTCTGGGCACGCATCGGGGAGGAAGGAAAAAAAAAAAAAAAAAAAAAAAAGAATATAGATACGCAAAACAAACCCTTTTTACTAATTGTTTCCGCTGATTGAAACCCCCGGGGCGTGACATCAAGGTCCTGATAACACACGCTCACCACGATCACAACGTGGTGGTGAAGACCAAAACAGAGAAATACCCAAAGATCCGGGACCGCCGTTTACCCAAAATGGTTCCCAAAACACTAACACTGGCCTAACACAGCTACCATACCCCACTCAGCCCCCAGGCCCGAATGCAACACACGTCCCACAATGTCCTGACCACTCGGCCCACTACCCGGGCGAGGAACTCTATGTCCAGAAAGAAATGCAATGTGTGGGATGTCTAAAGCATAAAATAACCTAGCCCAGATTGAGGTTCTCTATTGGTCTGGTTAAACACATACAACATATGACGGGGGTGCTAGTCAAAGTTCCAGTGAAACACTTAAACTAGCATGCAAAATCCTATCATGATAGAATTAGAAAGAAGTCCGCAGACTTGGAGAGAAAAACCAACCCACCTCGGTAAGCCACCAATTGTTCGTAGACACTTGCAATTGGCCTCCAGGCGATTCCTTGCCTCCACCGGAGTCCGCACGCAAAACGGTGCAAGCCACCGGAGTCCGCACACAAAACGGAGCACGGTGCCAAAATTCGAGCACAAAATGGAGTCTGCACGCAAAACGGAGCACGCCGCCGGAGTCCACACGCAAAACGGAGCACGGTGTCGAAACCTGCGCGCAAAAGGGAGTCCGCACGCAAAACGGTGCTCGCCGCCGGAGTCCGCACTCAAAACGGAGCACGCCATCGGAGTCTGCACGCAAAACGGAGCACAATGCCGGAATCCGCACGCAAAACGGAGCACGCTGCCGGAGTCCACACACAAAACGGTGCAGTAAAACACGGTCCCTAACACGCATAAGAGCAAAGGGTCAAAACCAATGTCCAAAAGGACGCCCCAAAACTGTGCCAAAAACACCGCAAAAATCAACACGTGGGACCTACCTCGACAGCGTCGCGCCGCCCAACCGGCCCTTTGGAACACCTCGCGCGCTCCGCGAGGTCCACGGCGCACCGCCGCACCCCACAAAATTCCCTCCCTCACTCCCTCTTGGTGCTCGGTTGGAGAAGAAAGGGAAGAAGAGGAGAAATGGTGTGCGGGTGGAGAAGAAAGAAAAGAAGAAGAGAAGAAGAAGAAAGAGGAGAAGAGGGGTGTGCTCCCATGGACCCGGTCCACGGAGCCCACCAAAGGGAGCCCGCCACCTGGCGGTCCACCACACAGGGACGCGCGCACTGGGCTCAGGTGCGGGCCCCAGCGCCACGCGGGCGCCGCAGCCCGCGCGCCACACGGACGCGTTACACCGCGCCACACACAGGCGCAGGACACCCCGCACGCCACACGGGCGCGGGTCCCCCGCGTCCGCGCGGGCGCAAGTGGGGGCCCGCCACGTGGCGGCCCCCCGCGCCCCCGCGCAGGAAGGCGCATTTTCCCAACGCGCCAGCCGCGCCCCCCTCGCGCAGAACGCCCGCGCCGCAACTCGGGATCCGCGCACACACCTCGGGATCCGCACACACACCTCGAAAAATGCGCGCATCATCCGGGCTCCGAAAAAGGCAAGTAAGTTGTCCATTTCCATTATTTTCGCGCACTGAATCCAAATCCGATGTCCGATTGGCCAAATTCCAACTCTAAAAAATTGCCGAAGGCATCCGGAGAGGTGATCTTTCATCCAAACTTCGCCCTGAGTCCAAATTTGACATCCGTGTCGCGCGAAACCACTTCTAAACACTCGACGGGTCCTCCAATTCCCACGTGATCCCTTTTTAAGCCCGAAGTCCAACACTTGTGTCCAAATTGCGCACAAACACCACCGACACACCACGCAGGCCTCCAGTGATGCAACTAAATCCCAAATTGCACCTTAAATCCATTTCTTGGGCCCGACACGCGCACAAACACTCCCAAAGGCCACTACTCCGACAGTAATCTCTTAAGTGGGGATTCGGGTCCTCACATCCTCCCCCACTAAAAGAAAGTTTCGTCCTCGAAACTAACATGGCTCAAAAGCGGAGTTCCAAAGCCAAAGGTAAGTATCCATCAACACCGTCTCCAGCTCCCCAGTCGCTACGCACACTCCGCGAAGCGAGTCCACACGGCTAGGAGTCCAAAAGCTGGAAAAACCTCACGAATTCCAAAAAACAGAGGACAAGGAAGAACGACCAACTCTACTCGTCCAAATCTACACGAATTACGCCAACACAACCAATGTCACGCCCCGGAGGTTCTAAAGGAGCGGAAAACGTACTCATTTTTTTTTTCTTAAATAATTACATGAACCTTGCCTCCGGTGCGTATCAGACCCGCCGCATATACAAATTCACTCCCCAAACGGGCGGAGTCTCCTTTGTATATGCACGGCGTCACCAACAAGTCCAATGCTTTACCCATTCCAATCATGACATGCAACGAGGAGAGGATATAGTACATCAAACCGTCACCGCTATCTTATACAATCTATAGCATAAACCCATGGGTTTGAAAATCGGTGCCCACACGACACCCAGTTTTCCAAATCGTTTTCACAAACTCTTTGTGCGGGCATTAACTTGAAAGGATAAATCCACGGGTTTTAAAATCGGTGCCCACACACTTGCTGTGAAAACATCTTTGAAACCGGTTTGTATTTTAAAACAAGCCACAATTACACATCCTATCATTCACCAGTTAATTATAAGAAAGCCCTCCTCCGAACATCCATCAGAAACCACAGTATATGAAACACAGTTGAACTAAACATAGTTATGCCATAACCAGAAATAACTAAAATAAAGTATCGTTTTACTAGCCCTCTTGGCTAGTGTCCTCTAACTGATGCCTCACCGTCGTCCCGAATTCCACCCCTACTCGAACCTGTCATAGTGTGGGTTGTCAGTGACTGATAAAGTAGAAAGAATGCAAGTAAACGCGATAAAAGAATGAACACACCGAACCACCGGAGCGTTTACTTTTCCCCTCCCCCTCATGTATCGCCAAATCCCTGTTGAAAGTCTGGCTCGGCACCTACCCCAGCTTTCAGAATATTTTGGGCACCAACCCTAATACCGTGCTCATCTTCTTGGTGCCTCCAACCCCTCAACTGCCCAAGTAGCAGCCGCCAACCCTTGAGGGGTCCCCACTAACCTCCCCTTGTGGGGTACAGGGGTAAATGACTTACCATCTTTCCGGAAAAATACACCCTCTGCAGTGGCCAAACTGCCGGTGTGCGTGTAAGCAATATGAGTGTTTTAATGCCTTGGGACCTCAGCCGCTATAACCAGAGTAGTATAACGCACCTGCGACCGCAGCCGCTATAACCAGAAAAGTATACCGCACCTGCGACCGCAGCCGCTCGATTGAAATAGTAAAAGGGATTCGCATGCTAGGGGGTTAGTCAAATTATAACCATATCTACTTTATTAAAACGAGTATTCGGAAACGACACCTCACCGGTGATAACCAACACCTACCCACCTTGATTATGCGAAACGCGTAATCCGGAGACTGAACCTTGCTCTCTGCTGTCGCCCGGACCTAGAAGTAGTCCCCAAAAGAGCCATGGTCAGATCAACAATATAGTAGTGGATAAACCGAGCCCAACCGACTCAAAACACTAAGGACAACTTGACCCGGCGGTGGCGCCCGTGCTCGACGAGCGACGCGGCCGCCCCCGCGGTGTCACAGGTCGTACGGACCTCGGCCTCGCGTGGCACAAATCCGCGGCCGCGGGGGCACCGGCCCCGCACGGTAACCGCCGCGGCCGCGCGGGCACCAACCCCGCGTGCCGCAACCACTGCCGCCGCGTGGCACAAGCTGCAGCCGCGCAGCAAGGACCCGCGCGGCATGCAATGCCGCCGCCGCGCGGGCACTCGCCCGCGCGGCATGTGCCGTGGCCGCCGCGCGAGCATGGCCCCGCGCGGCGTGCGATGCCGCCGCCGCGCGGGCACCCGCCCCGCGCGGCACGCGCCGCGGCCGCCGCGCGGTCATGGCCCCGCGCGGCGTGTGATGCCGCCGCCGCGCGGGCACCCGCCACGCGCGGGCATGGCCCCCGCGCGGCGTGTGATGCCGCCGCCGCGCGGGCACCCGCCCCGCGCGGCACGCGCCGCGGCCGCCGCGCGCGGCACGCGCCACGGCCGCCGCGCGGGCATGGCCCCGCACGGCACGCACCGCGGCCGCCGCGCGGGCATGGCCCCGCACGGCGTGTGATGCCCCCGGCGCACGGGCACCCGCCCCGCGCGGCACGTGCCGTGGCCGCCGCGCGGGCATGGCCCCCGCGCGGCGTGCGATACTGCCGCCGCGCGGGCACCCGCCCCGCGCGCCACATGCCGCGGCCGCCGCCGCGCGGGCACCCGCCCGCACGGTACGCGCCGCGGCCGCCGCGCTGGTATGGCCCGCGCGGCATGCGACGCCGCCGCCGCGCGGGCACCCGCCCCGCGCGGCACGTGCCGCGGCCGCCGCGCGGGCATGGCCCGCGCGGCATGCGATGCCGCCGCCGCGCGGGCACCCGCCCCGCGCGGCGTTTACCCTAGCCGCGGCCACACGGGGAGATCGATCCCGCGCGGCTCTAGCCGCGGCCGCGCGGGCACCGTCCCCACGCTGCGCGCATTACGGTCGCGCGGCGACGCCCTAGGGCTTCGCGACGCGACACGTTGGGTAGCAAACGGCTACTCCCAAACCTCATGAAAGACCGACACCCAAAAACCGAGCGAAACTATACCAAAAATAAAATTAGTTTACCTCTAATCGTAGGAGACGGCTATCCGTTCTCGCTCCCGGTTTTGGGCCCGTTCGTCGGGAGGGTTCGGATCCTTTAGCTTTCACCTTCTTCACCACCGTTCTCTTTCGATTAGGGTTTCGACTTTCTTTTGTTTCCTCCGGTTAGGGTTTCGTCTTTCTTTTGGGAGAAGATAACGAAAAATCTTTTCGTACGACATATCCACTTTGGGTATTTAAAATTCCCAATTAATTAATTCCTTAATTAATTAATTCCCCGGTTAATCAATTCTTTAATTAATTAATTCTCCAATTAATTAATTCTGCATTTTAGATTCTTCAGGATATTTCCTTAAAGATAATTCTATCCTTTTTCCTCGGAAAGCGTGCCAAATCACTTACACGGATTTCAATGCACCCCTGGCCATTGCGATCACTTTGTACCCCTTTCCGGGAGCTCCGTACGTCGGAATCCGGATCCGATCGCACCGCCATTCACCGTTTTCCGAGCTCTATCGCAGAAAAATACCCGCACCTCCGAATTAACGACTTAAGTAAACTCGTTACGTTAAATACGTTAAACGGAAACTTTATTAGCAGGAGGTATTAAGTGTTACAAAATCTATGATATTACACCACTTACCTCTTAAAAGAAGTTTCGGCCTCGAAACTTAAATTCACTCCTCACTAAATAACTCGGGGTAACACTCTCATTTTTGTTTCAAGTTCCCATGTCGCCTCGCGCTCCTCGTGGTTACTCCATTGCACCTTTACGTAGGGGATAGTCCGGTTCCAAAGGTTCTTTTCTTCTCTTGCCAAGATTCGCATCGGCGTTTCTTCGAAGCTCAAGTCCTCCCGCAGCTCAACGGCCGAGGCGTCGAGGACGTGCGACGGATCGGATAAGTATTTCCGGAGCATCGAAACGTGGGAGACGTTATGCACCCGTTCAAGATTTGGCGGTAAGGCCAACCGGTACGCCATTGGCCCCACGCGCTCCAAGATTTCGAACGGTCCCACATACCGTGGGCTTAACTTCCCTCTTATGCCAAACCGTCTCGTCCCCTTAGACGGTGACACGCGTAGCAACACATGATCCCCTACCGAGAATTCCAGTTCCCGTCGCCTCCGGTCCGCGTAACTTTTCTGCCGGCTCTGAGCAGTCAGCAACCGCTGCCTGATAAGGCACACCTTTGTTTCCGTTTCCTCTACGAGGTCTGGCCCCAGGAGTTTTCGTTCTCCCAAATCGTCCCAGCAAATGGGCGATCGACACCGGCGTCCGTACAAGGCTTCGTACGGGGCCATCCGAATACTAGCCTGATAGCTATTATTGTAAGCAAATTCCACGAGGGGTAGGTAACGCGACCACCCCTCCCCCAGGCTTAGCACACAAGCTCGAAGCATATCCTCAAGAATCTGGATTACTCGCTCCGATTGCCCGTCCGTCTGCGGGTTAAATGCCGTGCTAAACTGCAACTTGGTCCCCAACGCCTGCTGCAGACTCCGCCAAAAGTTTGACACGAAGCGCGTGTCCCTGTCCGAGGTTATGGATGATGGTACTCCATGCAACCTCACCACCTCGTCGATATAGGTCTGCGCCAGCCGATCCCTAGTCCACGTCGTGTGAATCGGTATGAAGTGGGCCGATTTCGTCAATCGGTCCACGATGACCCATATCGCGTCATGTCCTTGTTGCGATCGCGGAAAACCAGTCACAAAATCCATGGTGATCCGTTCCCATTTCCACTCCGGTATGGGCAATGGTTGTAGTTTTCCCGTCGGTCGTTGGTGTTCCGCCTTCACCTGTTGGCACACCAAACATCGTGCCACGAAGTGCGCCACATCGTTCTTTAGTTTAGGCCACCAGAAGGTCTGTCTTAAGTCTCTGTACATTTTAGTACCTCCAGGATGCGCAGTGTAGGGGGCGTTATGCGCTTCCGCCAGAATTTCCCTCCTTAGTTCCGGCACGTCAGGTACGCAGACTCGTCCCCGGAACCTCAACACGTCGTCGACGCCGATCACAAAATCCCCACCTGGTTCCGAGGATAACCTGTCCCGCACTTGCTGTAATTGTGGGTCCGTCGCTTGGCCTTCTGCGATCCTCCCTATCAGCGTAGGCTTGATCTCCAAGGACATAAATTTCGCAACTGCTCCTGCTGGCACCACCTCCAGTCTCAGTTGCGAGAATTATGCAATTAGCCGATCCTGTTGGGTAAGGGTGCACAGTGTCGTCTCCCCCGCCTGTCCCTTCTGGCTCAAGGCATCGGCCACCACGTTTGCTTTCCCGGGGTGGTAATGGATGGACAAATCGTAGTCCTTCAGTAGTTCCAGCCACCTCCGTTGCCACAAGTTCAACTCCTTTTGCGTAAACAAATATTTGAGGCTCTGGTGGTCGGAGTACACCCTACAGTGTGCCCCATAGAGGTAGTGCCTCCAGAGCTTCAATGCAAACACGACTGCCGCGAGTTCCAAGTCGTGTGTAGGATAGTTCCGCTCATAATCCTTGAGCTGTCTTGACGCGTATGCGATGACTTTCCCTTGTTGCATCAACACACTTCCCAGTCCACTTCGAGACGCGTCACAGTAGATCTCGTAATCCTCACCGGGCTGTGGCAATGTGAGTACCGGTGCCCGCATGAGTCTGTCATTGAGCTCCTCGAAGCTCTTCTGGCATTGATCCATCCAGACGAACTTCTCCCCTTTTCGGGTTAGTCGAGTAAGGGGAGTGGCTATCTTTGAAAAGCCTTCCACGAAGCGTCCATAGTACCCCGCGAGTCCGAGAAAGCTTCGGATTTCTGTCCCCGTCGTTGGCCGAGCCCTGTCGGTCGCGGATTCTATCTTCCTCGGGTCCTCCACTATTCCCGACACTGAGACCATGTGTCCCAGCAAGTCTACCTCGCGGAGCCAGAACTCACCCCTTTTTGAGTTTGGCATACACTTTCTGGTACCGGAGGGTCTGGAGGATCACCCGCAAGTGTTCCTCGTGCTCTTTGTCTGTGCGAGCGTAGATCGGGATGTTATCTATTAAGACCACTACAAACTGGTCTAAGAAAGGTTCCATGATCCTGTTCATCACTTTCATGAACACCGCTGGAGCGACAATGAGTCCAAACGGTATAACCGTAAGATCGTAATGACCATACCGAGTTCGAAGGGCTGTTTCGGTATGTCATCTCCCCGGACTCTAACCTGGCGATAGCCGGACGGCAGATCAATCTTTGAAGACGCCGTCGCTCCTGGTAGTTGGTCGAACAGGTCCTCCATCCGAGGTGAGGGTATTGTCCCTTACTATGACCTTATCCATTCCCCGATTGTCGATGTACAATCGCAGTCTCCGGTCCTTCTTCCGTACGAATAGAACGGGTGTGCCTCAGGACGGCACACTCGATTTCTCACAATCGACTAGCACCTGTTACTCGGTAAGCCTATCCCTTCCGAGTATCCCCACGAATTCTCTTAGTAGTGACACCACTAAGTCACAAATGTCGGATCGTTGGCGTTAACCATTAACCCCAAAAGCCTGAGCTTTTAGAGGTGCGCAACTGATTCACTTAAAGCGGCATACACCGCACCACAGATCTCGACCGGACTCAACCGTCCTGGATGTTGGGTCTGTTATTGGGCCTCTTGCCGTTAGGTCTATTGTGGACCGCAGCCCACTCCACCTATTGGGCTCACCCAATCCAACTCACTAGTCCCCTGGGCCTATTGTCTCGAGGTAGAAAGTTGGACCTATTTGACCCATAAATAAAGGGCCAACACCAAAGACAACTAGTCTTCGCATCCTTATTGGGCAGGAAGGTACCAAGTATTTGCTTCTAAGGGTTCTCCTGGGGTAAAGACCAACATTACTCTTCGTAAGGGTCGTTCCTGCTACCACTTCCCTCGGGTAGTGCGTCCTTTGTCGTGTCGTCGCATAAGACCTCTCATCCGTGTCGCGACTCTGAAGAACTGTTCCCGGGTTCGGGGCAGTTAAAGCGAAACTGTCCCAGTTTGTCACCTCAGAAGCAGTGGTCGTGCTTCCGTAAACGAATAATCCCCCGGGGGTGCACCTCCGTAGGTGATGTCTGGCCGGTCCCTGCTAGGAAATCCCCCTCCGGAGAAGGGCTGGGGTCGTTTCTTGTCCTTGCCGTACTCCGAGTCCTCTCGTCGGGCGCGCGTCTCCACGAATCCGTGCTCCACTATGGTGGCCCTATCCACTACTCTCTGGAAGGTGTGAAGTTCCACTACTTGCACGACTTCGAAAGTATTGCTCCGCAATCCGTCTACAAAGAGGCGGGCTTTATGTGCTTCATCCCTCACAACAAGGAAACACAATTGGCCAACCATTATATTCTTGTCGATACTCCATGACGTGTCGATTCCCTTGTCTGTTGTGTTTCAGATTCCTTGCGGTGTCTTCAGATTGTTAAGGAATTTGTTTTGGCGCATTTCGTGAAAGTATTAAGTCTTGAAGATTGAAGATGAAGAAGTTTGGATCATATAACTCAATCTCAAGAAAGAAGAATTCAAAAGGATCAGGTATGTTTAACTAATTATTTTTGGTGATCCGAATACTTTTTATAGTGTAGAAACACTTGGATGAATTTTTAATTGCATAAAAATCAAAAACTGGACATGGGACATGTTCAGGATCCGGATCAGACACGACAATCCGGATCCCGAAGGGTGTTGGTTCATACGCAAATCCAATCCGGATCCAAGCCATTTCTGATCCGGATCCCGAACATTGGTTTTGGCTGAAATGTATGAACAGTCCGGATCAGGCATTTCAATCCGGATCCCGAACCTTTGTTTTTTTGGAAATTGTCTGTTTCGTTACGACAGTCCGGATCGCCGTAAATCTGATCCGTATCGTCGTCCTGTAAAATTCCAGAAAAGGTTAGTTTTTGATTCTTATCCTCTTCCAACGGTTTCTAACCTATAAATAAACCCTATGATTCTTTTTCTAGGGTAAGCCGCATAAGCCATAAAATCCGAACAAATCAAAAGACGGCCATATAAATCCACCTATAGAGAAGAAAGGAAATCAATAGATTTAATCCTATGTTTCTTCATCTATATTGATTGATTTGATTCTAGGGTTTCATACTCAGATTTTGAGTAGAATCAAATCAATGAATACTTAGATGGTATTTCCGATCTATTTCTAATCTAAGTATTCGGCGGATCATCACCACCCAAAAAACAACGATTTTTCCAAAATCGGCGCGTGGACTCGTGTGGCCTTGTGGATTCAAGGTGCTACCGCTCTCGTGGATTCGGAGCGAGGTACGTTCGTGGCTTCGAGACGTGCTACTGGGTGAAGACCGTGGATTCGGTCAGACGTCGTGGATTCGACGTTGGACGCCGTGGATTCGGCGTTGGACGCTAATCGTGGATTCGAGGAGCGTTGCGGAGCGAGCGGAGAAGATCTATGTAGGATACCGAACTTCTAAAAGTAGAAGTTAGACATTAAGTAGAATATGCCCAATTAATTCAAAGAAATCCTAATTAACCATAGGTAAAATGTGCAAATTCAACTTTTAAATACCATATAGAAGTTACGGTAGGATATAGTAAGTCGGAAAAATTATTATATAAATAAAAAAATAAATAAAAATAGTGTAAGATATTATTTTTATTGGACTCATAGAAGCAAAATATAGGTTGGAAATGACCTGCGCCGAAATCGGAGCGAAAACAGAAGATTTAATATTTTCTGTGAGAGACTGGGCCCAGATTTTTAGCGAAAAATTCACAGTGTCGGAAAATTCCGAGAAAATTACGGGAGCCCCGTAAATATGTTTTAAGGCCATAGTAAAAGTTTCGCGTTGATCGGATGCCGGATAGTGAGAACGGGCTCCGCCAACAGTGTCGAAAAATTTTGAGAAAATTCGGGGAGCTCCGTAATATTATTTTAAGGTCACAGTAAAAATTTCGTGTTGATCGGATAACCGGATTGCGAGAACGGGGTCCGCCAGCGATTCTGGATACAGCGAGACTTTTGGTGACCCAAAAATAGCCCAAACTGAAATTTTAAAATTCTTCGTGATAAATTAAGTTGAGATAAGCCTGCCAGTCAAATTTGAGCGCAAACGGACACTCAGAAGGACTCCGCAGGCAAGTATCTGATCAAATTGGATTAAATAGTAAATTACCACTATTGTAGGGGGGCTTTATGCAAAAAGGCTAACTTTACCTTTCTTCTTCTTCTCCACCCGCACGCAAGCACCAGGAGCGGACCACTTTCCATGGAGAGCTCTCTCTCTCTCTCTCACCTTCTCCACTTACTCTCTCTCTCTAAATTTTCTTGCTCCAATGTGCACTAAATCGTGGAACGATTTGCGGGAAGCCTAAGGCGAGCGAGGGCAAGCTCTTGAACCAAGAAAAGCTCGAAATCATGGCTTTTTGAGGTGAGTTTCGCGGAAGATAAATTTGATTTTTGCCATATCTTTTTTGATCTATAATCTATATGATCTTAGAAGGATTCTTGTCGAAGAAATCGGCGAAAATCGTGGAGAAATCGTGATGAATGTGTAAATGAAACCTCAGGTTAAAAAAGGAGTTTTTGGATTTTCATGGGATTGATCTCATTTGAACCCATGGAAACTCAATTACTATGTAAAGAAACGTATTGGCGAAGACGGATCGACATTCCGTCGAACGGCCGAAAAGTTAGAGCCGAAATACGCGCTCTAGGACTTTTGAGGCAAAAAGAAAAATAATGACATTAGTAATTTTGGTGGGGGATTTAAATGGAATCCTTCCATCATGAAGGGGTTTTGGGTAAACCCTTGACGATCCAGACCACAAATCGTGGAAGTTCGTCGTCTTTCGTCGGCGCTTTTGCGCACACGTGAAAACACTAAGCATAGTGCTTGGAGGTTATTAATAGGCCGTTTTGGACTTGTTTAGGACATCCGACTTGAGGCGACCCTTGTGATCGAGACCGGTGCTCCCGTAGATTTTTTTTTGGAGAGCCGAGCCGAGCCAAGGACCCGAGGTGGGTGGTGCTTTTACCGAAGCCGTTGGGCTTCTCTCTATGTCTTAGCCACTTACACTATTGCATATCGCACCATTGCATTGTAGGATAGTATGTATTGCCATCTTTATACTTTCCGGTTGATATAGATATTTAGCAAATGTTATGCTAATATGTTGGATTGGGAAAGATTGGGTCGATACCGAGGAATCCTATAGTGCGGATTGGGTGTTGGACTTGTGAGTCGACAATTGATGACGAGTGGCATATATGTAGAAATTGTGAACACCACACAATAAATGAACGAGTGGCATATGAAAGGTAGTGTAGGTAAACCTACCGTGACACATGTGAGACATAGGTTGTGTATTATCTATAGGGATCTCAGTTGCCATTAGCCTTATAGATAGGGTATCCTCGTGTGGAGAGGATTGGATCATGCTCATAGTCTGTTTTTGGCTGGTGGAGGTCGCTCCTCTACGGCCGCCTACTCCGGAGTTGGTCACGGGGCACGCCACCCCGAGGGACGGTTAGGGTCCCGCAGACGCGTTCGATTGGTAGGTTGAGACATAGTCTCCCTCGTCGTGATAGTGAGCCGTGGGCAACCTTCGGGTGTGTCGTGAGATTTGAGATGAAGTGTTAAAAACCACACTTCTTGAAAATGAGTTAGAGAACAAGTATGAAATAGTACTTCTTGGACATAGTGATATATTTGGATATCTCTCCCCTGAGCATGCATACATGTTTTTCCGTGTTGGGCATAGTAGTGTAGTTATTTACTGCATTTACAGTTTTCAGATATATCTATCTATCTATCTATCTATCTGCTTTTGCCCTCTTGGACCTAGTGGGAAGACCGGTGGAGTCGGTGGCTGAACCCACTGGGAACTATGGACCATAGTTCTCACCCCACTATTATTACAGGGCCGAGTACAGGTACTCCCGGCGAGGATCGCGGTAAGGGCTTGGCGCCCTAGAGGCGTTGATAGCAGCCTCCCTACATCTATAGCTTCTGTCACCTTGTCTTTACATTTTGAGAGTAGATGTTGTATAGGGTGAGGACGTTTTGGATGTGATCTATGTATTATTCATATACTCGAATGGAATGGTTGTAATAGATAGAGTTTCTCTCTTTTGTTACTTGTATGTTTACTTTTATATACTCGTACCTTGCTCTTATGTTCTTGTTAGCACTGGTTGTGCTCTCGTTGTGATTGTGTATATCTAGAATTAATTCCTGGGTGATTCTTGTACATGATCTTGTCGCTTAGCCTTGGGCGGACAGGGGAGGTTCTGTCCGTTCGGCGTCTGTTCAGCGCGCCCGAACCATGCCAAATTGGTAGCAGTTTCGGGGTGTGACAGATAAAGTGGTATCAGAGCAAGATAAGAGCAAGTAAAGAGAGAGAGTCTAGGATGACTTAGGAAACCCTAGGCTGTTAAACCCTGAGGTTGTAGGGACGTGAGTGAAACGTGAACCCTTGACGTTGGCGGAAGTGAAATGGATTGGGTCAAAGAAGATTATATGTCTCTAATTGAGAATAGAGACGGATTCAAGTGTGCTTGTTCGGTGACACGAAGTGTTATGTCGGCGGCCGACGGCATGATGCTAAGGGTCTAGGACTAGTATGCTTGTATGCTTCCGCCCGATTTATTATTGAGTTGTCTAGTTTCGTAAATGCTAAGGAGCTATCGGGTTAAACTAACTGACTAAGTTCTTGTTTCCAGGAAAGAATGTCAGGGAGACGCCACACTCGTAGGTCCTCTCCGGTGCCGCCTCCAGCGGTGCCCGGGCAGTCGGGATCTGGCGAGGTGCAGGGGCTGCGAGAGCAGGTCGCTGCTTTGGTAGGCGCGATGCAGCGCCAGGGGGCTCAATTGGAGCAGCTCCAGTCACTGTTGGAGCAGCAGGCAGCGTTGGCGGCCGCGACGGCGGCTGGGAGCCGTGATCCGCCTGCACCCTCGACTCACGCGCCGGGAGCGGTTGAGGGTGAGGGCGTGGGGGTCGTTCCACTGTCGGCGTGCCCCCTTCCGAGGAGTGCGCCTCTGGCGGCATCGGGTTCTACTACACCCGATACGACGGCAGAAACGGCGGAGCAGGAGCGCGCATTGGCAGTTCTGATGCGGTTCCTAAAGTTCAAACCTCGGACCTTCGAGGGAGGGAAGGTGGAGCCGGCGGTAGTGGAGTTGTGGTTTGGCGCTATGGAGACTATCTTTGGAGATCTCCCTGTCCTGGAAAGGGACAAGGTGCCCCTAGCCACGCATAGTTTTGGAGAACCGGCGTTAGTATGGTGGAGGCGGGTGAAGCGTGATCGACCCGCGCATCTTCCTCCGATGTTGTGGGGGGAGTTCAAGAGGACGGTGTACGGGCACTACTTTCCCGACGCCGATAAGCGGGTGATGAAGGAAAAGTTCCGCAAGCTGCGCCAAGGAAATCGCTCGGTGATGGAGTACGAGCAGGAGTTCACCCACATCATCGACTGTGTTCCTGATGTTGTTCGCGACGATGCGGACCGGGCTGATTGGTTTCTGCGGGGGCTTAAGCCCTGGATCTACCGGGCCGTGCAGCTGTTCAAGCTCACGACCTACGCCGAGGTTCTTGATCGAGCGCTGTGGGCAGAACACGGGGATGCCCATGTGCGCGAGGAGCGCGAGATGGCGGCGGAGCCCAAGGACAAGGGCAAGAAGCGCCAGGGCGGTGGTTCGGGGGCACAGTCTAGCTCCAGGAGGCCCCCGAAGCAACCGAGATCGCAGCCGTGGAGGCAAGGACCACGACCTTGCATTATCTGCGGTAGCAGGGACCACCGGGTGCAGCAGTGCAGGCAGCGTGAGGGCAGATGCTATAGCTGTGGGCAGGAGGGGCACATGAGCCGAGAGTGCCCAGCGAGGGGTTCGCGTGCCCCCTCAGCTGCATCGACTCCGGCAACCCCTGTTCATTATGGAGGCGCTCCTTATGTTCCCGTCTCTGCGGGGCGCGCGATGGCTCCTAGGCAGCAGGAGATGACGCGATCGGCGCCGAGCGGGCGGGTATTCGCCGTTCAGGCCCAGGCCCAGGATCCTGTCGACATCGAGGAGCCCAGTGTCGTGGCAGGTATGGTTCTAATACATGGAGTTCGCTCCAGGGCCATTTTTGATACAGGTGCTACGCATTCATTCATTAGCGGATCATTTGCACGCACTCATGGTATTATCTTGGAGGCAACGGGCAAGTGGCGAGTCGAAGGCCCGGAGTCGTCATCTATTACTTACACGGGGTGCTTATCCTGCCCGGTGCAAGTGGGCGACTGGATTATGCCCGTCAGGTTGCTCGAGCTCAAGAAGTTGGAGGCGTTCGACGTCATCTTGGGCATGGACTGGCTCTCGAAGTATCACGCTGTGATCGACTGTAGGAGGAAGTTGGTCACTTTTCGAGAGCCGGGACAGGAGGAGGTTATCTATCGAGCTCATCAAAGCTCGTGCTTCGTTGCAACGGTGTCGACGACGAGAGCGAGGAAGTTGGTCCATAGCGGTTTACCGGCATTTTTGGCGACCGTTGTGGAGGTGGACCGTGCGACTCCGATCATGGAGGAGTTATTGGTGGTGCGGGAGTTTCCTGATGTGTTTCCTGCGGAGTTACCGGGGATGCCGCCGGATCGGGCGATCGAGTTCATCATAGACTTGATTCCCGGGACGGCGCCGATCTCGAAGGCCCCGTATCGTATGGCGCCGGCAGAATTGAAGGAGTTGAGGGATCAGTTGCAGGATCTTCTCGACAAAGGGTTCATTCGGCCAAGTGTATCGCCGTGGGGAGCCCCGGTATTATTTGTGCGCAAGAAGGATGGTTCTTTTCGACTCTGTGTGGATTATCGGGAGCTGAACAAGGTTACCATAAAAAACAAGTACCCGTTACCCAGAATCGACGACTTGTTTGACCAATTGCAAGGGTCGCTGGTGTACTCCAAAATTGATCTCCAGTCCGGCTACCACCAGTTGAAAATCAAGCCGGAGGATGTTCAGAAAACGGCGTTTCGCACACGCTATGGTCACTACGAATACACGGTCATGCCTTTCGGGCTTACTAACGCCCCGGCGGCGTTCATGGATCTGATGAACCGTGTGTTCAGGGAGTACTTGGACCGATTTGTCGTGGTCTTCATTGACGACATTTTGGTCTATTCGCGGAGCGACGGGGAGCACGCGAAGCATTTGCGGATAGTGCTTCAAATCCTTCGGGAGGAGAAGCTATTTGCAAGACTGAAGAAGTGCGAGTTTTGGCTCCGCGAGGTGGCTTTCCTCGGGCATATTATTTTTGAGGGGGGGATTTCAGTTGACCCGAAGAAAATTGAGGCGGTTAGGGATTGGCCGTGGCCGACGAATGTCACGGAAGTCCGCAGTTTTGTGGGCTTGGCCGGGTATTATCGACGGTTCGTGGAGGGTTTCTCGAGGATTGTGACTCCACTTTCTCGGCTGACGCAAAAGGGCTTCAAGTTCGTTTGGAGCGACGAATGCGACCGGGGTTTTATTGAATTGAAGAAAAGGTTGACGTCGGCTCCTATTCTCGCCTTACCGGTGCAGGGCGAGGACTTCGTGGTGTATAGCGACGCATCCTATCTGGGTCTGGGGTGTGTCCTGATGCAGGGCGGAAAAGTGATCGCTTATGCATCCCGCCAGTTGAAGGACCACGAAAAGAACTATCCCATTCACGATTTGGAGTTGGCGGCGGTGATCTTCGCGCTGAAGTTGTGGAGGCACTACTTGTATGGTGCACATTGCGAGATCTACACCGACCACAAAAGCCTCAAGTACTTATTCACCCAGAAGGAGCTCAATTTGCGGCAATGGCGGTGGTTGGAGCTGCTGAAAGATTATGATGTCGATATCCTTTACCACCCCGGCAAAGCAAACGTGGTCGCCAATGCACTAAGTAGAAAGACGGCGAGGAACCTCGCTATGGATGTCACGAATCAAATGCCGTTATGTTTGGACATGGAGCGGATGAACCTTGAGGTAGTCGCTCCCGAGGTGCCGGCCCTGATGATGGCGCTTATTATTCAGCCGACCTTGTTGGAGAGGATCAAGAATGTGCAGCCTTCCGACTCAAGTCTCCAAAAGGTGCGGCGTGACATCGAGGAGGGCAAAGGCGGCGGTTTCCATGTACACGCCGATGGCACACCTCGGTTTCGGAACCGTTGGTGTGTGCCGGAAAATGAGGAGCTCCGTGAACTGATATTGCGAGAGGCGCATCGGTCACCTTATGCCGAGCACCCTGGTGGCACCAAGATGTACCACGAGTTGAAGATGCTCTATTGGTGGCCGGGGATGAAGGCGGACATTGGGCGCTTCGTGGCAAAGTGCCTTACATGTCAACAGATAAAAGCGGAGTGTCGACTCCCGGCGGGGAAACTCCAAAGCTTGCCTATTCCCGTTTGGAAGTGGGAGGACATCTCTATGGACTTCATCGTCGGGTTGCCTCGCTCAACGGGAGGCCACGACTCGATCTGGGTGATTGTGGATCGTCTCACCTAGTCGGCACATTTCTTACCGGTCCACACCACCTGGGCGGGAGAGAAGTTGGCACAGGTATATCTTGACGAGGTGGTGAGGCTGCACGGGGTGCCGAAGTCGATTGTATCGGACCGAGACCCCAAGTTCACCTCGCATTTCTGGAGGAATCTGCAGGAGGCCCTTGGCAGACGGCTCGATTTTAGCACCGCTTTTCACCCTCAGACTGATGGTCAGACAGAGAGAACCATTCAGACCTTGGAGGACATGTTGCGGGCGTGCGTCATCGATTACAAGGGCGGTTGGTGCAAGTACTTGCCGATGGCCGAGTTCGCCTACAACAACAGTTATCACACTAGTTTGGAGATGGCACCGTTCGAGGCTCTTTATGGACGGAAGTGTCGATCCCCTATCTATTGGAGTGATGTGGGCGAGCGCACGGAGTTCAGGCCGGACATTTTGCGAGAGGCGGAGGAGAAGGTCCGCCTTGCTCGCAAAAGATTGCTTACGGCGCAATCTCGGCAACAAAGCTACGCGGACAAGCGTCGGCGGGATTTGGAATTCGCGGTGGGCGACCGCGTCTTCTTGAAGGTTTCGCCCATGAGGGGCGTGAAGCGATTTGGAGTGCGGGGAAAACTAAGTCCCCGCTATATCGGCCCCTATGAGATATTGGAGCGTGTGGGATCGATGGCGTACCGGCTTGCATTGCCGCCGAAGTTGGCGGATGTACATAACGTCTTCCACATCTCCAATCTCCGCAAATATGTACCCGATCCGGAGCATGCGATGCTATATGAGCCGCCGGAGCTTCAGGATCACTTGAGCTATGAGGAGTTCCCGGTGGCGATTATTGCTCGGGAGGTGCGCAAATTGAGGAACCGCGAGATTCCTTATGTCAGGGTCCGGTGGAGCAGTCACGATGATCGCGAAGCCACGTGGGAACTTGAGGAAACGATGAGGGCGCACCATCCTCATCTCTTCGAGGAGATGAATTAGAGGTATGAATTTCGATTCGGTTGAATTGCGTTAAATTTAAATTTCGCGGACGAAATTGCTTAAGGGGGGAAGAATGTAGGATACCGAACTTCTAAAAGTAGAAGTTAGACATTAAGTAGAATATGCCCAATTAATTCAAAGAAATCCTAATTAACCATAGGTAAAATGTGCAAATTCAACTTTTAAATACCATATAGAAGTTACGGTAGGATATAGTAAGTCGAAAAAATTATTATATAAATAAAAAAATAAATAAAAATAGTGTAAGATATTATTTTTATTGGACTCATAGAAGCAAAATATAGGTTGGAAATGACCTGCGCCGAAATCGGACCGAAAACAGAAGATTTAATATTTTCTGTGAGAGACTGGGCCCAGATTTTTAGCGAAAAATTCACAGTGTCGGAAAATTCCGAGAAAATTACGGGAGCCCCGTAAATATGTTTTAAGGCCATAGTAAAAGTTTCGCGTTGATCGGATGCCGGATAGTGAGAACGGGCTCCGCCAACAGTGTCGAAAAATTTTGAGAAAATTCGGGGAGCTCCGTAATATTATTTTAAGGTCACAGTAAAAATTTCGTGTTGATCGGATAACCGGATTGCGAGAACGGGGTCCGCCAGCGATTCTGGATACAGCGAGACTTTTGGTGACCCAAAAATAGCCCAAACTGAAATTTTAAAATTCTTCGTGATAAATTAAGTTGAGATGAGCCTGCCTGTCAAATTTGAGCGCAAACGGACACTCAGAAGGACTCCGCAGGCAAGTATCAGATCAAATTGGATTAAATAGTAAATTACCATTATTGTAGGGGGGCTTTATGCAAAAAGGCTAACTTTACCTTTCTTCTTCTTCTCCACCCGCACGCAAGCACCAGGAGCGGACCACTTCCATGGAGAGCTCTCTCTCTCTCTCACCTTCTCCACTTACTCTCTCTCTCTAAATTTTCTTGCTCCAATATGCACTAAATCGCGGAACGATTTGCGGGCAGCCTAAGGCGAGCGAGGGCAAGCTCTTGAACCAAGAAAAGCTCGAAATCATGGCTTTTTGAGGTGAGTTTCGCGGAAGATAAATTTGATTTTTGCCATATCTTTTTTGATCTATAATCTATATGATCTTAGAAGGATTCTTGTCGAAGAAATCGGCGAAAATCGTGGAGAAATCGTGATGAATGTGTAAATGAAACCTCAGGTTAAAAAAGGAGTTTTTGGATTTTCATGGGATTGATCTCATTTGAACCCATGGAAACTCAATTACTATGTAAAGAAACGTATTGGCGAAGACGGATCGACATTCCGTCGAACGGCCGAAAAGTTAGAGCCGAAATACGCGCTCTAGGACTTTTGAGGCAAAAAGAAAAATAATGACATTAGTAATTTTGGTGGGGGATTTAAATGGAATCCTTCCATCATGAAGGGGTTTTGGGTAAACCCTTGACGATCCAGACCACAAATCGTGGAAGTTCGTCGTCTTTCGTCGGCGCTTTTGCGCACACGTGAAAACACTAAGCATAGTGCTTGGAGGTTATTAATAGGCCGTTTTGGACTTGTTTAGGACATCCGACTTGAGGCGACCCTTGTGATCGAGACCGGTGCTCCCGTAGATTTTTTTTTGGAGAGCCGAGCCGAGCCAAGGACCCGAGGTGGGTGGTGCTTTTACCGAAGCCGTTGGGCTTCTCTCTATGTCTTAGCCACTTACACTATTGCATATCGCACCATTGCATTGTAGGATAGTATGTATTGCCATCTTTATACTTTCCGGTTGATATAGATATTTAGCAAATGTTATGCTAATATGTTGGATTGGGAAAGATTGGGTCGATACCGAGGAATCCTATAGTGCGGATTGGGTGTTGGACTTGTGAGTCGACAATTGATGACGAGTGGCATATATGTAGAAATTGTGAACACCACACAATAAATGAACGAGTGGCATATGAAAGGTAGTGTAGGTAAACCTACCGTGACACATGTGAGACATAGGTTGTGTATTATCTATAGGGATCTCAGTTGCCATTAGCCTTATAGATAGGGTATCCTCGTGTGGAGAGGATTGGATCATGCTCATAGTCTGTTTTTGGCTGGTGGAGGTCGCTCCTCTACGGCCGCCTACTCCGGAGTTGGTCACGGGGCACGCCACCCCGAGGGACGGTTAGGGTCCCGCAGACGCGTTCGATTGGTAGGTTGAGACATAGTCTCCCTCGTCGTGATAGTGAGCCGTGGGCAACCTTCGGGTGTGCCGTGAGATTTGAGATGAAGTGTTAAAAACCACACTTCTTGAAAATGAGTTAGAGAACAAGTATGAAATAGTACTTCTTGGACATAGTGATATATTTGGATATCTCTCCCCTGAGCATGCATACATGTTTTTCCGTGTTGGGCATAGTAGTGTAGTTATTTACTGCATTTACAGTTTTCAGATATATCTATCTATCTATCTATCTATCTGCTTTTGCCCTCTTGGACCTAGTGGGAAGACCGGTGGAGTCGGTGGCTGAACCCACTGGGAACTATGGACCATAGTTCTCACCCCACTATTATTACAGGGCCGAGTACAGGTACTCCCGGCGAGGATCGCGGTAAGGGCTTGGCGCCCTAGAGGCGTTGATAGCAGCCTCCCTACATCTATAGCTTCTGTTACCTTGTCTTTACATTTTGAGAGTAGATGTTGTATAGGGTGAGGACGTTTTGGATGTGATCTATGTATTATTCATATACTCGAATGGAATGGTTGTAATAGATAGAGTTTCTCTCTTTTGTTACTTGTATGTTTACTTTTATATACTCGTACCTTGCTCTTATGTTCTTGTTAGCACTGGTTGTGCTCTCGTTGTGATTGTGTATATCTAGAATTAATTCCTGGGTGATTCTTGTACATGATCTTGTCGCTTAGCCTTGGGCGGAGAGGGGAGGTTCTGTCCGTTCGGCGTCTGTTCTGCGCGCCCGAACCATGCCAAATTGGTAGCAGTTTCGGGGTGTGACAATCTACTAGGAGTGTATGGAAAAAGGTCGAGTCGTCTGTGAGTACGGTATATCACCTTTGTACGTGTTATAATTCTAGTGGATTTCACCGTGTTATCGGTCCCGTGGTTTTTTACTCCGGTTTGGAGTTTTCCACGTAAAAATCTTGCGTGTTATTTTTATTTCCGCATTGGGTTTTATTGCGCAACGATTTTTGAGTGTTTAAACGTTTACACCTATTCACCCCCCTCTAGGTGTTTTTTCCCCTATTTAGATCCATATTATACATAACCCGACAAGTGGTATCAGAGCGGGAATAGGGTTGTAAACAATGGCTGAAGGTGGAAACATTAACAGACCTCCGTTTTTCGATGGAACAAATTATGCCTACTGGAAAGTACGGATGAAAGCATTTCTTATTTCCATCGACGAACGGGTGTGGCAATCTATCGAGTTAGGATGGTCAAATCCAACTGAAGTTGTTGTTGATGTTCACACCATCAAACCTAGGTCGAAATGGACCAAGGAGGAGATAGACTTATCTTCTTACAATGGCAACGGAATCAATGCTTTATTTAATGCCTTGTCTCAAACAGAATTCTCTCGCGTCTCGGCATGTGAGACTGCGAAAGAAATTTGGGATGTTCTTCAAGTTACACATGAGGGAACTAACCTTGTGAAGATTCAAAAGCTGCAAATGCTTACGAGCAGATTTGACTCTATTTTCATGGCAGAAAATGAATCATTCACAGACTACTATACACGATTGCAAGACATCGTAAACACATGTGCTAACTTGGGAGAGAAGATTCCAGAATTTAAAATTGTAAGAAAGATCTTAAGAACTCTTCCTGAAAGATTTCGTTCCAAAGTTACGGCCATTGAAACTATTAAACACCCAGACGAAATCCGTGTAGAAGAATTAGTTGGTTCATTACAAACATATGAAATGACATTTCCTACTAACTATTCTTCTGGAAAAGCATCTACTTCTAAGTCTTCAGGTTTTGCGTTGCAAACTACAAAAGAAGAAGACGCGGATTCATCCTCCTCAGGCGATGACGAGAACCTATCTATGGAGGACTTTGAGAAGCAGCTTGCTCTCTTGACAAGAAATTTTCGCCGAAACTTTCGAAGGGGTAATTCAAGTAAAACTTCATCCTCCGGAAAGTGGAAGAAAGGCAAAGGTTTTTCAAGCCAAAAGTCAAGAAAGCAAGAATGTTTTTCAAAGGATAAGAAAAGCTCAGAAGGACAAGTCCAATGCTTCAAGTGCCGAGGATACGGCCATATCTCAACGGAGTGTCCAAATAAGAATCCGTCCAAGAAGAAGACGATGCAAGCCGTCACTTGGGATGACACTTCAACGACAAATGAGTCATCTTCAAGTGATGAAGAGAACAACGCAACGACATTCCATGCGTCCACATCTTCACCCTTCATATGCTTAATGGCAAGTACATCCAATTCATTGTCCAACTTCTCCCAGGTTGAAAAAACTGCAACGGACGGCGAATCGAGTAACTCTGAAGGTGAAGATTTTGCTCTTGCCTACCATAAGCTTTTGAGGGATTCAAAGAAACTGGCAAAGCAAAACAAGAGTTTGAGAGGGAGATTGCAGGATCTCGAAGAAGAAGCAAAAAGGACAACTTCTCTCTCAAACGCTCTTGAAGCGGAAAGGGATAATCTGATTAAAGTAAATGTTTTCCTTCAAGAGTCCAATGAGCATTTCGAGAAGAATTATGTAGATATGGTAAACAAAGCGAATTACTTCTTGAAGCTCTATGGCGAGGCTCGACAGGAAAAAATGGAAATGACGGAGACCATTTTCCAACTCAAGGATGATTTAAAGCAATTTTCTTCTGGAAGGAGTAAGTTGGATAAGATGCTTGGTCTTGGTCAAACAAACAAATTCGGCCTCGGATACAATCGAACTGAAGACAATTTTAGTTCGGTTGGGACAGTGTTTGTGCCTCAGTCGGTATCTCCTCCTCCGACACCGGAATTCACGACAAGCAACGACAATAAGCCTACTTCACCCTCTTCGGGATCGTCAAGCACTAAGGTATGTTTTCGTTGTGGTTATGCAGGGCACATAAGAAGAAATTGCAAGAATGGAGCGAAAAGATCAAATCAAGCACATCTTGCAACTACTACCAATGAGTTCATTTCTCGCAAATCAAAGAAGGATCTTTCAAAAGGAAAGAATATTGGTAGTACATCAAACAAGACGACGACGTCAAGGAAAAGCGAAGGATCAATCAAGACGCTTTCACCAAAGGTATCAACTTCACAATCATTTCCGACGTACTCCAAAACTCGAAAGGTTTGGGTACGCAAAGGTGAAATCTTCCCTTGTCTTGTTGTTCATACTTCTTTACACGCTTATGATAATTTGTCTTGGTATTTGGATAGTGGTTGTTCTCGTCACATGACCGGTGACAAAAACAGTTTTCAAACTTTAGAGAAAATCTCCGGAGGACATGTTGTTTTCGGAGACGGTCGTTCTTCCAAAATTGTTGGAAAGGGAACAATCGCTATTCCTGAAGGCCCGGTTTTGAACAATGATTTATTTGTTGAAGGCCTAAAGACTAACCTCATTAGTATAAGTCAGCTTTGTGACAATGGGTTCTCAGTTAATTTTTCTTCTGTAGAATGTGTTGTAACTGATAAGGACCAAGTATTCTTTTTAAAAGGGGTTAGATCGGAAAATAATTGCTATGTCGTTTCAAACAAAGTTTCTGAAAAATGTAACCTAGTTTCTTTGGATAATGAAACTGTTTGGCATGAAAGACTAGGTCACATGAATTTTAAAGAACTAGCAAAGATTTCAAATAAAGATGTGGTTAAGGGGGTTCCTAAACTTTTATTTAAAGAAAACTTTGTGTGTGGTGGTTGTCAAAAGGGAAAACAATCAAGATTTGCACACAAGAACTTGAACCACGTCGGTACCAAACGGCCCTTGGAATTACTGCATATGGATTTAATGGGGCCGGTTCGTCAACCATCTTTAGGAGGTAAATGGTATATTTTTCTTTTGGTTGATGATTTCTCTAGGTATTCATGGGTAACTTTTTTAAAAGAGAAAGCAGATACTTTCGACTCTTTTCATGAGGTTTGTCATCGTATTATGAATGAAAGAAATGAAAAGATCGTTCGTGTTCGAAGTGATAGAGGTGGAGAATTCATTAATTCTAAATTCATTGATTTTTGCACTTCTAATGGGATAAAACATGAATTCTCAGCACCCTATACACCTCAGCAGAATGGTGTTGTTGAGCGCAAAAACAGGGTTGTTCAAGAGATGGCGCGTGTGATGCTTCATAGCCGGAATTTACCGTTATATTTTTGGGCTGAAGCTGTGAACACCGCCGTCTATGTAATTAATCGAGTGTATTTGCTCCCTGGAACTTTAAATACACCATATGAGCTGTGGTTTAGTAGAAAACCGAACATCAAATATTTTCGTATCTTTGGGAGTCGATGTTTCATTCTGCGTGATCGCGAAAACCTTGGTAAGTTCGACTCTCGAAGCGACGATGGGATTTTCATGGGTTATTCTACTAACAGTAGAGCATATCGGGTATTTAACTTGGAATCTAAGACGATGATACAATCTATAAATGTTAAAGTAGATGAAGCTTTCCACTTTGCATCTGATAAATCTACCCTTGATATGTCTCTAGATGATGATACTCCTGTAAATGCATCTTCTCGTAATAACTCTTTCAATAAAGTTGATGCATCTAATGGTTCTTCAAGTTTATCTAATGTGCAGGAATTATCACATGTACCTCCGACTACTCCGTTACCGCAAACGTTACGCATCTCCAAGGATCATCCGGAATCTAACATTATTGGAGACCCACAAGAAGGAGTTAGAACTCGGAGACAGTTGGTTTGTGGAGTCGCATGATACGTCTCCATGATTGAACCAAAGAACATCGATGAAGCTCTTCAGGATGACTACTGGATTGAAGCTATGCAGGAAGAGCTCCATCAGTTCGAACGAAACAAAGTCTGGGAATTAACAAAGCCTCCGAAGCAACACAACGTGATTGGTACTAAATGGATTTTCAAGAATAAGAAGAATGAGGATGGTACCATCATCAGGAATAAAGCACGCTTAGTTGCTCAAGGCTACTCTCAAATAGAAGGTATAGACTTTGATGAAACATTCGCCCCAGTAGCTAGACTCGAGTCAATTCATATTTTATTCGCTATTGCTTGTCATTTTAAAATCAAACTCTTTCAAATGGACGTCAAGAGCGCATTTTTAAATGGGTTTTTAAATGAGGAAGTTTATGTGGCTCAACCGAAAGGTTTTGTCGACTGTAAACAACGTAACCATGTTTTTCGTTTGAAAAAGGCTCTTTACGGTCTAAAACAAGCACCGCGAGCGTGGTACGAAAGGCTAACAAAGCACCTATTGGAAAAGGGCTACACTCGAGGGGGAGCTGACCGGACTCTCTTTGTGAAGCATTATCAGGATAATTTCATTATAGCACAAATCTATGTCGATGACATTGTATTTGGTGCAACTAGAGACAATGATGCTTCTAAATTCGCTGAAACCATGGAAAGCGAATTTGAGATGTCAATGATGGGCGAACTGACATACTTTCTTGGATTGCAAGTAAAACAAAATGAAGAAGGCATTCATCTATGTCAATCCAAGTATGCAAAGGAGTTGGTGAAGAAATTCGGATTAGAAGATTCTAAAGATTTTCCGACTCCTATGGGAACTAGCAACAAGGGATTAGGAAGTGAATCTCTTAGTGAGAGTGTAGACGAGAAGCTTTATCGCAGCATGATTGGAAGTCTACTTTACCTCACGGCTAGTCGCCCGGATATATCCTTTAGTGTTGGGATTTGCGTGAGATATCAATCAGCACCAAAGGAGGATCACCTGAAAGCGGTGAAAAGGATCATCCGGTACGTCAAAGGTACACTGAATTTCGGTATTTGGTATCCTATGGGAACAAGTCTTGATATTATTGGATATTCAGATGCCGATTGGGCAGGATCTGTGGATGATCGGAAAAGCACGAGTGGTGCATGTTTTTATCTTGGCCATTGCCTTGTTGCATGGCATAGTAAAAAGCAAAACTGCATTGCACTCTCGACTGCCGAAGCGGAATATATTTCAGCAGGTAGTTGTTCAACCCAACTCATTTGGATGAAAAGTGTGTTGAGCGACTTCCGAATTTCAGCAACTTCGGTAACAATTCTTTGTGACAACACAAGTGCTATAAACATTTCAAAAAACCCTGTGTTGCACTCGAGAACAAAACACATTGAACTTAGATATCATTTTCTAAGAGAGCTAGTTGAATCAAATATTCTTCAAATTTCTTACATTTCAACTGAAGATCAATTGGCTGACATTTTAACGAAACCTTTGGATTCAAAACGTTTTATTCATTTGCGTAAAGCAATTGGAATGCTTTCCTTGAAATAACCTCTTTTGAAACTTTTGCTTAGGTTAGGTTTTGTTTTTGTGTTTTTGTTCATTATCTATGCTTAGACATAGAACATTAATTGAGCATGTGTATTATTGACTTTAATAGCATCTTTTCGTCTATTTAGAAATTTATTATGCTTTGGATATCATAATAATTCATTTGATGCAATGATCATTTATGTCAATTAAATCATCTTTGTTTTGATCAAAGTCAATTTCTCTCTCAATGATCTCTTGGTATAGTTTTTATCTTATTTGACTATTTAGTCGAGTATGAAATCGAGATCAATTTTTGGTTGAATACTTTATATTTTAAATAATTGATAGCCAATTGAGGGGGAGTCAAAAAAAAAGGTGTTATGCTCAAAAGATGTGGAAAGAGTTACATCCCAATGAGGAGTGTGAAAACTACCACCACATGGAGGAAAGAGCTACCACCTCGGTCGTCCGAGTACTGTGTGCAGCTACCACATGTATACCATGCATGGTTGTTCGAGTTGATTAAATAAAATGCTTTTTGGAATACTTGACTCTGTCAAATTCCAAGGTTGGTATAAGGTGGGGATTTTTATTGAAAGATGCTCAAAGAGCAACTCCTTACTAAAATTTGACTAGATAAATTATCTAACTTATCTGGGATTTCAAACATCTATTGATCTTGGTATTTCATTTTCTTTACCAAATTGATGATTTGATAAAGGCATTACTCATAAGATCCTGTTAGATGTGATTGAAGTTATTCAACTTTAAGGGATTTAATTTTTATAAATTTTCGTTTCAATTTTTGGATAATATTGATAGATTTTGCATAGTCTGTTTCTTGTTGTATGAAACGATGATTTTCATTTAAAGTTGATACACAAAAGTGCTTACATACTTTTTCTGGATTTTGTGGAATTTTTCTGAATTATTCTGAAGAAAAAGTTGGAGCCGATCCGGATTGGACAAGCCGATCCGGATCCCGAACGCAGGTATTTCCTGCGGGTAGCCAATCCGGACTGGATTCACGATCCGATCCGGATCGCGGCTAGGGTTTTATATAGAACAAAAGGGTTTTGATTTCTTTTTACTTCAATCATTTGTTCCTAAGTCTCCAGAGCTTCTCTCTCTAGAATTCATCCATTTTGGAGGCTTCCAAACTCAAGTTCTTCAAATCTAAGTAAGTTTTCTTGATCAAAATCTCGGTATTTCACAGTTTTTCATGTTTTTCCTCAAAACGTGATGAAAATTTTGTATCTTTTTCATTTTGGATTGGTTTTTGATCAAATTTCTTTTGAAATAAGAACTCTGGGTAGATTAGTTTTGATTATATGCTAGGTATTCTCCTGATTAACGGATTTTTAGGCTTCGATTTCTAAAATTTCGGTTTTAGGGCATATAATAGGAATTTTTGAAAAGCATGGGTTTGATCTATTTTTAAAATTCTTTTGGCAAAACTAATTTGATACCTAGTCTCTCTACACGATAATGATTGTTTAGGTATATTTTTGAAAATTTTTGAAAATAAACAATTTCTCGTGTTCTTGAGTTGTTGCTCACAGGACCTTAATTCTCACAAAGAACTTGCAGTAATGGTGATCACTTGGGTTGTATTTCTTCTGGTTGCAATGGTACACACAAGAGCAACTAATAAATTGAAGAGAGCGAAGAAACCTCTTCGAAAAGGAGAATGTGTTCTTCTTGAAGATTCAGAGACTGAATCAGAAAACGATGATGTAAATTGGGACGAGTTGGTCAATGAGGAAGCGACGCCTGCTAAGACGACACCCGTCTCATCAAAAAGAAAAACTGCCATGGAATGAAGGTCAATATGCACCGTCAGCGTCCACACAACCTCCTTCTACCTCCAGGAGAAACACCACAGAAGCTGATATTTTATCTATCCAACGAGAACAGAGGAGGATGTCTGAAGAACAAGAAAGAATGTCCACTAACATTCACAAGATGAAAAGAAAATGTTCCAAAATATCAAGAATGCTTAAAGGAATTTTGAACAAATTGAACTGTAGCAGTTCAGACCAGTCTGATCTAGAATGATCATTTGCTCTAATGATCTAATCTGTGGTTTCTTTGTTATTCTAGCTAATCTTTTCTTTTGCAGGCTTTTAGTATTTTTGGTTAGTTCTCATGTTTTTCACATTTTCTGAACTGTTAACTCTTCCTTCTTTTGTAATTTTGGCTAACTTTAGTGACAAAAAGGGGGAGAGAGGTATAAACAATGATACATTGTTACTTTACAATGCTTGACAATGCTTGAGACTGTGAGAAATTTGAACTTGAAGGTAAGTATCACAACTTTTGGTTTTGTATTGTGATTGCATGCATGTCTCGACTAACTATTCGACTAACTATTTGGGCATGTAATATTACTAACAAGTTGTTTGATTACTAACAAAGTTATGACATTTTGAATTTTATTGCTTAGAAGATATGTCGATGTTTGATTGTGATCTTATTACATATCTGAATTTATGAATGTCATGGTGAGTATAAACTCTATCTCTGTTAGGTTTTGAATGCTAAATATTCTTGAGGTATCTAACGATCTCTTTTGTCAAGAATGATTTCTTTTTGCAGAGAGTGCAGATGTCTAAGTCTAGAGTCTGTTTTAGGAGTTTATCTCATGTATTTAATTTTGGATCTCCATTGTAAATTTTTGTTGTATGGTGATAGCAACAAAAATATCTTTTTGAATTTTCTTAAGTGGATTTGTGTTTTGTCACGAAACTGCCAAAGGGGGAGATTGTTAAGGAATTTGTTTTGGCGCATTTCGTGAAAGTATCAAGTCTTGAAGATTGAAGGTGAAGAAGTTTGGATCATATAACTCAATCTCAAGAAAGAAGAATTCAAAAGGATCAGGTATGTTTAACTAATTATTTTTGGTGATCCGAATACTTCTTATAGTGTAGAAACACTTTGATGAATTTTTAATTGCATAAAAATCAAAAACTGGACATGGGACATGTTCAGGATCCGGATCAGACACGGCAATCCGGATCCCGAAGGGTGTTGGTTCATACGCAAATCCAATCCGGATCCAAGCCATTTCTGATCCGGATCCCGAACATTGGTTTTTGCTGAAATGTATGAACAGTCTGGATCAGGCATTTCAATCCGGATCCCGAACCTTTGTTTTTCTGGAAATTGTCTGTTTCGTTACGACAGTCCGGATCGCCGTAAATCTGATCCGGATGGTCGTCCTGTAAAATTTCAGAAAAGGTTAGTTTTTGATTCTTATCCTCTTCCAACGGTTTCTAACCTATAAATAAACCCTATGATTCTTTTTCTAGGGTAAGCCGCATAAGCCATAAAATCCGAACAAATCAAAAGACGGCCATATAAATCCATCTATAGAGAAGAAAGGAAATCAATAGATTTAATCCTATGTTTCTTCATCTATATTGATTGATTTGATTCTAGGGTTTCATACTCAGATTTTGAGTAGAATCAAATCAATGAATACTTAAAAGGTATTTCCGATCTATTTCTAATCTAAGTATTCGGCGGATCATCACCACCCAAAAAACAACGATTTTCCCAAAATCGGCGCGTGGACTCGCGTGGCCTTGTGGATTCAAGGTGCTACCGCTCTCGTGGATTCGGAGCGAGGTACGTTCGTGGTGTTGGGTAATGTATAATTGGATCTAAATAGGGGAAAAAATACCTAGAGGGGGGTGAATAGGTGTAAACAATAAACACTCAAAAATCTTTGCGATATAAAACCCAATGCGGAAAAATAAATAACACGCAGAGATTTTTACGTGGAAAACTCCAAACCGGAGTAAAAAACCACGGGACCGATAACACGGTGAAATCCACTAGAATTATAACACGTACAAAGGTGATATACCGTACTCACAGACGACTCAACCTTTTTCCATACGCTCCTAGTTGATCTTCTCCGCTCGCTCCGCAACGCTTCTTGAATCCACGATCTGCGTCCAACGCCGAATCCACGACGTCCAACGTCGACTCCACGACGTCCGACCGAATCCACGGTCTTCACGCAGTAGCACGCTTCGAATCCACGAACGTACCTCGCTCCGAATCCACGAGAGCGGTAGCACCTTGAATCCACAAGGCCACGCGAGTCCACGCGCCGATTTTGGGGAAATCGTTGTTTTTGGGTGGTGATGATCCGCCGAATACTTAGATTAGAAATAGATCGGAAATACCATCTAAGTATTCATTAATTTGATTCTACTCAAAATCTGAGTTTGGAAAACCTAGAATCAAATTAATAAAATAGATGAAGATACATAGAATTAAATCTAGTATTCCCTTTCTTCTCTATTTGTGGATTTTTCTATTTCGGTCATATTTTTTCCATTTTTCGTCGTTTTCCTAAAAGATGAATTAAAGGGTCTATTTATAGGTTAGAAACCATTGGAAGAGGATAAGAATCAAAAACTAACATTTTCTGGAATTTTACAGGACGGCGATCCGGATCGGATTTAGGCGATCCGGATTGCAGTATCGAGACAGACAGTTTCCAGAAAAACAAAGGTTCGGGATCCGGATCGAAGTGCCTGATCCGGATCGTTCATACAATTTACCAAACACCAATGTTCGGGATCCGGATTGAACTGCCTGATCCGGATCGTTCATAAATTATGGTAAAAACCAGTGTTCGGGATCCGGATCAAAGGAGGCTACGATCCGGATTGGATTTGCGTATGAACTAACACCCTTCGGGATCCGGATCGAAGTGTCTGATCCGGATCCTGAACATGTCCCATGTCCAGTTTTTGATTTTTATGCAATTAGAAATTCATCCAAGTGTTTCTACACTATAAGAAGTATTCGGATCACCAAAGATAATTAGTTAAACATACCTGATCCTTTTGAATTCTTCTTTCATGAGATTGAGTTATATGATCCAACCTTCTTTATCTTCAATCTTCAAGACTTAACCGAATTCACGAAATACGCCAACTCAAATTCCGTAACAATCTCCCCCTTTGGCGGTTTCGTGACAAAACACAAATCCACTCAAGAAAATTCAAAAAGATATTTTTGTTGATATCACCATACAACAAAAATTTACAATGAGATCCAAATAAAGATAGATACATGAGTTAAACTCCTAAAACAGACTCTAGGCTTAGATATCTGTACTCTCTGCAAAAGAAATCATTCTTGACAAAAGAAATCGTTAGATACCTCAAGAATTTTATGTCATTCAAAAACCACACACAGAGATGAAGTTTATACTCATTTATACTTACCATGACATTTATACATTCAGATATGTAATTGAATCACAGTTAAAAAACAACATATCTTCTATGCATTCAAAAACCAAATGTCATAACATTGTTAGTCAACATCAACTTGTTAATTATATTACATGCCCAAATAGTTAGCAAATAGTTAGTCGAGGCATGCATGCAATCACAAAAGAAAAACCAAAAGTTGAAGTTATACTTACCTTCATGGTTCACAACTGGACAATCGAAGTTTCATTGTTCAACTGTTCTAATATTCTCTCCCCCTTTTTGTCACAAACTTTAGCCAAAATTACCAAAATGGAGAGAAAAGTTAACAAGTGCAAGAACCAAAAATGTGAGAACTAAAAGCAAAAAAAAACTAAAACTTAAAACCTGCACAAGAAAAGATTAAAAATCTGCACAAGAAAAAGAAAAGTTTGAGTACAAATCAATCATCTGAGTCAGAGTCTTCAGAGCTCGTGCAGCCCATCTTAGAGAACATCTTTTTCACCAGCTTGTTCATTGAATTGACCTTCTTAGTTATGGTAATATGAGTTGCCGTGATGAGCTCAAGCTCATTGGAAATTCTCTTCTGTTCCTTGGAAATCTGTTACTGCTCAAAAGATAATCGTTGTTGTTCTTTGTAGATGGATGAGACTGATGCTTCATCCGCTGGTGCGGGTGCTGGTTGTGATGGTGATGCGGAAGTGCCGGTACTGGGTTTCGTTCCGCATGGAGGGACTGGAGTGACATGGGGCAACTTATGAAGGGACTTGACAATGGTGGACTCATCGATCATGCCCAAGCAGTGATGATAAGTCGTTGAACTAATATCAACCCGAAATTTCTTTAAGATCCTCATTATAATCAATGGAAATGGGATTCTTTCAGTGGGATGAGGATGCTCAACATATCTCGTCATTCTATTCCAAATAATGTATGGAATGTTGATATTTAATCCCATTGCCTCTGACGGATGTCCTAAGAGATACAAAAACAGCATTCGATCCCATCTCAAGACTTTCGTCTGCATATTTGGAAGGATATTGTAACATGTGATGAAGTTTAGGAACCGGTACTCAAGACGAAGTTCTTTGGATTTGACAGATTTCTCCGTTGATTGAGTTCCCTCCAAACAAATTTCCTTAATAACCATTTGCCACATTGTGTTTGTCAAACTCTTTCCCTTCAAGTAATTAACTCCTGTCTTGCTGGCTTGCATTCCCAAAACCTCGCCAATCAATTGTGGAGTAATTTTAAACCTTGTGCCTTGGATATTCGTGTAAAACTCCATCGGACCGTTTTCATTTTCTCGAAGGTGCCGTGCATTTGTATAGAAGGTCCTCACGTGATGCAGACAGTATCCAAGCATTTCTGGGAATCGGCATACTTGAATAAGGTTTGCTTGTTCAATCAGAACACCGAACTCAGGGGAGTGGTCTCGTAGAGCCTCAATATTAACATGTGTGAGGTCCCGGAATCCCCCGCGTAGGGTTGCTGGTTGTTGGGCAGCTTTCGGTCGCCGTTGGGGGTGTTGGTGCGCGTGTTGGGGACCCAGAAATGGATTTGTGATGCAAATTGGGATTTGCTTGCATCACTGGAGGCCTGCGTGGGTTGCGCGCAATTTGGACACAAGTGGTGGACTTCGGGCTTAAATTGAGACCCCGTGGGAAGTTGGAGGACCCGTCGGGTGTTTAGAAGTGATTTCGCGCGATTCAGATGTCAAAATTAGACTCCGGGTGAAGTCCGGATAAAAGTTTACCTCTCCGGTCGCCTTCGGGAATTTTTAGAGTTGGAATTGGGCAAATCGGACTTTAAAAATGGACCCGGCGCGAAAATCGGATCGAGTGGGCATTCGGCAAATTTTCGGGTGAGAATTTGGAGAAATGGACATCGTTTTTGGATTCAGCGCGCGAAATCGCTAAGAATGGACTATTTATTTGTTGGATTTGGAGTCCGGTAGGCGTGCGCGCTTTTCGAGGCAAAGCGGCACGCGGATCGAGACGCGCGTGGCGCGGATCCCGAGGAGGCTGCGGCGCGTCAGGCGAGGCGCGGCTGACGCGACAGGGCGCGCCTCTGCGCGCGTCGGGGCAGGCGCACCATGCGCGGGCCACGTGGGGGCCGCCACGTGGCGGACCCCAGTTGGCGCCCGCGCGGGCGCTGGGGCGCCCGCCCGTGTCACGGGCGCGTGTCCCGCGCCTGTGGGCGGCCCGGTGTCACGCGCCCGTGTGGCGCGTGAGCTGCGCGGCCGCGTGGCGCGCAGGGTCGCGGCCACGTGGCCGCCCTTCCTCTTGCGTGGGCCGGGTGCACCCGGGTGGGTGTGGTGCACCGGCCGGTGCACGGTGCACCGTGCACCGTGGACCGCCCCCTCCCCTTTTCCTCTTTTTCTTCTTCTTCTTCCTCCCCGCAAGCCACTTCTTCTCCTTCTTCGGTTCCTTCTTCACCCGAGAGCGAGAGAGAGTGAGGAGGGAGGTTGTGGGATGTGCGGTGGCGCGCCGTGGACCTCGTGGAGCGCGCGAGTTTTTTCGTGGGGAGCGTTTCGGCGACGGCGGCGCAGTCGGGTAGGTCCCGTGTGTTGATTTTACTGTATTTTTGTACAGTTTTCGGGGCGACCTTTTGGACTGTAATTAACCCTCTTGCTCTTTTCTGTGTCCGGCACCGTGCACCGTTTTGCGTGCGGACTCCGTTTTGCGTGCGGACTCCGGCACCGTGCACCGTTTTGCGTGCGGACTCCGGCACCGTGCACCGTTTTGCGTGCGGACTCCGGCACCGTGCACCGTTCTGCGTGCAGACTCCGTTTTGCGTGCGGATCCTGGCACCGTGCACCGTTTTGCGTGCGGACTCCGGCACCGTGCACCGTTCTGCGTGCAGACTCCGTTTTGCGTGCGGATCTTGGCACCGTGCACCGTTTTGCGTGCGGACTCCGGCAGCGGACATCGTTTTGCGTGCGGATCGCGTGGAGGCCAATTGCAAGTGTCTACGAGCAATTGGTGGCAAATCGAGGTGGGTGGCCTTATCTCCAAGTTTTATGGAATGTACATTAATTCTATTAATGTAGGACTATGCATGATAGTATATTTCCTTGTGTAGCATGCTAGATTGTTGGAATGGCTATCCCTTTATTATCGGTTAATGTGGTTATCTTGGAACTTGACCTAGCACCCCCGTCATATGTTGTATGTGTAACCAGACTAGTAGAAAACCCTCACTTGGCCTAGGGTTATTTATGCTTAGACATCCACACTGTTCCTTCATCCCTGACATAGTGTTTTCTCGCCCGGGTAGTGGGCCGAGAGGTCGGGACTTGCTTTTAGTGTGGGATGCTTTTGCACTCTTGCTTGGGAGCAGAGTGGAGTCTGGTAGTTGTAGCTGGGTTGCTTATCTGTGTCGGGAGCCGTTTGGGTAAACGGTAGTCCCGGGAGGTCTTGTTTCCCTGTTGTGCCGTCGTGGAGGGAGCCGTTGCGCAGACGGCAGTCCCGGGCCGTCGAGTATCTTCCGGTCCGCCTTGTTGGGAACCGTTGGGGTTGACGGTGGTCCCAGGTCGTTGAGTGTTGTCCGACCTGTTTTATTACCCTGAGTTGTGGGTCGTTCCTGGCTGTGGAGTATCTCCAGCCAGTGAGCCTTGTGCTGCGAGCCGTTGGCGAGGCTAGTGTCTCGTGTTTCGAGGTAGCCGAGCAGCTGAGTCGTCGAGAGTTCTCCGACTGTCGTGCGAGGTATTTGGGGATCCTGAGTCCTACCGTTCTGAGAGTGAGCGTGGATTTTGACTAGCCTACTTATGCCAATTTGTGATACTCTATGCCGCGCCGTGTTCCTCAGTTGGAGTCGCGTCCCTGAGATGCCGCTGTGGATACGATGGGCCTGTTGAGGCAGTTTTGCGCGAGGGGTGAGTTAGTCGGGCAGGACGCCCCACGTAAATCCCGTCCTCATGGGGATGCGTGGTAGTGGGCAGGCGCGTTCCTAGTCGACAGGCGCAGGCTTGACTGGACCCTATGAGGCAGTCAGTTCGATTGGGTCTATTGAGCACCTTGGGTGCG
The DNA here is from genome assembly GCA_029204045.2 of Tillandsia leiboldiana. NCBI lineage: Eukaryota > Viridiplantae > Streptophyta > Magnoliopsida > Poales > Bromeliaceae > Tillandsia > Tillandsia leiboldiana. Next base: position 80,842 of record JAQNDB010000035.1, on the reverse strand, counting down.
AGTGGTCTCTTTTACTTTCTTCTGCTCCACTTTTTGGAGTATCTAGATAGAGGCATGGTAGCTGTAGAGTAGCTCCAGCTTTTCTTGTTTCAGTTTGCATTGCGTTGTTATCTTTGGCCTCTAGTAGACTTGGTGGGCAGACCGTTGGGCTTGTTGACGGCACCCACTGAGAACTACTGTGGGAAGTAGTTCTCACACCCGTCGTGGTGTCTTTTTCCCCAGGAACTTCTCCTCCTGTTCCTGTTGCTCCAGTTGCTGATCCTTCTGACCGAGGCGAGGGAGTCGCGAGCTAGTTCCCTACCCGTCTTTGGAGTGTAGCGGTACCCCTTCAGAGGAGAGCTTCAGTAGATTAGTTTTCTTCTTTTTTCCTCTGTTGAGAGACCTTTGTTGTGAGGTATAGAGTTGTACTTTATTTTACAGTTTGAGAGACTGTTGTAGTGAGGATATTCTTGTATCGAGAGTCTGTACACTGATGTATTCAGTGGAGATACCTCCCTTTTGAGTTTTGTATCAGAGGACTTTGTATATGATAGTATTTGGGGAGATGGTTATTGTATTATTTTCAGTTGTACAGTGTTTGGACTTCAGTTTTAGTAGTCTACTTTCAGCTCTCTGATATCTGTATACTGTAGTTGATTCTTTCTGCAGGTTAGACGCTTCATCTGTACGGCAGTTTCCGTACAGATGGCGGATCTGTTGGCGAGCCCGGGTGGCAGTTTCCACCCCGGGGCGTGACAGATTAGAGTGGTATCAGAGCCTAGGTTGTAGGTCGTGGTGGACTTAGAAACCCTAGGCTTGTGGTTGGATATTAGGATGACTGCGTGAGAGTCGTGACTTTTAGCGAAAGTCCTGATTGACTTTTTACCTCTCCCAAGAGACGGGATGAGAGTTTGGCATGTTTATTCTCCTAATCGATTATGTTGGTTGCAGACAACATAATGCTATGGAATGGATGACATGTCTTAGACTTTCGCTGGATTGGGTCGTATGGTTGTTGTGTCCTGACGTTTGTAGTTGTGCAGTGGGTTGCGATACCCCTGAGACGTCGTGTTGTGAAAAGGACACGCATTTTCCCTGGCCGAGTCACCAGGAGGGCATTTTCCCTGGCTGAGTTACCAGGAGGGCATTTTCCCTGGCTGAGTTACCAGGAGGGCATTTTCCCTGGCCGAGTCACCAGGAGGGCATTTTCCCTGGCTGAGTTACCAGGAGAGCGTTTTCCCTGGCTGAGTTACCAGGAGGGCGTTTTTCCCTGGCTGAGTTACCAGGAGGGCATTTTTCCTGGCTGAGTTACCAGGAGAGCATTTTTCCCTGGCTGAGTTACCAGGAGGGCATTTTCCCTGGCTGAGTTACCAGGAGGGCATTTTCCCTGGCTGAGTTACCAGGAGGGCATTTTCCCTGGCCGAGTCACCAGGAGGGCATTTTCCCTGGCTGAGTTACCAGGAGAGCGTTTTCCCTGGCTGAGTTACCAGGAGGGCGTTTTTTCCCTGGCTGAGTTACCAGGAGGGCATTTTCCCTGGCTGAGTTACCAGGAGAGCAGTTTTCCCTGGCTGAGCTACCAGGAGGGCATTTTTCCTGGCTGAGTTACCAGGAGAGCATTTTTCCCTGGCTGAGTTACCAGGAGGGCATTTTCCCTGGCTGAGTTACCAGGAGGGCATTTTCCCTGGCTGAGTTACCAGGAGGGCATTTTCCCTGGCCGAGTCACCAGGAGGGCATTTTCCCTGGCCGAGTTACCAGGAGAGCGTTTTCCCTGGCTGAGTTACCAGGAGGGCGTTTTCCCTAGCTGAGTCACCAGGAGGGCGTTTTCCCTGGCTGAGTTACCAGGAGGGCATTTTCCCTGGCTGAGTTACCAGGAGGGCATTTTCCCTGGCTGAGTCACCAGGAGGGCATTTTCCCTGGCCGAGTCACCAGGAGGGCATTTTCCCTGGCTGAGTTACCAGGAGAGCGTTTTCCCTGGCTGAGTTACCAGGAGAGCATTTTCCCTGGCTGAGTCACCAGGAGGGCGTTTTTCCTGGCTGAGTTACCAGGAGAGCGTTTTCCCTGGTTGAGTTACCAGGAGAGCATTTTCCCTGGCTGAGTCACCAGGAGGGCATTTTCCCTGGCTGAGTTACCAGGAGAGCGTTTTCCCTGGCTGAGTTACCAGGAGGGCATTTTCCCTGGCTGAGTTACCAGGAGAGCGTTTTCCCTGGCTGAGTTACCAGGAGAGCGTTTTCCCTGGCTGAGTTACCAGGAGAGCGTTTTCCCTGGCTGAGTTACCAGGAGGGCATTTTCCCTGGCTGAGTTACCAGGCGGGCATTTCCCCTGGCCGAGTTACCAGATGGATAATTATCACTGGCCGAGTTACCAGATGGATAATTATCGCTGGCCGAGTTACCAGATGGATAATTATCATTGGCCGAGTTACCAGATGGATAATTATCGCTGGCCGAGTTACCAGATGGATAATTATCACTGGCCGAGTTACCAGATGGATAATTATCGCTGGCCGAGTTACCAGATGGATAATTATCGCTGGCCGAGTTACCAGATGGATAATTATCACTGGCCGAGTTACCGGATGATAATTATCACTGGCCGAGTTACCAGATGGGTAATTATCACTGGCCGAGTTACCAGATGGGTAATTATCACTGGCCGAGTTACCAGATGGATAATTATCACTGGCCGAGTTACCGGATGATAATTATCACTGGCCGAGTTACCAGATGGGTAATTATCACTGGCCGAGTTACCAGATGGGTAATTATCACTGGCCGAGTTACCAGATGGATAATTATCACTGGCCGAGTACCAGGTGGATAATTATCACTGGCCGAGTTGCCAGATGGATAATTATCACTGGCCGAGTTACCAGATGGATAATTATCACTGGCCGAGTTACCAGATGATAATTATCACTGGCTGAGTTACCAGATGGATACTTTCCCCTGGCCGAGCTACCAGAGGCGATGCCGCCCAGTGAGGGGCGATGCCACCCAGTGAGTGGCGATGCCGCCCAGCGAGAGGCGAGGCCGCCCAGTGAGGGGCGATGCCGCCCAGTGCGTGGCGATGCCGCCCAGCGAGAGGCGAGGCCGCCCAGTGAGGGGCGATGCCGCCCAGTGAGTGGCGATGCCGCCCAATGAGTGGCGAAGGTTCGGCCTGTTGAGGCGATTTTCACCTCCGGCCGAGTTACCAGGTGGTTATTTTAGTGAGATTGAGATGACCCGACAGGACGCCGAGATTTGATGGCGTCGAGTTCGTCCTGATGGACTACCGGGAGCGTCTCCAGCCGTGAGCTGCTTGTTGACATAGTTTCCCGCTTTGAACGAGAGGGACCGAATCCCTGAACGGTAAAGGAGCGAAAACTTCGATAGACTGAGCCTAGGGTCTGTTCTTGTTTGGTTGGGGTTCTAGGCACCGGTCTATCAGAATTTTTGGATCTTTGCCGCGTCAGTCGGTTCTTCTCGCCTATGAGTGGGGTGTTGCTGTGAGTTGAGTCGTTGAGGGTTCTCCGACATAGCTGTGAGAGTGCTAGGGCATTTGCATTGATGTATGGGCTAGAGATAGGACCTTTAGCTTGTGCTCGTGAGGTTCAGATACCTGATCACGTGTTGCACATAGATGGGAGTTATTGGTCCTGCCCAGTGCAGTTGGGGCCCTGGTTTTTGCCTGTTGATCTTTTGGCCCTTCCTCAGCTCCGGGTTTTCGAGGTAGTGTTGGGTATAGGGCTGTGAAGATCTGAGGCCTTGATGCTTGGGTTTACCACTCCGTTGATACACGGTGGTGATGCCACGCCGTTGGCGCACGGCAGTGATGCCACGCCGTTGTTACACGGCAGTGATGCCACGCCGTTGGCGCACGGCAGTGATGCCACGCCGGTGGTGCACGGCAGTGAGGCCACGCCGTTGGTACACGGCAGTAATGCCACGCCGTGGGTGCACGGCAGTGATGCCACGTTGTAGGTACACAACGGTGAGAGTCTTTTGGATGTTTCGGACTTTTGACCGCGAGTTGGGCATCAGCTTTATGATCGCCTTGTGAGCCAGTTTTCAGTCCCGTTCACCGACGGTTTGGTCCCCGTCAGGGTGTTCTTTATGAGTTGAGGGATCGACTTCGACCCGTGGGTCCGTTGGGGTTATGATAGCATGTTGAGCGACCAACTGTGGCACGAGATTGTGTCTCTTGAGGATCCCTTTTGAGGGTAGCCTGCAGTTGAGTGGTCCACTCAGGTGGTTTTGGATCGGGAAGTGACCGAGTGAAGACCCCAACTTATTGGATTTCCCTTCCTTATTGGACGAGTCTGCAGGTATGCTTCGGGTCGTCTTGTTGAGGGTGGCACCATGATGTGGTTTGGTGCGTATTACACTTGTGGTTATTTCAGTTTTCCCCCAGCCTTTTAATGGAGCCCTTGGTTTTCACGTCTCAGCTCAGTAGTGATGTGTTTTTCCTCGCCCGTGATTTACTTGCCCCTTTGAGATCTGTGATTATTGGAGTACGAGGGACGCCCGTTGCAATTTCTGGCTCGAGAGATGAGAGAATTGCACATCGGGTCATACCGTACTTGTTGTTGTTGTCGCGGAGTAATCACGAGGAGCGAGTGGGGGAGCTGGAGGCGTATTGTTAGATACCTAGCCGTGGTATTCTTGACTCCTGATGGGCTTGATCTAGTTTCGAGGACGAAACTTTCTTTTAGTGGGGGAGGATGTGAGGTCCCGGAATCCCCCGCGTAGGGTTGCTGGTTGTTGGGCAGCTTTCGGTCGCCGTTGGGGGTGTTGGTGCGCGTGTTGGGGACCCAGAAATGGATTTGTGATGCAAATTGGGATTTGCTTGCATCACTGGAGGCCTGCGTGGGTTGCGCGCAATTTGGACACAAGTGGTAGACTTCGGGCTTAAATTGAGACCCCGTGGGAAGTTGGAGGACCCGTCGGGTGTTTAGAAGTGATTTCGCGCGATTCAGATGTCAAAATTAGACTCCGGGTGAAGTCCGGATAAAAGTTTACCTCTCCGGTCGCCTTCGGGAATTTTTAGAGTTGGAATTGGGCAAATCGGACTTTAAAAATGGACCCGGCGCGAAAATCGGATCGAGTGGGCATTCGGCAAATTTTCGGGTGAGAATTTGGAGAAATGGACATCGTTTTTGGATTCAGCGCGCGAAATCGCTAAGAATGGACTATTTATTTGTTGGATTTGGACTCCGGTAGGCGTGCGCGCTTTTCGAGGCAAAGCGGCACGCGGATCGAGACGCGCGTGGCGCGGATCCCGAGGAGGCTGCGGCGCGTCAGGCGAGGCGCGGCTGACGCGACAGGGCGCGCCTCTGCGCGCGTCGGGGCAGGCGCACCATGCGCGGGCCACGTGGGGGCCGCCACGTGGCGGACCCCAGTTGGCGCCCGCGCGGGCGCTGGGGCGCCCGCCCGTGTCACGGGCGCGTGTCCCGCGCCTGTGGGCGGCCCGGTGTCACGCGCCCGTGTGGCGCGTGAGCTGCGCGGCCGCGTGGCGCGCAGGGACGCGGCCACGTGGCCGCCCTTCCTCTTGCGTGGGCCGGGTGCACCCGGGTGGGTGTGGTGCACCGGCCGGTGCACGGTGCACCGTGCACCGTGGACCGCCCCCTCCCCTTTTCCTCTTTTTCTTCTTCTTCTTCCTCCCCGCAAGCCACTTCTTCTCCTTCTTCGGTTCCTTCTTCACCCGAGAGCGAGAGAGAGTGAGGAGGGAGGTTGTGGGATGTGCGGTGGCGCGCCGTGGACCTCGTGGAGCGCGCGAGTTTTTTCGTGGGGAGCGTTTCGGCGACGGCGGCGCAGTCGGGTAGGTCCCGTGTGTTGATTTTACTGTATTTTTGTACAGTTTTCGGGGCGACCTTTTGGACTGTAATTAACCCTCTTGCTCTTTTCTGTGTCCGGCACCGTGCACCGTTTTGCGTGCGGACTCCGGCACCGTGCACCGTTTTGCGTGCGGACTCCGGCACCGTGCACCGTTCTGCGTGCAGACTCCGTTTTGCGTGCGGATCCTGGCACCGTGCACCATTTTGCGTGCGGACTCCGGCACCGTGCACCATTCTGCGTGCAGACTCCGTTTTGCGTGCGGATCCTGGCACCGTGCACCGTTTTGCGTGCGGACTCCGGCAGCGGACATCGTTTTGCGTGCGGATCGCGTGGAGGCCAATTGCAAGTGTCTACGAGCAATTGGTGGCAAATCGAGGTGGGTGGCCTTATCTCCAAGTTTTATGGAATGTACATTAATTCTATTAATGTAGGACTATGCATGATAGTATATTTCCTTGTGTAGCATGCTAGATTGTTGGAATGGCTATCCCTTTATTATCGGTTAATGTGGTTATCTTGGAACTTGACCTAGCACCCCCGTCATATGTTGTATGTGTAACCAGACTAGTAGAAAACCCTCACTTGGGCTAGGGTTATTTATGCTTAGACATCCACACTGTTCCTTCATCCCTGACATAGTGTTTTCTCGCCCGGGTAGTGGGCCGAGAGGTCGGGACTTGCTTTTAGTGTGGGATGCTTTTGCACTCTTGCTTGGGAGCAGAGTGGAGTCTGGTAGTTGTAGCTGGGTTGCTTATCTGTGCCGGGAGCCGTTTGGGTAAACGGTAGTCCCGGGAGGTCTTGTTTCCCTGTTGTGCCGTCGTGGAGGGAGCCGTTGCGCAGACGGCAGTCCCGGGCCGTCGAGTATCTTCCGGTCCGCCTTGTTGGGAACCGTTGGGGTTGACGGTGGTCCCAGGTCGTTGAGTGTTGTCCGACCTGTTTTGTTACCCTGAGTTGTGGGTCGTTCCTGGCTGTGGAGTATCTCCAGCCAGTGAGCCTTGTGCTGCGAGCCGTTGGCGAGGCTAGTGTCTCGTGTTTCGAGGTAGCCGAGCAGCTGAGTCGTCGAGAGTTCTCCGACTGTCGTGCGAGGTATTTGGGGATCCTGAGTCCTACCGTTCTGAGAGTGAGCGTGGATTTTGACTAGCCTACTTATGCCAATTTGTGATACTCTATGCCGCGCCGTGTTCCTCAGTTGGAGTCGCGTCCCTGAGATGCCGCTGTGGATACGATGGGCCTGTTGAGGCAGTTTTGCGCGAGGGGTGAGTTAGTCGGGCAGGACGCCCCACGTAAATCCCGTCCTCATGGGGATGCGTGGTAGTGGGCAGGCGCGTTCCTAGTCGACAGGCGCAGGCTTGACTGGACCCTATGAGGCAGTCAGTTCGATTGGGTCTATTGAGCACCTTGGGTGCGAGTGGTCTCTTTTACTTTCTTCTGCTCCACTTTTTGGAGTATCTAGATAGAGGCATGGTAGCTGTAGAGTAGCTCCAGCTTTTCTTGTTTCAGTTTGCATTGCGTTGTTATCTTTGGCCTCTAGTAGACTTGGTGGGCAGACCGTTGGGCTTGTTGACGGCACCCACTGAGAACTACTGTGGGAAGTAGTTCTCACACCCGTCGTGGTGTCTTTTTCCCCAGGAACTTCTCCTCCTGTTCCTGTTGCTCCAGTTGCTAATCCTTCTGACCGAGGCGAGGGAGTCGCGAGCTAGTTCCCTACCCGTCTTTGGAGTGTAGCGGTACCCCTTCAGAGGAGAGCTTCAGTAGATTAGTTTTCTTCTTTTTTCCTCTGTTGAGAGACCTTTGTTGTGAGGTATAGAGTTGTACTTTATTTTACAGTTTGAGAGACTGTTGTAGTGAGGATATTCTTGTATCGAGAGTCTGTACACTGATGTATTCAGTGGAGATACCTCCCTTTTGAGTTTTGTATCAGAGGACTTTGTATATGATAGTATTTGGGGAGATGGTTATTGTATTATTTTCAGTTGTACAGTGTTTGGACTTCAGTTTTAGTAGTCTACTTTCAGCTCTCTGATATCTGTATACTGTAGTTGATTCTTTCTGCAGGTTAGACGCTTCATCTGTACGGCAGTTTCCGTACAGATGGCGGATCTGTTGGCGAGCCCGGGTGGCAGTTTCCACCCCGGGGCGTGACAACATGCCTCTCGCCAATGCATTCACGATTCTCAAATGCCCTTAGGCGATCCGCATTAACGAATACTTGTTCCTCGCGGGGTGGAGAATCCGGAACTATTGGTTCGTTAATCTCGAAACCTCGTGCTCGTCCAAACCGTCGAGCCAGTCTCTTTCTTTTCATAGAGATAGAGGATGCCATTGGCGCTTTACCTTTTGATGTGTCGAAAGTGTTTTGCTTAGGTTGAACAGGCATTGATTCATTGTAACGACCCGGCCCACTAGCAACAATAACTCGTTGGGCCCAAACCACAGCCCAAAATGCTTAAGCCCAGTTATTATTACTAGTGTCCAAGTCTCATATAAACCCAATCACAAATCCATCCACATCCGATGTGGGACTATTGGGGGCGTCACAGACTCCCCCCGTTTAGGCCTGACGTCCTCGTCAGCCCAAACACACACACACAAGCCCAAGATCACCAGGCGATGTGAGACTCGTCTCGCTAGCCCACCCGCATGCGCGGGCTGCCCGCGCGGTGCCCCCGCATGCGGGGGCGCCGCGCGGGGCAGCCCGCGCATGCGGGGGCACCGCGCGGGCAGCCCGCGCATGCGGGGGGCGCCGCGCGGGGCACCCGCATGCGGGGCACCGCGCGGGGCCGCCCGCGCATGCGGGGGGCGCCGCGCGGGGCACCCGCATGCGGGGCAGCCCGCGCATGCGGGGGCACCGCGCGGGCAGCCCGCGCATGCGGGGGCGCCGCGCGGGGCACCCGCATGCGGGGCACCGCGCGGGGCCGCCCGCGCATGCGGGGGCACCGCGCGGGGCACCCGCATGCGGGGCGCCGCGCGGGGCAACCCGCGCATGCGGGGCGCCGCGCGGCGCAGCCCGCGCATGCGGGGGCACCGCGCGGGACAGCCCGCGCATGCGGGGGCGCCGCGCGGGGCACCCGCATGCGGGGCGCCGCGCGGGACAACCCGCGCATGCGGGGCGCCGCGCGGCGCAGCCCGCGCATGCGGGGCGCCGCGCGGCGCAGCCCGCGCATGCGGGGGCACCGCGCGGGGCAGCCCGCGCATGCGGGGGCACCGCGCGGGCGGCCCGCGCATGCGGGGGCGCCGCGCGGGGCACCCGCATGCGGGGCGCCGCGCGGGACAGCCCGCGCATGCGGGGGGGGGGGCGCCGCGCGGGGCAGCCCGCGCATGCGGGGCGCCGCGCGGGACAGCCCGCGCATGCGGGGGGGGGGGGGGCGCCGCGCGGGGCAGCCCGCGCATGCGGAGGCGCCGCGCGGGCGACACGACAGCGCGCGGCGGGGGGGTTTTGGTCGCTGCCGTCAGAGGTCGGGTGGTGTTGGGGCTTTCCTTTACTCCGCGTTTAAAGGTTTTTGATCTCCCCGCCCGGGGAACCCGTTTTTGCAGCTTCGGGGAGCGCGCCGGGACACGAGGAGCCGAGCTTGGTTTTCTACTAGCGACAGGTGGGTTTTATTTCTCTTAAGTCTTAGCATTTAACTCTATCATGTTGGACGGTGTCAATCTTACGTGTACTTGGGTTACGTCGTGGTGTTTAGCGTCGGTCTCCGGCGGTCGTTCTCCTTTTGATAATTATATGCTACGGCTTTACTCTTGATTATACATGTTGCCGTTTTACTCTTGTTATATATTATGATGCTGACATGATGGTGGTTCTGGTTACTTGGCTCGAGGCAGCAGCACGCGCACCCGCGGTTTGGCCACCGCAAAGGGTGCGCTTTTCCGGAAAAGTGGTCTATGACCCGTGTATACCCACGAGGTGATGTAGTGGGGCCCCTTATTAGTTGTGGGGTTTGAGGCGCCGAGGTGCGAGCGACGCGACCCGTCGGTTTAGTTGTCCGACGTGGTCGGGTTCTACCCACGAGGTGACGTAGTGGGGCCCCTTATTAGTTGTGGGGTTTGAGGCGCCGAGGTGCGCGCGGTGCGACCCGTCGGTTTAGTTGTCCGACGCGGTCGGGTTTCTGCAGGTACGGTATGGGCCGTCGGTTTAGTTGTCCGACGTGTCCGGGTATTACAGGATGCAGGTGTACAGGTTACCTCTCCATCTTGAGAGGGTGGTTGCTCCGGTTGCCGTCACGGTTTGTTTTATTATATTCTCCTGCTCTACTATTTTCTACGTCACTGACTTCCCACTCCGTGACAGGGTTCAATCGGGAGGAGAGGTAGGCGACGGTGAGGACGGGACAGGAGTAGCTGGGTCGCTGGGGACCCTGGACTGTATTTTTCCTTTCTTTCTTGCATTTCATTTACATTGTAGTTATGTGAGAGGTTCTCGATACCCTCGTGGGGTCGGCATGGATGTCGGACGGGTCGCATTTAGTTATCCTCTTTTACGTTACTCTTCCTTTTACTTTTGTTGGCCATTTAAAAATGAAAATGGCAAAAGCCAAAGAAAAGATTGCGAAAACCCTATTTAAAAATCTAAGTGTCGTGTGGGCACTGTTTTCAAAAACCTGGTGGATTTATCCTTTCCAAATTGATCGGCCATACGCTTTAAATAGATTGGAACGCTGGTTGTATGATATTAATTGTTGTGATTGAATGGTTGTGTATGTTTGGAGTATGTACTGAACACCACGCCGTGCACATACAGGGGAGGCTCTGTCCGTTTACGGAGTGATCCTGTATGTGTGGCGGGTCTGGGCATGCGCCGGGGAAGAGGGGTCTCCTTTTACAAAAAAAAAAATTTTACGTCAAATGCTTGACTTTGGTGAATCGTTTCCGCTAAAACAAACCCCCGGGGCGTGACATTCATCATCCGACAATTTGTCCCAATCTACTTCTTGATTATCTGCTTCAGCCTCTGAATCGCTGACAAGAAGAAACTCACCTTTCCGTTGAGTTTTCTTAGCTCTTTTCAGTTTGTTTGTTGCTCGAGTGTGTACCATTGCAATTAGCAGAAAGATGATCCATGAAAACGTCATTGTTGCTATTACTTGTGAAAAGAAATCCTGTGAGCAACAACTCAAGAACACGAAGAATTGTTAATTTTCAAAAATTTGAAAAATTGTACCCAAACAATCATTATCGTGTAGAGAGACTAAGAATCAAATTAGTTTTGCAAAAAGAATTTTAAAAATAGATCAATCGCATGATTTTCGAAAATTCCCATTATATGCCCTAAAACCGAAATGTTTGAAATCGAAGGCCAAAAATCCGTTTATCATTAGAATACCTAGCATATAATCAAAACTAATCTACCCAGAGTTCTTATTTCAAAAGAAATTTGATCAAAAACCATCCACAAACGAAAAAGATATAGAAATTTCATCACCTTTTGAGGAAGAATATGAAAAACTGTGAAAAACCGAGATTTTGATCAATAAAACTTACTTAGAATCGAAGAACTTGAGTTTGTAAGCTTCCAAGACGGATGAATTCTAGAGAGAGAAGCTCTTGAGACTTTTGAACAAAAGATTGAAGTAAAAAGAAATCAAAACCCTTTTGTTCTATATAAAACCCTAGCCGCGATCCGGATCAGTTCGTGAATCCGATCCGGATTGGCTACCCGCAGAGAATGCCTGCGTTCGGGATCCGGATCGGCTTGTCCAATCCGGATCGGCTCCAACTTTTTCTTCAGAAAAATTCAGAAAAATTCTAGAAAATCCAGAAAAAGATTGTAAGCACTTTTGTGTATCAACTTTAAATGAAAATCATCGTTTCATACAACAAGAAATAGATTATGCCAAATCTATCAATAACATCCAACAAATGAAACGAAAATTTATAAAAATTAAATCCCTTAAAGTTGAACAACTTCAATTACATCTAACATGATCTTATGAGTAATGCCTTTATCAAATCATCAATTTGGTAAAGAAAATGAAATACCAAGATCAATAGATGTCTGAAATCCCAGATAAGTTAGATAATATATCTAGTCAATTTATTGAAGAGAGCGGCTCTTTGAGCATCTTTCATAAAAATTCCCACCTTATACCAACCTTGAAATTTTGACAGAGTCAAGTATTTCAACATGCACTTTATTTAATCAAACTTGAAAAACCTTGCTTGGTATACATGTGGTAGCTGCACACAGTACTTGGATGACCGAGGTGGTAGCTCTTTCCTCCATGTGGTGGTAGTTTTCACACTCCTCATTGGGATGTAACTCTTTCCACATCTTTTGAGCATAACACTTCTTTGACTCCCCCTCAATTGGCTATCAATTATTTAAGATATAAAGTATTCAGCCAAATATTGATCTCGATTTCATACTCGACTAAACAGTCAAATAAGATAAAAACTATAGCAAGAGATCATTGAGAGAGAAATTGACTTTGATCAAAACAAAGATGATTTAATTCACATAAATGATCATTGCATCAAATGAATTATTATGATATCCAAAGCATAATAAATTTCTAAACATATAAAAAGATGCAGTTAAAGTCAATAAAACTAATGCTCAATTAATGTTCTATGTCTAAGCATAGATAATGAACAAAAACACAAAACCAAAACCTAACCTAAACAAGAGTTTCAAAAAGAGGTTATTTCAAGGAAAGCATTCCAATTGCTTTACGCAGATGAATAAAACGTTTTTGATCCAAAGGTTTTGTTAAAATGTCAGCTAATTGATCTTCAGTTGAAATGTAGGAAATTTGAAGAATATTTGATTCAACTAGCTCTCTAAGAAAATGATATCTAAGTTCAATGTGTTTTGTTCTTGAGTGCAACACAGGGTTTTTTGAAATGTTTATAGCACTAGTGTTGTCACATAAAACAGTTACCGAAGTTGCTGAAATCCGGAAGTCGCTCAACACGCTTTTCATCCAAATGAGTTGAGTTGAACAACTACCCGCTGAGATATATTCCGCTTCGGCAGTCGAGAGTGCAATGCAGTTTTGCTTTTTACTATGCCATGCAACAAGGCAATGGCCAAGATAAAAACATGCACCACTCGTACTTTTCCGATCATCCACTGATCCTGCCCAATCGGCATCTGAATATCCTATAATGTCAAGACTTGTTCCCATAGGATACAAAATTCCGAAGTTTACAGTTCCTTTGACGTACCGGATGATCCGTTTCACCGCTTTCAGGTGATCCTCCTTTGGTGCTGACTGATATCTCGCGCAGATCCCAACACTAAAGGATATGTCCGGGCGACTAGCTGTGAGGTAGAGTAGACTTCCAATCATACTTCGATAGAGTTTCTCGTCTACACTATCACTAAGAGATTCACTTCCTAATCCCTTATTGCTAGTTCCCATAGGAGTAGGAAAATCTTTAGAATCTTCTAATCCGAATTTCTTTACCAACTCCTTTGCATACTTGGATTGACACAGATGGATGCCTTCACCATTTTGTTTCACTTGCAATCCAAGAAAGTATGTCAGTTCGCCCATCATAGACATCTCAAATTCGCTTTCCATGGTTTCTGCGAATTTAGAAGCATCATTATCCTTTAATTGTAGCTCCAAATACAATGTCATCGACATAGATTTGCGCAACAATGAAGTTATTTTGATAATGCTTCACAAAAAGAGTCCTGTCTGCTCCCCCTCGAGTATAGCCCTTCTCCAAAAGGTGCTTTGTCAACCTTTCGTACCACGCTCGCAGTGCTTGTTTTAAACCGTAAAGAGCCTTTTTCAAACGAAAAACATGGTTAGGTAGTTTACAGTCTACAAAACCTTTCGGTTGAGCCACATAAACTTCCTCATTTAAAAACCCATTTAAAAACGCGCTCTTAACGTCCATTTGAAAGAGTTTTATTTTAAAGTGACAAGCAATAGCGAATAAGATACGAATGGACTCGAGTCTAGCTACAGGGGCGAACGTTTCATCAAAGTCTATACCTTCTATTTGAGAGTAGCCTTGAGTAACTAAACGTGATTTGTTCCTGATGATGGTACCATCCTCATTTTTCTTGTTCTTGAAAATCCATTTAGTACCGATCACATTGTGTTGCTTCAGAGGCGTCGTTAATTCCCAGACTTTGTTGCGTTCAAACTGATGGAGCTCTTCCTGCATTGCTTCAATCCAGTAGTCATCCTGAAGAGCTTCATTGACGTTCTTTGGTTCGATCATGGAAACGTAACAAGCGAATCCACAAACCAACTGTCTTCGAGTTTTGACTCATTCTTGTGGGTCTCCAATGATGTTTGATTCAGGATGATCCTTGGAGATGCGTAACGTTTGATGTAATGGAGTACTCGGAGGTACATGAGATGATTCCTGCACATCAGATAAACTTGAAGAACCATTAGATGCATCATTAATATTGGAAGTATTATCATGAGAAGATGCATTTACAGGAGTATCATCATCAAGAGAGATATCAGGGGTAGATTTATCAGATGCAAAGTGGAAAGCTTCGTCTACTTTAACATTTATGGATTCTACGATCGTTTTAGATTCCAAGTTAAATACCCGATATGCTCTACTATTTGTAGAATAACCCATGAAAATCCCTTCGTCACTTCGAGAGTCAAATTTTCTAAGATTTTCGCGGTCACGTAAAATGTAACACCGACTCCCAAAGATACGAAAATATTTGATGTTTGGCTTTCTACAAAACCATAGTTCATATGGTGTATTTAACGTTCCCGGGCGCAAATAAACTCGATTAATAACATAGATTGCAGTGTTCACAGCTTCAGCCCAAAAATATAACGGTAAATTCTGGCTATGAAGCATAACACGTGCCATCTCTTGTACAACCCTGTTTTTGCGCTCGACTACACCATTCTGTTGAGGTGTATAGGGTGCTGAGAATTCATGTTTAATGCCATTGGAAGTGCAAAAATCAATGAATTTAGAATTTATGAATTCTCCACCTCTATCACTTGTAACACGAATGATCTTTTCATTCTTTTCAATCATAATACGAAGGCAAATCTCGTGAAAAGAATCAAAAGTATCAGCTTTCTCTTTTAAAAATGCTACCCATGAGTATCTAGAGAAATCATCAACCAATAAGAAAATATACCATTTACCTCCCAAGGATGGTTGACGTGTCGGCCCCATAAGATCCATATGCAATAATTCTAAGGGCCGATTAGTACCAATGTCACGCCCCGGGTGTAAACCAGAACCCGGGCCCGTCTACAGATCCGCCGTGCACACGGTATTTCCCGTGTACACGAAGCGCCAACAACCTGCTCAGATATAAAAGATATAATAAAAGAGCAATAAAAAACAGAGCTGAACTAAAACTAATACATCTCAGACGGAAGCTGGAAATAAAATACAATACATCTGTATAAATGATACATCAGTCTCTCCCAGCTCACAAATAATAAATACAACTTGCTAGCAAAAGCCAGTCCCAAAAGTGAAAGTACAACCGTCTGAGGAAAATATGGGTACACCAACAGTCCAGCTAACACGCTCATCCTGCCTCGAGATCTATCTACTCAGCCGTCCTCTCTCCTCGACCCGCCACTGAAAGCCCAGTAGCACCCGCAGAAGACACTGCAAAACAAGGGGGAAGAAAAAAAGGAAAGAAGAATGGGGGTGAGAACTACTAGTAAACCAGTAGCCTCCCCTAGTAGGTAAAACCTCAAAATCTGACACGCCCACTAGGTCTACCAGAGGCAAAAGGGAACAAAGGTGGTATTCTAAAAAGAATAAGACTCCTGAAGAAAAGCTACCACTAGAATGCCTCTAAATGCCGAGCTAATAGAATAGCTAAATGTATGCATCAGAAAATAAATGCCTGCCTGAATAACCCAATCTGACCGCCAGTGGACACTGGCACTGCCTGCTAATCTCATCTGTGGGAATACTGACCGACTACTGCCTGATACGGTCATGTCCCCAAAGTAAGTAACAGATCGGCCTCTGTCCGTCCGATCAACCACTAAAGTAATAACAGACCGGCCTCGATCCGTCCGGTCGCACACTCCGGAGTGGCACTCGAGGGGAGCGACCCACACGAGTAAGGAAAAGTATCTCAGTAACACAAGTATCATAAATCGGCAGGACTGGATCATGACTCTGATCAAAGGGGAAAAACCCATCCACTAAAGGGAGACCCGATCTCAACCTGATGCAAGATAGACAAATAGTGGGAAACTCCATCCACTAGAGACCTGATACCCAATCTGATGCATAAGCAACCTCCGGTCAACCGCCCAAGGTCCGCGGTTGCAGCAATACCCTGTCATCAAGCCTGCCTGTCCCAAAACCCAAGATCCTGACTACACTATCTCAAACCACATGCTCGCACACGAGCTGCAAATACCCTGAGCCTCAAATAAAAGGAGAAAAGAATAATAAAAATGGTTTCTCCTATGTCAATTCCAGCATGATAGTGTATCAGAAAAAAGGTGGCCTATCTAGGTGACCATACAAGCATGCAAATGTCCCAAGATGGTAAATATAATAAAGCAGATATCGACATGTTTTTACCTTGCTAGAGCATGCTGATAAAAGTATAAGAATACTAAATAAGAGATAGCCTGTGCCTGTCTAAAATACATGCCCCAAAGCCCATAATTTATTAATTAGCCTTATCTTTTAACATGATATTACTGCTCTACAATCATAATCGCCAATCAAGCAAGTACTAACCATATCCGTTTTAGTCTCAACTCAGCCTGCCATTGCCACACGTAAAGTGTATTAAACCTTTTTACCACAGAAGCTACTCAAATGCCTAGCGGGTAATCAAAAACAAGGGGTTCACAACAACACCCATAATCACAAACATGTCCCACATCCGACATCGGGCCAACCGCCTACTATCCGCGGTAGCCGCAATACCCCAGAAGCTAAAATTCAGGCCCTGGCTACACTATGCCAATCCCCTGCTCAAACCCGAGCAACAAATAGTCACCTGACTAAAGAATAGGGAGAGAAGAAGCAAATAGGTTTCTTCTAAATCAAATTCCGACATAAAGTGTGGCGATAAGAAATGGCCCTATAAAATGTCCAAATAAGCCAGCCTATGTCCTCATGAGAGATAGGAGAAAACGTGACAAATAGTGGTTCGACCAGTGTATCAATTAATAGCTTTACCTGGGTATAATCATCATGCTAAAATCATAATCCGACCACACCTGTCTATAATCTGCTAATCACCCTCATATAAACCATCCCCCTATGCCTGTCCAAAATATCCTCAAGTGGTGCCCTCCCACAAGACATTTCATAATATCCCATCATAAAAGTAAATACCCCATGCTAAGTTAAATGCCAATAATATTCCCATAAGCATGTATAAGTTCCAACCACTAACAAGGTTCCACTACAGTGTTATCCAGATGATAGGCTCGCAATTATTTTAGTTAAACATGCATGTCTACTAAGTGAGCATTCAAAATGTCCAATAGAGAAGATCTCCCTAATATTCCTAGTGGGTAAGTCAGACAAGAGGGATATAGCAACCACCCACCTGAAGTGCGAACTGTCTGGATGCGTACAGCTGAAAATACCAAAAACTCCAATCCTTTGCTCCCACAAGTTTAGCACACCCGCAACACTCCTGGCACAATACAAAGTCCACTAAATTCACTTAGGCTCCCAAATAAAGCTCTTATCATCACATACAATATCTGTCCCAAAACTGCTAAATTTTCACCTACAGAAAGTGCCCAGAAAATTCCCAGAAAAAATACCACAGCGATCCTCGCGTCGATAGCTTCGCAACGGTAGCTTGCACGTCGAAATCTGAGTCCGGTAAGTCAAGTTATAAATTCGGCAAGGGGGGTATATTCATACAAAATCTGTGCTAAAAACTGTGCACTGTTCACAGAGAAAAACAGAGATTTCACCTCGAAATAAATCTCAAGAAATTCCAAGAAAAATACGAGCGCGTTCCTTGCGATCCGTAGATGAAAAAGTTGTATAAGCTCGTCTCCGTGTGACGCTCGTACGCGAAGATATCGCCTCCCCAATCCGCTGCTGTCCCAAAATCCCTCACAGAAAAAGGGGGACCATTAATGCCTCAGGATCCGAGCCAAGAAGTCGAAATGAGAATGAGTGATCGAAATAAAAGATGAAGCCCTACCTCTTAGGAGTCTGTCGGCGCAAAAATCACAGAAGAAGGGTCTCGGGGTAGCCCAGGAGAGCTAAAACACCGCTGCTGCGCCGAAGAAGAACACAGGAACCACAACGTCGCGCCACACCGTAAAATCCAAAACCTTAGGATGCGTGCACTCAGAAATTCAGAAACTCTGCAGGATGATAGAGGACTCGGAGAGGAAGAATTTGTCTTAAGAGAGTTTGGGCAAAGGGTGAGAGGGTTGAGAGAAAAAAAAACAATTAAGAGGGCTCGGGTTGGGAATTTATAGGCTGAAAAATCTTTTGGAAAAATACCCTCCATGTCCCCTCACGTTTTCGCTGCGCCCGGTGCACGTGCGCCCGCCAATGGCGGCGCGCCACGTGGCCCCAACCACCGTGCACCGCGCCGTGCACCCCTGCGCGGTCGGTCACCTGCCCCGCGTACGGCACCTGCCCCGGTCACCCACTCCACGGTTTGCGTGGACCGGGAGCACAACACCGAACCAGTAATACCTTGCCACGTGTCACCACTCGGTCCACCGTGCACCCGACGAAATTCCGTGGACCGCGCCTCCCGAACCAACCAACCACAAGTCGCCACGTGGCACCGCCCTGGTGCACGCCCGCCGCCGTGGACCGCGCGCCTGCCCGCGCCCTGCCCGAGCCGCGTGCCGCCGCCTGCCGCCTGCCCGAGGCTGCGCCGCCGCCCGCCGGCGCTGCCCGCCGCCGCCGGCCGCCGCCGGCGATCGCCGGAGACACTGTTCCGGCGTGAACAGTAACCGCAAGCTCAAAAATAGCAAGTAAATACCCCCTCTTGACCGTTTTCGCGCGCTGATTCCAAAAACGGTGTCCATTTTGCCAAATTCCACTCCTATAATTTGCCGGAGGCTCCCGAAAAGGTATTTTTGATCCGAATTTCGCGCCGAGTCCAAATTTGATATCCATTTTGCGCGGAAACACCTCTAAACATCCGACGGGGTCTTCCGGTTACCCGCGTGATCCAATTTAAGCCCCGAGTCCATCACTTGTGTCCAAATTGGCGCACGAGCACCGCCGACATGCCGCGTAGGCTTCCAGAAGCTGCTGGTCACACTGCAAAAGCCCTGCAAAGTTTCGGGTCTCCACATCCTCCCCCACTAAAAGAAAGTTTCGTCCTCGAAACTAAAGCAACTCTCAAGGAGTCACAGAAACCAGGGGTCAATACTCAACACCGCCGTCTCCAGCTCCCAAGTCACCAATCACTCCCCGTGATTACTCCTCATCACCACAACAGCAACAACCAGAACGGCATAGCCCGATTGCACAATTCCCTCACCTCACGAGCCGGAATTCGCAACGGGCGTCCCTCGTACTCCAAACTCTCATAGACCTCAAAAGGAACGAGTCAATCACGGGCGAGGGGTCCAAAGCATAACACTCCTGAGCTGAGACACAGAAAAACCTCAAAATTCCAACAAAAGACCGGAGGAAACAGAACGACAGCCAGTGCAACACGCTCTAAAAACACTCCCAAGAGCCGACTCAACCAAAGCGAACCGAAACACATCCACACAAACACCTGCACAGAAAAGGGGCCCAAACAAGCAGGGGTTCACACTCGGTCGCCCTCAAAACTCAACCACCCAAGTGGATTGCTCAGCCGCAGCCTCTCATCAAAAGGGATCCTCTGGGACACAAACTCAAACCCTGTACACCAGAATGGCCCCACACAGCGCCAGCTAAAAAATCGAAAAACTCAACCCCAAAAGCTCTTATGCTCCAGGTATCCGCCACCACAGTGGCCCCGTCGGGGTGATACTGGATGCTCAACAAAATCCAATGGTAGCTCTACAGCCACTATGGGAGGTATCACTAAAACTCGCAAATCCATCTCCCACCACTGACAAGGTTAAAATCGGCGCTGGTACCAATCTCATCCTCCGCTCGTCACGCTCTGCTGGCACTATCCGGTCCAAAAGCTCCTCACCCCAACAATAACCGTCGATCTCGGCCAGTCTTAAATAACATCTATTTTGGCCGGATTTCCACAGCCGCCCCTATGGCTAGAATATGTAATCCAGAAAGATATGCTCTCGAAGCTAAAACTTGTACCAAAACAACTTAGCATAAAGCTTCTTCCCCCACAGACCTTATCACATCATCTACAAATGCTCCACAAGCTCCAATTCACTCAGGGAGAGGGTAAAGCCAATTTATCCCTAGAGAATGCCGCTATCAATCCGTTCAAGTCCCATTGGAATACAGAGTTCCTCAATCTTAAAGGCAACAAGGCATTAGTCATTCCATTGGCTTCACTGTACTCATAATGCCCCTAGCGTCTCTTGAACGCCATCTTGGCGAAATACTCAGCTGTAAATCCAAACTGATGCAGGCATCATAATCGATCAACTGCCGGGGTAGAACTCCATCAAAAGGCCCTAAATAATACCTGGACCTGACTGGGCTCCAATCACAAAGGACTCTCACCGTCGTGTATCAACGACGTAGCACTAGGTCAAACAGACCCTCGATCCATCAGATCCCCGCACCTATGCCATCAACTGCACTGGACATAATCCACAAGCCTTCCCCACTTGCACAATACCAACCGTAACCTGTACCTCAAGTGCATGTGGTAACAACTCTGCCTCTAGTCCATGTAGGAATGCGTTATGCTCTAACTCCGACTGCTGTGATGAAATCATACCTGCGACAACTCAATCCACTACCGTGGCGCCCTCCAACCGGGTGGCACAGATTCATCCGCTCGATGCAAGTGGTCGTCGCTCAGCCTGCCAAAATATCTAGACCAATCACAAAGGGAGCACGACCTCTGTCCATGTTCTCACTGAGGTGCCGAATGTGGTCTCTCGCAGACAGCCAATCCACGCTACCGCTGCGCCATTCTGATAAAAGGGCTGTTGCTGTCATCGGGGTCCACCCAACCCCTGATGTCTCAAAAATCCACCTGGATATCATCGTCATACTACCAAGCACAATTGATTCATGCAATTCCTTATACAATTATCCTTACTAAGCTCACCCCTCAATCACATATGTTACACCCCGAACATGCCAGTTATCAATCACACAGGGTAACATCCCCCTTGGGTAAGCTTTACATAATCCATCCACAGGGATATCCACCATCCTGGAAGGAAAAACGAACATGTCTCTGCCGGCCGATCTATCCTCCATCATCTGGCATCAAGCGCCTCTATCCAGAACTTGCCTCTGACAGCAGATACCCATCCAAAAGAACTGCAGCGCCAGCTCCATAAACACTGCCTCCACCATCGAAGCACCCCAAAATCCAAAACCTGCAAAGAGGGTCCGAATAAACGGAAAGGTATCCTGGCGCAATCCACTCTCAGCCACGCATATCCTATGCGCCTTGTCCCCCAAATCAAAGAGCGCGCATTTCGATAACTGCGTAACCCTTTGACACAAAGAGGCTTCCAAGTAGTCTCTCCATCACCACCAGCCACGATTCTACCCCCAGAGGCTCCAAACTTAATCCTATGAATCGGGGTGGTTTACCTGCCGAAACTGGCTCAACTGATCCTTGGTGTCCCATAGCTCATCAGCTGTCAACTATCCACCCTGTCTCGGCGCCTCGGCACTAAACATTGGCGCGAAGGGGGCTACGCACTCCATCGGTACCATAGAAATTCCCGCCCCTGAGGATACTGCAACAGGGTGGTCTCAGAAGGAAGCACTGTCGAGCTGCCCGCTGCTCCAACAACTGTGTCACAAACCAGATGCTCGCTCACTCTGCCGCTGATAAGCCTCTGACAATCCTGTCATCTGGGTCCGGAGCTCTCTGACTCCAATCCGGTATCCGGCCCGAAACAACCAGCTCAGACCCAACTGCTGCACCAAAGTGCACCCGGGTCAGGGCCCAACGTCGGGGAGACACCGCTCGCCACGACAAACCGCAAATCAGCACATCCCAAACACTCGACCCAATCTAGCGAAAGTCAAAGACATCCCTCTATTTCTGTAACCTTATGTTGTCTGCAGCCAACATAACTGTCCCACAGAAATAGAATATGTCGATCCCTCTTCACTCACAGGAAGAGTCAAACAAATAAATCGCCGACTTTCGCAAAATGTCGCGTCCCTCGCGCCCTATCATCCTAGGGTCCGCCAAAAGCCTAGGGTTTCCTAAGTCCCAACTGACCTATCCCTAAGCTCTGATACCAACTTAATCTGTCACGCCCCGGGTGTAAACCAGAACCCGGGCCCGTCTACAGATCCGCCGTGCACACGGTATTTCCCGTGTACACGAAGCGCCAACAACCTGCTCAGATATAAAAGATATAATAAAAGAGCAATAAAAAACAGAGCTGAACTAAAACTAATACATCTCAGACGGAAGCTGGAAATAAAATACAATACATCTGTATAAATGATACATCAGTCTCTCCCAGCTCACAAATAATAAATACAACTTGCTGGCAAAAGCCAGTCCCAAAAGTGAAAGTACAACCGTCTGAGGAAAATATGGGTACACCAACAGTCCAGCTAACATGCTCATCCTGCCTCGAGATCTATCTACTCAGCCGTCCTCTCTCCTCGACCCGCCACTGAAAGCCCAGTAGCACCCGCAGAAGACACTGCAAAACAAGGGGGAAGAAAAAAAGGAAAGAAGAATGGGGGTGAGAACTACTAGTAAACCAGTAGCCTCCCCTAGTGGGTAAAACCTCAAACTCTGACACGCCCACTAGGTCTACCAGAGGCAAAAGGGAACAAAGGTGGTATTCTAAAAAGAATAAGACACATGAAGAAAAGCTACCACTAGAATGCCTCTAAATGCCGAGCTAATAGAATAGCTAAATGTATGCATCAGAAAATAAATGCCTGCCTGAATAACCCAATCTGACCGCCAGTGGACACTGGCACTGCCTGCTAATCTCATCTGTGGGAATACTGACCGACTACTGCCTGATACGGTCATGTCCCCAAAGTAAGTAACAGATCGGCCTCTGTGCGTCCGATCAACCACTAAAGTAATAACAGACCGGCCTCGATCCGTCCGGTCGCACACTCCGGAGTGGCACTCGAGGGGAGCGACCCACACGAGTAAGGAAAAGTATCTCAGTAACACAAGTATCATAAATCGGCAGGACTGGATCATGACTCTGATCAAAGGGGAAAAACCCATCCACTAAAGGGAGACCCGATCTCAACCTGATGCAAGATAGACAAATAGTGGGAAACACCATCCACTAGAGACCTGATACCCAATCTGATGCATAAGCAACCTCCGGTCAACCGCCCAAGGTCCGCGGTTGCTGCAATACCCTGTCATCAAGCCTGCCTGTCCCAAAACCCAAGATCCTGACTACACTATCTCAAACCACATGCTCGCACACGAGCTGCAAATACCCTGAGCCTCAAATAAAAGGAGAAAAGAATAATAAAAATGGTTTCTCCTATGTCAATTCCAGCATGATAGTGTATCAGAAAAAAAGTGGCCTATCTAGGTGACCATACAAGCATGCAAATGTCCCAAGATGGTAAATATAATAAAGCAGATATCGACATGTTTTTACCTTGCTAGAGCATGCTGATAAAAGTATAAGAATACTAAATAAGAGATAGCCTGTGCCTGTCTAAAATACATGCCCCAAAGCCCATAATTTATTAATTAGCCTTATCTTTTAACATGATATTACTGCTCTACAATCATAATCGCCAATCAAGCAAGTACTAACCATATCCGTTTTAGTCTCAACTCAGCCTGCCATTGCCACACGTAAAGTGTATTAAACCTTTTTACCACAGAAGCTACTCAAATGCCTAGCGGGTAATCAAAAACAAGGGGTTCACAACAACACCCATAATCACAAACATGTCCCACATCCGACATCCGGCCAACCGCCTACTATCCGCGGTAGCCGCAATACCCCAGAAGCTAAAATTCAGGCCCTGGCTACACTATGCCAATCCCCTGCTCAAACCCGAGCAACAAATAGTCACCTGACTAAAGAATAGGGAGAGAAGAAGCAAATAGGTTTCTTCTAAATCAAATTCCGACATAAAGTGTGGCGATAAGAAATGGCCCTATAAAATGTCCAAATAAGCCAGCCTAGGTCCTCATGAGAGATAGGAGAAAACGTGACAAATAGTGGTTCGACCAGTGTATCAATTAATAGCTTTACCTGGGTATAATCATCATGCTAAAATCATAATCCGACCACACCTGTCTATAATCTGCTAATCACCCTCATATAAACCATCCCCCTATGCCTGTCCAAAATATCCTCAAGTGGTGTCCTCCCACAAGACATTTCATAATATCCCATCATAAAAGTAAATACCCCATGCTAAGTTAACTGCCAATAATATTCCCATAAGCATGTATAAGTTCCAACCACTAACAAGGTTCCACTACAGTGTTATCCAGATGATAGGCTCGCAATTATTTTAGTTAAACATGCATGTCTACTAAGTGAGCATTCAAAATGTCCAATAGAGAAGATCTCCCTAATATTCCTAGTGGGTAAGTCAGACAAGAGGGATATAGCAACCACCCACCTGAAGTGCGAACTGTCCGGATCCGTACAGCTGAAAATACCAAAAACTCCAATCCTTTGCTCCCACAAGTTTAGCACACCCGCAACACTCCTGGCACAATACAAAGTCCACTAAATTCACTTAGGCTCCCAAATAAAGCTCTTATCATCACATACAATATCTGTCCCAAAACTGCTAAATTTTCACCTATAGAAAGTGCCCAGAAAATTCCCAGAAAAAATACCACAGCGATCCTCGCGTCGATAGCTTCGCAACGGTAGCTTGTACGTCGAAATCCGAGTCCGGTAAGTCAAGTTATAAATTCGGCAAGGGGGGTATATTCATACAAAATCTGTGCTAAAAACTGTGCACTGTTCACAGAGAAAAACAGAGATTTCACCTCGAAATAAATCTCAAGAAATTCCAAGAAAAATACGAGCGCGTTCCTTACGATCCGTAGATGAAAAAGTTGTAAAAGCTCGTCTCCGTGTGACGCTCGTACGCGAAGATATCGCCTCCCCAATCCACTGCTGTCCCAAAATCCCTCACAGAAAAAGGGGGACCATTAATGCCTCAGGATCCGAGCCAAGAATTCGAAATGAGAATGAGTGATCAAAATAAAAGATGAAGCCCTACCTCTTAGGAGTCTGTCGGCGCAAAAATCACAGAAGAAGGGTCTCGGGGTAGCCCAGGAGAGCTAAAACACCGCTGCTGCGCCGAAGAAGAACACAGGAACCACAACGTCGCGCTGCACCGTAAAATCCGAAACCTCGGGATGCGTGCACTCAGAAATTCAGAAACTCTGCAGGATGATAGAGGACTCGGAGAGGAAGAATTTGTCTTAAGAGAGTTTGGGCAAAGGGTGAGAGGGTTGAGAGAAAAAAAAAACAATTAAGAGGGCTCGGGTTGGGAATTTATAGGCTGAAAAATCTTTTGGAAAAATACCCTCCATGTCCCCTCACGTTTTCGCTGCGCCCGGTGCACGTGCGCCCGCCAATGGCGGCGCGCCACGTGGCCCCAACCACCGTGCACCGCGCCGTGCACCCCTGCGCGGTCGGTCACCTGCCCCGCGTACGGCACCTGCCCCGGTCACCCACTCCACGGTTTGCGTGGACCGGGAGCACAACACTGAACCAGTAATACCTTGCCACGTGTCACCACTCGGTCCACCGTGCACCCGACGAAATTCCGTGGACCGCGCCTCCCAAACCAACTAACCACAAGCCGCCACGTGGCACCGCCCTGGTGCACGCCCGCCGCCGTGGACCGCGCGCCTGCCCGCGCACCCGGGCGCCTGCCCGCGCCCTGCCCGAGCCGCGTGCCGCCGCCTGCCGCCTGCCCGAGGCTGCGCCGCCGCCCGCCGGCGCTGCCCGCCGCCGCCGGCGATCGCCGGAGACACTGTTCCAGCGTGAACAGTAACCGTAAGCTCAAAAATAGCAAGTAAATAGCCCCTCTTGACCGTTTTCGCGCGCTGATTCCAAAAACGGTGTCCATTTTGCCAAATTCCACTCCTATAATTTGCCGGAGGCTCCCGAAAAGGTATTTTTGATCCGAATTTCGCGCCGAGTCCAAATTTGATATCCATTTTGCGCGGAAACACCTCTAAACATCCGGCGGGGTCTTCCGGTTTCCCGCGTGATCCAATTTAAGCCCCGAGTCCATCACTTGTGTCCAAATTGGCGCACGAGCACCGCCGACATGCCTCGTAGGCTTCCAGAAGCTGCTGGTCACACTGCAAAAGCCCTGCAAAGTTCCGGGTCTCCACAACCAACGTGGTTCAAGTTCTTGTGTACAGTCCTAGATTGTTTTCCCTTTTGACAACCACCACACACAATGTTTTGTTTAAGTGAAAGTTTTGGAACCCCCTTGAACACGTCTTTGTTTGAAATTCTAGCAAGTTCCTTAAAATTTATGTGACCTAGCCTTTCATGCCAAAGTGTTTCATTATTCAAAGAGGCTAAGTTACAATTTTCAGAAATTTTATTGGGAACAACATAACAATTGTTTTCAGATCTAACCCCTTTTAAAAAGAAAACATGGTCCTTATCAGTTACAATGCATTCAACAGATGAAAAATTAACTGAAAAACCATTGTCACAAAGTTGACTGATACTTATGAGGTTAGTCTTAAGGCCATCAACAAATAACACATTATTTCGAATCGGGCCATCTGGAATAGCTACTGTTTCTTTTCCAACAATTTTGGAAGACTGACCGTCTCCGAAAACTACAAGTCCTCCGGAGATTTTCTCAAAATTTTGAAAACAGTTTTTGTCACCGGTCATGTGACGGGAACAACCGCTATCCAGATACCAAGACGAATTATCATATGCATGCAAGGAAATATTGTAACAAGACAAGGGAAGACTTCACCTTTGCGTACCCAAACCTTTCGAGTTTTGGTGTACGTCGGAAATGATTGTGAAGTTGATACCTTTGGTGAAAGCGTCTTGTTTGATCCATCGCTTTTCCATGACATCGTCGTCTTGTTTGATGAACTACCGAGGCTCTTTTCCTTCGAATAATTTGCATTTGATTTCTGAGGAATTGCCCTTTTGTTAGTCGTTGCAAGAAGTGCTTGAGTTGAGCGTTTGGCTCCCATCTTGCAATTTCTTCTTATGTGCCCTGCAATACCACAACGAAAACATACCTTGATGCTTGACAATTCCGAAGACGGGGAAATAGGTTTGTTGTCGTTGTTTGTCGTCAATTCCGGTGTCGGAGGAGGAGATACCGACTGGGGCACAAAGACTGTCCCAACCGAACTAAAATTGTCTTTAGTTCGATTGTATCCGAGGCCGAATTTGTTTGATTGACCAAGACCAAGAAGCTTATCCAACTTACTCCTTCCTGATGAAAATCGCTGTAAGTCATCCTTGAGTTGGAGAATGGTCTCTGTCATTTCCAATTTTTCCTGTCGAGCCTCCCCGTTGAGCTTCAAGAAGTAATTCGCTTTGTTCACCATATCTACATAATTCTTCTCGAATTGCTCATTGGACTCTTGAAGGGAAACATTTATTTTAATCAGATTATCCCTTTCCGCTTCAAGAGCGTTTGAGAGAGAAGTTGCTCTTTTTGCTTCTTCTTCGAGATCCTGCAATCTCCCTCTCAAACTCTTGTTCTGCTTTGCCAGTTTCTTTGAATCCCTCAAAAGCTTATGGTAGGCAAGAGCAAAGTCTTCACCTTCTGAATTATCCGATTCATCGTCCGTTGCATTCTTTTCAACTTGGGAGGAGTTGGACAATGACTCGGATGTACTTGCCATTAAGCACATGAAGGGTGAAGATGTGGACGCGTGGAACGCCGTTGCGTTATCTTCTTCATCACTTGACGATGACTCATTTGACGATGAGGTGTCATCCCAAGTGACGGCTTGCATCGCTTTCTTCTTTGACGGATTCTTATTAGGACACTCCGTTGAGATATGGCCGTACCCTCGGCACTTGAAGCATTGGACTTGTCCTTCTGAGCTTTTCTTATCCTTAGAAAAGCCCTCTTGCTTTCTTGGTTTGAAACTTGAAGAACCTTTGCCTTTCTTCGACTTTACGAAGGATGGAGTTTTGCTTGAGTTACCCCTTCGAAAGTTTCGGCGAAATCTTCTTGTCAAGAGAGCAAGCTGCTTCTCAAAGTCCTCCATAGATAGGTTTACATCATCGTCTGAGGAGGATGAATCCGCGTCTTCTTCTTTTGTTGTTTTCAACGCATAACCTGAAGACTTAGAAGAGGATGCCTTTCCCGAAGAATAGTTAGTAGGAAATGTCATTTCATAAGTTTGTAATGAACCAACTAATTCTTCTACACGGATTTCGTCCGGGTGTTTAATAGTTTCAATGGCCGTAACCTTGGATCGAAATCTTTCAGGAAGAGTTCTTAATATTTTTCTTACAACTTTAAATTCTGGAATCTTCTCTCCCAAGTTAGCACATGAGTTTACGATGTCTTGCAATCGTGTGTAATAGTCTGTGAAAGATTCATTTTCTGCCATGAAAATAGAGTCAAACTTGCTCGTAAGCATTTGCAGTTTCTGAATCTTCACAAGGTTAGTTCCCTCATGCGTAACTTGAAGAACATCCCAGATTTCTTTCGCAGTCTCACATGCCGAGACGCGAGAGAACTCTGTTTGCGACAAAGCATTAAATAAAGCGTTAATCCCTTTGCCATTGTAAGAAGAAGAATCTATCTCTTCCTTGGTCCATTTCGACCTAGGTTTGATGGTGCGAACATCAGCAAGAATTTTAGTTGGATTAGACCATCCTAATTCAATTGATTGCCACACCCGTTCGTCGATGGAAATTAAAAAGGCTTTCATCTGTACTTTCCAGTAGGCATAATTTGTTCCATCGAAGAACGGGGGTCTGTTGATGTTTCCACCTTCAACCATTGTTTACAACCCTATTCCCTCTCTGATACCACTTGTTGGGTTATGTTTAATTGGATCTAAATAGGGAAAAAAACACCTAGAGGGGGGTGAATAGGTGTAAACAATAAACACTCAAAAATCTTTGCGATATAAAACCCAATGCGGAAAAATAAATAACACGCAGAGATTTTTACGTGGAAAACTCCAAACCGGAGTAAAAAACCATGGGACTGATAACACGGTGAAATCCACTAGAATTATAACACGTACAAAGGTGATATACCGTACTCACAGACGACTCAACCTTTTTCCATACGCTCCTAGTTGATCTTCTCCGCTCGCTCCGCAACGCTTCTCGAATCCACGATCTGCGTCCAACGCCGAATCCACGACGTCCAACGTCGACTCCACGACGTCCGACCGAATCCACGGTCTTCACCCAGTAGCACGCTTCGAATCCACGAACGTACCTCGCTCTGAATCCACGAGAGCGGTAGCACCTTGAATCCACAAGGCCACGCGAGTCCACGCGCCGATTTTGGGGAAATCGTTGTTTTTGGGTGGTGATGATCCGCCGAATACTTAGATTAGAAATAGATCAGAAATACCATCTAAGTATTCATTAATTTGATTCTACTCAAAATTTGAGTTTGGAAAACCTAGAATCAAATTAATAAAATAGATGAAGAAACATAGAATTAAATCTAGTATTCCCTTTCTTCTCTATTTGTGGATTTTTCTATTTCGGTCATATTTTTTCCATTTTTCATCGTTTCCCTAAAAGATGAATTAAAGGGTCAATTTATAGGTTAGAAACCATTGGAAGAGGATAAGAATCAAAAACTAACCTTTTCTGGAATTTTACAGGACGGCGATCCGGATCGGATTTAGGCGATCCGGATTGCAGTATCGAGACAGACAGTTTCCAGAAAAACAAAGGTTCGGGATCCGGATCGAAGTGCCTGATCCGGATCGTTCATACAATTTACCAAACACTAATGTTCGGGATCCGGATTGAACTGCCTGATCCGGATCGTTCATAAATTATGGTAAAAACCAGTGTTCGGGATCCGGATCAAAGGAGGCTACGATCCGGATTGGATTTGCGTATGAACTAACACCCTTCGGGATCCGGATCGAAGTGTCTGATCCGGATCCTGAACATGTCCCATGTCCAGTTTTTGATTTTTATGCAATTAGAAATTCATCCAAGTGTTTCTACACTATAAGAAGTATTCGGATCACCAAAGATAATTAGTTAAACATACCTGATCCTTTTGAATTCTTCTTTCATGAGATTGAGTTATATGATCCAACCTTCTTTATCTTCAATCTTCAAGACTTAACCGAATTCACGAAATACGCCAACTCAAATTCCGTAACACGTGGCTTCGAGACGTGCTACTGGGTGAAGACCGTGGATTCGGTCAAACGTCGTGGATTCGACGTTGGACGCCGTGGATTCGGCGTTGGACGCTAATCGTGGATTCGAGGAGCGTTGCGGAGCGAGCGGAGAAGATCTACTAGGAGCGTATGGAAAAAGGTCGAGTCGTCTGTGTGTACGGTATATCACCTTTGTACGTGTTATAATTCTAGTGGATTTCACCGTGTTATCGGTCCCGTGGTTTTTTACTCCGGTTTGGAGTTTTCCACGTAAAAATCTTGCGTGTTATTTTTATTTCCGCATTGGGTTTTATTGCGCAACGATTTTTGAGTGTTTAAACGTTTACACCTATTCACCCCCCTCTAGGTGTTTTTTTCCCTATTTAGATCCATATTATACATAACCCGACACAGATCGTCTTCCATTTGCTGTTTCACGCTGTTGGAGAAGAACGCTCCGAACAGCCTTTCCCTGAACTCGGTCCATGTCGGCATGGTGTCACCCTTCGTGGAATCCAGGCATACTGTTTTCCACCATATCCGGGCATTTCCCTCAAGACAATGAACCTCCAGGGGAACTCTTTCATGTTCCTCCATCATTAAATCCTCAAATAGCTTTTCCATTGTATCCACCCACTTCTCCACGACCCAGGGATCGGTCGTCTCGCCCTCGAATACGGGTGGGTCATGTTTCTTGAACTCGGACAGGTTCGCTCTCACCCTGTCCCGTTCCGTTCGTTGGGTCGAGGCTTCGCCCGTCACGGGTCCTGAGGCCGATGGGCTGGGTACGGCCGATGGCGCGACCGGTTGATCCGTCGACACTCCGGTGGTCGCCGTCTGGGGAGGAGCGGCCGTCGTCTCGTCATGCGTTCCAGATGGTCCCGCCGCGGGCGCGCTTGCTTCCGGTGGCGCGCCCCGGGCGCTCTCCCCAAGTACGGCCTGTTGCTGCTGCATCAGCTGACGCACGTGCTCTGTGAGGGCTGACAGTTGTCCGGCCATCTCACGTAACTGCTGTCGGATTACTTCATTCTCCGCAGTTGCTGGAGCCGCATCATCGGCTCCTGCATTTTCCGTCGACGATCTTGTACGAGCCATTCTCCACTGTGAGCAAAGAAAACCATTAATCATAGTTCAACCGGTCTAGCACCTTGACCTACTAACCTTGGGACTCTATCCCTTAATTCCCCGCGCTCACGCTCGTACGTGACACACCTATACCTTGGTTATCAACTTTGTTAGTCACTTCTGTCATTACATTCTGTGGATGTTAGTCATGATCTCCTTGGTTAAAGCCGTTTTCTCTGATACCATAAAATCTGTCACGCCCCGGAGGTTCTAAAGGAGCGGAAAACGTACCCATTTTTTTTTTCTTAAATAATTACATGAACCTTGCCTCCGGTGCGTATCATTCCCGCCGCATATACAAATTCACTCCCCAAACGGGCGAAGTCTCCTTTGTATATGCACGGCGTCACCAACAAGTCCAATGCTTTACCCATTCCAATCATGACATGCAACGAGGAGAGGATATAGTACATCAAACCATCACCGCTATCTTATACAATCTATAGCATAAACCCATGGGTTTTGAAAATCGGTGCCCACACGACACCCAATTTTCCAAATCGTTTTCGCAAACTCTTTGTGCGGGCATTAACTTGAAAGGATAAATCCACGGGTTTTAAAATCGGTGCCCACACGGCACTTGCTTTGAAAACATCTTTGAAACCGGTTTGTATTTGAAAATAAGCCACAATTACACATCCTATCATTCACCAGTTAATTATAAGAAAGCCCTCCTCCCAACATCCATCAGAAACCACAGTATATGAAACACACAGTTGAACTAAACATAGTTATGCCATAACCAGAAATAACTAAAATAAAGTATCGTTTTACTAGCCCTCTTGGCTAGTGTCCTCTAACTGATGCCTCACCGTCGTCCCGAATTCCACCCCTACTCGAACCTGTCACAGTGTGGGTTGTCAGTGACTGATAAAGTAGAAAGAATGCAAGTAAACGCGATAAAAGAATGAACACACCGAACCACCGGAGCATTTACTTTTCCCCTCCCCCTCATGTATCGCCAAATCCCTGTTGAAAGTCCCGCTGGGCACCTACCCCAGCTTTCAGAATATTGTGGGCACCAACCCTAATACCGTGCTCATCTTCTTGGTGCCTCCAACCCCTCGACTGCCCAAGTAGCAGCCGCCTCCCCTTGAGGGGTCCCCACTAACCTCCCCTTGTGGGGTACACGGGTAAATGACTTACCATCTTTCCGGAAAAATACACCCTCTGCAGTGGCCAAACTGCCGGTGTGCGTGTAAGCAATATGAGTGTTTTAATGCCTTGCGACCTCAGCCGCTATAACCAGAGTAATATAACGCACCTGCGACCGCAGCCGCTATAACAAGAAAAGTATACCGCACCAGCGACCGCAGCCGCTCGATTGAAATAGTAAAAGGGATTCACATGCTAGGGGGTTAGTCAAATTATAACCATATCTACTTTATCAAAACGAGTATTCGGAAACGACACCTCACCGGTAATAACCAACACCTACCCACCTTGATTATGCAAAACGCGTAATCCGGAGACTGAACCTTGGTCTCTGTTGTCGCCCGGACCTAGAAGTAGTCCCCAAAGAGCCATGGTCAGATCAACAATATAGTAGTGGATAAACCGAGCCCAACCGACTCAAAACACTAAGGACAACTTGACCCGGCGGTGGCGCCCGTGCTCGTCGAGCGACGCGGCCGCCCCCGCGGTGTCACGGGTCGTACGGACCTCGGCCTCGCATGGCGCAAATCCGCGCCCGCGGGGGCACCGGCCCTGCGCAGTAACCGCCGCGGCCGCGCGGGAACCAACCCCGCGTGCCGCAACCGCTGCCGCCGCGCGGCACAAGCTGCAGCCGCGCGGCACAAGCTGCAGCCGCGCGGCAAGGCCCCGCGTGGCATGCAATGCCGCCGCTGCGCGGGCACTCGCCCGCGCGGCATGTGCCGCGGCCGCCGCGCGGGCATGGCCCCGCGTGGCATGCGATGCCGCCGCCGCGCGGGCACCCACCCCGCGCGGCACGCGCCGCGGCCGCCGCGCGGGCATGGCCCCGCGCGGCGTGTGATGCCGCCGCCGCGCGGGCACCCGCCCCTCGCGGCACGCGCCGCGGCCTCCGCGCGGGCATGGCCCCGCGCGGCGTGTGATGCCACCGCCGCGCGGGCACCCGCCCCGCGCGGCACATGCCGCGGCCGCCGCCGCGCGGGCACCCGCCCCGCGCGGTACGCGCGGCGGCCACCGCGTGGGTATGGCCCGCGCGGCATGCGACGCCACCGCCGCGCGGGCACCCGCCCCGCGCGGCACGTGCCGCGGCCGCCGCGCGGGCATGGCCCGCGCGGCATGCGATGCCGCCGCCGCGCGGGCACCCGCCCCGCGCGGCGTTTACCCTAGCCGCGGCCACGTGGGGAGATCGATCCCGCGCGGCTCTAGCCGCGGCCGCGTGGGCACCGTCCCCACGCGGCGCGCATTACGGTCGCGCGGCGACGCCCTAGGGCTTCGCGACGCCACACGTTGGGTAGCAAACGGCTACTCCCAAACCTCATGAAAGACCGACACCCAAAAACCGAGCGAAACTATACCAAAAATAAAATTAGTTTACCTCTAACCGTAGGAGACGGCTATCCGTTCTCGCTCCCGGTTTTGGGCGCGTTCGTCGGGATGGTTCGGATCCTTTAGCTTTCACCTTCTTCACCACCGTTCTCTTTCGATTAGGGTTTCGCCTTTCTTTTGTTTCCTCCGGTTAGGGTTTCGTCTTTCTTTTTGGAGAAGATAACGAAAAATCTTTTCGTACGACATAACCACTTTGGGTATTTAAAATTCCCAATTAATTAATTCCTTAATTAATTAATTCCCCGGTTAATCAATTCTTTAATTAATTAATTCTCCAATTAATTAATTCCGCATTTTAGATTCTTCAGGATATTTCCTTAAAGATAATTCTATCCTTTTTCCTCGGAAAGCGTGCCAAATCACTTACACGGATTTCGATGCACCCCTGGCCATTGCGATCACTTTGTACCCCTTTCCGGGAGCTCCGTACGTCGGAATCCGGATCCGATCGCACCGCCATTCACCGTTTTCCGAGCTCTATCGCAGAAAAATACCCGCACCTCCGAATTAACGACTTAAGTAAACTCGTTATGTTAAATACATTAAACGGAAACTTTATTAGCAGGAGGTATTAAGTGTTACAAAATCTATGATATTACAACCAACAAGAAGGGTAAAGGCCCCACCAGCAGGAAAGTCGTCAACCCCAACCCTCAATTTAGAAAACGGCTGAAATTAAAGAAAAGTCCGAAAATTCCGAAAGGACCAGTGCCTTTGCCCCAATCAAACAAGAACAGGTTCGGGCACCGTCTCCATTTCTGGAGCAGTCTTTCGAAGTTTTCGTCCTGTTCGAAAATTTCAGCATACAGGCGAGAAAAGGGAGAGAAGTGTTGAAGTCGTTCCTGCCGTGGCTACAAAACGGAAGCTACGATCTAACTGTGACCCCTAAGGACACAACCTCTAGTCCTAAACGTCA
This sequence comes from Tillandsia leiboldiana, assembly GCA_029204045.2. Classification (NCBI taxonomy): domain Eukaryota; kingdom Viridiplantae; phylum Streptophyta; class Magnoliopsida; order Poales; family Bromeliaceae; genus Tillandsia; species Tillandsia leiboldiana. Next base: position 46,134 of record JAQNDB010000035.1, on the reverse strand, counting down.
CCAACGATCCAAAAGTAGCACCAAGCCCCAAACCGCTGAAGCCACAGCCGCAGGAAGGATACGCCGGCAACCCGAGAGAATGAACTCCTCCTATCCAACTCGCGGAAAGGTAACTGATCTCATTCCACTATCAGCAGTTGCGCGATACCGCACCAACTGGTCCATTCTGTGCTCTCAATCTGAGTCGGGGAGCTGTCACAGAACCTTAGCACCTGCCGGTATAATTCCAAATCTCAACTGTACTGGACACGATCCGCAAGGCTCCCCCACATGCACAACACTAACAGGAATCTGTACCTCTAGTGCACGTGGTAACAACTCTACCTCCAATCCAGACAGGAAAGCCAAAAACACTCCACTCAAACTGCTGTAAGGAAATCATGCCCGTGACAACCCGGTCCACTACCGTAGCGCCCTCCAACCGGGCGGTACAGACTCATCCGCTCGATGTAGGTGGTCGTCGCTCAGTCTGCCTCTGCTCACACTGGGGTGACAAATGCGGTCCTCCGTGGATAACCAATCCATGCTACCGCCGCGCCACTCTGATGTAGGTGCTGATGCTGCCATCGGGGTCCACCCGATCTCTGGCATCTCTGAAATCCGCTATCCTGGAAAAGAATTCAGAAACGCCTCTGCCGACCGATCTATGCTCCATCACCCGGCACGAAGCTCAAAAATCCAGAACTCGCCTATGGCGGCAGATCCCTATCCAATGGGACTGCATCGCCACGCTCCATACACCACGCCAACTCCATCGAAGCGTCAATATCCGTAACGGAGAGACCAACTAAACTAAAAGGTATCTTGGCGCAATCCACTCCCAATCACACATATCCTATGCACCTCGTCCCTCGAAACCTGGAGCGCGCAGTTCAACCACTGCAAAAACTCCCTAGCACGGGAAGGCTCTCAAATAGTCTCTGCATCACCACCAACCCCAATTCTGCCAACAAGGGCTCCCACTCAAACCTATGAATCGGGATGGTTCAGACTGCCGGGACTGACTTCATCGATCAAAGATGTCCCAAAACTCATCTACTATCCGATATCCACCCTGCCTCGGTGCCTCGGCACTACTCGTCGGCACGGAGGGGGCTGCTAGCTCCATCGGTGCCACTGGTACAACTGAATATGTCACTGCATAGGAAGAAAGTGCTGGAGGACTCTCAAGTGGTACTGCAACTGGCTATGTTCTCTGCTCCCACAAGCGCATCAAACGTTCCATGGCCTCCTCCTGGCATCGGACAGCCTCCGACATCTGTGCCATCTGGGTCCATAGCTCCAGGGTCTCGCTCTGCTCTGATAGCTTTGCCTCCCACTGCTCGGGTTACTCATCAGATGCGGGATGTGCCATCTTCACTACACGACGTCTCCGGGGCATCATAGTCCACTGCACAATAACAAACATCAGGACACAACAACCATACGACCCAATCCAGCGAAAGTCTAAGACATGCCATCCATTCCATAGCATTATGTTGTCTGCAGCCAACATAATCGCTTAGGAGAATAAACATGCCAATCACTCATCCCGTCTCATTGGAGAGGTATAAAACTCAATCAGGACTCTCGCTAAAAGTCACGACTCTCACGTAGTCATCCTGATGTCCAACCACAAGCCTAGGGTTCCTAAGTCCACAGTGACCTAAAACCTAGGCTCTGATACCACTCTAATCTATCACGCCCCGGGGTCGAAACTGCGACCCGGGCTCGCCAACAGATCCGCCATCGACACGGGAAGCCCCGCACCGACGAAGTGTCTAACCTGCAAAAGATAGAACTACAGCTACACAGATATCAGAGCGGAAAATAAAAGCTGTAATATAAAATCAAACTACTATAAAGATGAAAATAAATACAAAGTCCATCTCCCCAAATACCTGAATAATACAAGGTCAGATACAAATAAAAAAAAATCCACCTATACAACATCTATGAATCCATAAGGGAGATAACTAAAACTGGAAATATAACAATACACAGTGAATCCAACAGTCCGGGATGGTACATGTACCTCACTAAAAGAGGACTATGCTGGTAGGGAACTATCTCGTGACTCCCTGTCCTCGGTCCGTCGAGCCAGCTCGGGCAGGAACTGTGGTGACCCAGATCTCTGCAGGGCTTCTACAGTGCGATCAGCAGCTTCTGGAGGCCTATGTGGCGTGTCGGCGGTGTTTCTGCACCAATTTGGACACAAGTGATGGACTTCGGGTGTTTAATGGATCACGTGGGTAATTGGGGGACCCCGTCGATTGTTTAGAAGTGGCTTCGCGCGAATCGGGCATCAAAATTGGACTCAGTGCGGAATTTGGATTAAAAACGCCCTTCCGGATGCCTTCGACAAATTTTGGAATTGGAATTTGGCAAAATGGACATCGGATTTGGATTCAGCGCGAGAAAACGGTCAAGATGGACTATTTACTTGTATTTTTCGGAGCCCGGATGACCCGGCACGGATTTTGAGGTTCGGCAGCACTGTTCCGGCAGCCGGAGAGGCGCCGGCGGCGGCGGCTGGCGGCGGAGCGCGGCGGCGGCTGGCGGGCGGAGGCAAAGGTACAGGGATCTGATGGATCGAGGGTCTGTTTGACCTCGTGCCACGCCGTTGATACACGGTAGTGATGCCACGTCGTTGATATACGACTGTGAGAGCTCTTTTGTGGTTTGAGCACAGGCAGGTCCGAGTATTATTCTGGACCTTTTGATGGAGTTATACTCCGGCAGTTGTTCGACTGATGCATGTATAGATTTTGGAATCAGACAGCCGAGGGCTTCGCCTAGATGGCGTTCAGGACACGGTAAGGGCATTATGAGTGTAGCGAGGTCGAATGGATGATTAGACTGATACCAGCGCCGATTTTAGCATCGCCAGTGATGGGAGATGGATTTGCGAGATACAGTGATGCCTCCCATTGTGGCTATGGAGTTACAGTTGGATTATTGATGAGCATCCAGTATCACCCGACAGGGCCACCGTGGTGGCGGATACCTGGTGCAGGAGAGCTTTTTGGGGTTGAGTTTGATGATTCCACAGCTGGCGTTGTGTGGGACCAATGTGGCGTTCCGGGTTGAGATTGTGTCCCGGAGGATCCCTTTCGATGATAGACTGCGGCTGAACAGTCCCCTCGGGTTGTCGGTTTTGAGAGTGACCGAGTGAGAACCCCAGCTTATTAGGGCCCCTTTTCTTTTGGTTGCTGGTGTGGGTATTTTTTCGGATCGCCTAGTTGTGCTGGCACCAGGGGGCGGTTTTGGGTGTGTGTTACACTGGTTGTTCTTTCTTTTCCCCCAGCCTTTTGTTGGAGTTCTTGTTAGTCCTTCCACGTCTCAGCTCAGGAGCGTTAGGCTTGTGGATTACTCGCCCGTGATGGACTCGTTTTCTTTGAGATCTGCGAGTATTTGTGGTACGAGGGACGCCCGTTGCGAATTCTGGCTCGTGAGATGAGAGAAGTACGCAATTGGGCCATGCCGTACCGGTTGTTGTTGTTGTTGAGGAGTAATCACGGGGAGTGACAGGTGACTCGGGAGCTGGAGACGGCGGTGTTGAGTACCTATCCTTGGTTTCTGAGACTCCGTGTAAGTTGCTTAAGTTTCGAGGATGAAACTTTCTTTTAGTGGGGGAGGATGTGGTGACCCAGATCTCTGCAGGGCTTCTACAGTGCGATCAGCAGCTTCTGGAGGCCTATGTGGCGTGTCGGCGGTGTTTCTGCACCAATTTGGACACAAGTGATGGACTTCGGGTGTTTAATGGATCACGTGGGTAATTGGGGGACCCCGTCGATTGTTTAGAAGTGGTTTTGCGCGAATCGGGCATCAAAATTGGACTTAGTGTGGAATTTGGATTAAAAACGCCCTTCCGGATGCCTTCGACAAATTTTGGAATTGGAATTTGGCAAAATGGACATCGGATTTGGATTCAGCGCGCGAAATCGGTCAAGATGGACTATTTACTTGTATTTTTCGGAGCCCGGATGACCCGGCACGGATTTCGAGGTTCGGAAGCACTGTTTCGGCAGCCGGAGAGGCGGCGGCGGCGGCGGAGCCCGGCGGCGGGCGGAGGCGCAGCCACGCGGTCTACCGCGGAAGCGTGCACCGGGCGCTGGCCACGTGGCGCCTCCCGATTGGCCGGCGCGGTAGGCGCGGTCCATGGAATAGCGCGGGTGCACGGTGAACCAGGAGCGGGGCAGGTGGCGGCTTTTGGCTGGCGGGTCTTGGTGCGCGCGGTCCACGGAGCATCTGGAGCAGGTGGTCGTACGGTGGCAGTTGGGGAGCGACGTGGGGGCGCCACGTGGCGCCCCGCGGTTAGCCGGGCGCAGCCGCGCACGCCCGCGTGTCGGGACACGCGGCGCTGCGCGGTTGGCGGGCGCGCGTGCGCCGGGCGCGGGCTGTGTCGGCGGGCCACGTGGCGGGCTCTCGAGATTTCGGGCGCTCACAGTGCTGGGCCGGGCCCAACACTGTAGCGGCTCGAATGTACCGGGCGCCCGGAATTTTTGGAAGCCGCGGCGTCGACGACTTCGGCATCGTAGCTCAGAGCGACGATCTTTCATCGGAGGCCCGTTATCGTCGCAGTTCGGTCTGAGAGGTCCACAGAGCTACTCCGAAGGTATTTTTGGACGATTTTTGCGGCGTTGGATTCACGAGAGGTACGTCTTCAACTTTTGTGTTGATTACCTTGCCGGATTCTGAATCCGTGGCACAGTTTTCGGGACATTTCTAAGCCACTATTTGCTGGTGGAGTTTTTGGACAGCAGCCCCTTGCCGGAATTTTATCTCCGCACTCGAGCATCAGATCGAGACGAGCCTATACACTTTTTGCATCTACTTGTCGCGAGGATTATCATCGTATTTTTCCGGGATTTTTCTGAAGCTTTCCCGAAGGTATACTGTTTCCCCTTTTACTGTGCTAAGTATTACAGTTGTGTGGTTGTGAGATTTTGTGCCCCCTGCGTTGTGGAATTTGTAACTCGGCCTACGGGACTCGGAATTGGACGTGCAGGCACCCGTTTCGAAGGTCTCGACACGGCGATCGCTGTGATATTTTTATTGGAATTTTTGGGGAAATTTCAGCAGGTGAACTAATTGCATCTTTGGGACTGATTTTCTGATCGTGTGTGTTTAGCTAATTTTTGGGAATAAAAGTGTAACTTTGGACCTTATTGTTCTACCCAGGAAGGTTTGCTTGTATCTTTCAACCTGTTGGAACTGGAGATAATGGTTTCCGGGTATTTCAGCTGTTAGGAGCCGAGGCTGGCGCGACGTGTACCGTGGATGCGGGTTCAGCAGCTGTCGGCAAATGGCCACGCTCTTCACCGACCTCAGGTTTGCCTTGGATTAAGCTCTTCAGGTGGGTAAACATAATATTGGTATTTGTATAAGGAAATGATAGGGTTGTTATGGATGTTGGTGTTATGGTTAATGTAAGTACACCTATGGGAATGTCACCCCTATGACTGATAGCATGCAGAACTAATGTTCAACTGATATGAATGAGAGGTAAGCAGGGAATGGCCTAGCTTTTGGGAATTGATGCATACCTGATCATGGTTTACGTTTGGTGAATTAGAGTTTTATCACATGACAGACGGTTATATTTATCCCAGACTAGATGATATAGAGATCATGCATGTTCATGTATTGGCCTACTTATTTGATATTGGTGTATCATTGTAGAAATGTTTTAGCATGCTATGCTACTTTATGTTTCACTCTCTTTTATCGTTCATGAGGATAAAAGCATGCTTGTATGGACACGTAGTTAGGCCATCTTTTACTGCTGCACTACATATTGGAACTTGACTTAGGAGAAACCATGTTCTTCCTTTTCTCCTTCTTGTTAGTCAGGCGGTCTGTGTTGCTCGGGTGTGAGCAGGGGTCTGGGGTAGTGTAGCAGGGACATTGGTATCAGGGACGGGTTGTGCTGGATTGCGGCTGGCAGGGTTTTGGCGGTGACCGCGGACTTTGGGCGGTTGACCGGAGGTCGGTTATAGGACTTGATTATAGATGGCAGGGTATTGCGGGAACCGCGGATATTGGGCGGTTGACCTGATATTTACTTATGCATCAGATTGGGTATCAGGTTTCTCTAGTGGACGGAGTTTCCCACTTTTGAGTTCTATTGCCTCTGTATGAGGACCGGGGTTTTCTTCAGTGGATGGAGTTTCCCACTTATTGTTTACCCTTGTATCAGTTGGGGATCGGGCTTCCCTTTAGTAGATGGGTTTTCCCACTTTGATCAGAGTCGTGATCCAGTCCTGCTATATTATGATGCTTGTGATATTGGTGACATGGTTACTTTACTCGTGTGGGTCGCTCCCCTCGAGGCCACTCCGGAGTAGGCAGATGACATATTGGCCAGTGAGCACCAGACCTGTTGGCCAGTGAGTGCCAGACAGTGAGTATCGGTCAGTGAGTACCGATTTGTGAGCAGATACTTGAGACAGTTTGAGCAGGCAGTACCGGGTTTTATACCGGTTCATTTGATTGGGTATTCAGGCAGGTACTTTTATTGTTGCACTCGTGCCTGGGGGCTAAGTGGAGTCTAGTAGCTGTGTTTAGACCAGTGCTAGTGTTGTTGGGAACCGTTTGGAGTTAACGGTGGTCCCGAGGTCGTTGTGAGTTTTCGACCGTTGTGCGAGAGATTGAGGATCTTGAGTCTATCCGTTCTGAGAGAGAGCGTGGATTTCGACTATAGCCTGCAGGTGCCACTATTCGATAGCGAGTTAGTCCTTATGGACACCCTACGTAATTCCTGCCCGGTAGTGGGAGGTGGTTGTAGGTAGGCGCAGGTTTGACTGGACCCGGTATGGCAGTCAGCTCGATTGGGTCGATTGAGCACCTCGTGTGCGAGTGATTGCATATCTTGATCGGAGTTTTCCCCTTTTGAGCCTTTAGTTAGAGGCATGGTAGCTGTTGAGAGTCTCCAGCCTTCTTGTTCAGTTCTTACTGCATTGTTATATTATTGCCTCTAGAGGACTTGGTGGGCAGACTGTCGGGCTGGCGGTGGTACCCACTGAGAACTCCCTTTTTGGTGTAGTTCTCACGCCCATTGGGGTTTTTCCCCCTCCTTTTCCCTTTCTCTCCTTTGTTTTGCAGAGTCTTAGCGGGTGTTGCCGATTCTGCGGTTGTTGATCGAGGCGAGGGAGTCGCGTGCTAGATCCCAACCCGTCGTTGGAGAGTAGCGGTACCCCCTTCAGAGGAGAGCTTTAGTAGATTAGCTATTTTATTTTCCTCTTCTGAGAGACTGATGTAGTGAGGTTATGATATGTATTGAGAGCCTGTACACTGATGTATTTATTGGAGATACCTCCCTATTGAGTTCTGGGTTTTGTATCTGAGGAAATTATATGATTATCATTTATGGGAGATGAATATTGTATCATTATTCCAGTTGTACAGATGGTTGGTTTTAGTTTTATAGCACTTTTATTTTATAGCTCTGATATCTGTTTAGCTGTAGCCTTTTCTTGCAGGTAGGACGCTTCGCCTATGCGGGGTTTTGCATAGGTGGCGGATCTGTTGGCGAGCCCGGGTCGCAGTTTTGACTCCGGGGGGTGACAGATTAGGTGGTATCAGAGCCTAGGTTGTAGGTCATGGTGGACTTAGAAACCCTAGGCTTATGGTTTGACCCTTGGATGACTTCGTGAGAGTCGTGACTTGTAGCGAGAGTCCTGATTGAGTTTTATACCTCTCCCAGGGGACGGGACGAGTGATTGGCATGTTTATTCTCCTAAGTGATTATGTTGGCTGCAGACAACATAATGCTGTGGAACGGGTGACATGCTTTAGACTTTCGCTGGATTGGGTCGAGCGCTGTTGTGTGCTGTTTTCTGGTTTCGTCGTGGCGAGCGTTGTCTCCCCGATGCTGGGTTTGGGACCCTTGTGCGCCCTGTCATAGTAGTTGAGCTTGAGCGGTTGGTTTTGGGCCGGATACCCGGATTGAGGTCAGAGAGCTCCGGACCCAGATGACAGGATTGTCAGAGGCTTACCAGCGGCAGAGTGAGCAGCTGGTCTTGGTGACACAGTTGTCGGAGCAGTGGGTAGCCCGACAGTGCTTTCCTCCTGAGACCACCTGGTTGCAGTATCCTCAGCGGCAGTGATTTCTGTGGCGCCGATGGAGAGAGTAGCCCCCTCCGTGCCAATGTTTAGTGCCGAGGCACCGAGACAGGGTGGATAGCTAGCAACGGATTGAGCTGTGGGGCATGATCAGTTTATTGAGCCAGTTTTGGCAGTCAAACCACCCCGATTCGTAGGTTTGAGTTTGGAGCCTTGGGAGGCTGAATCGTGGTTGGTGGTGATGGAGAAACTATTTGAGAGCTCCCTTGTGCCGAGAATTATATAGTTGTTGAACTGCGCGCTCCATTTTAGAGGGACGAGGCGCATAGGATTTGTGTGACTAGGAGTGGATTGCGCCAGGATACCTTTCAGTTGATTTAGTCCCTCCTGTACAGATTTTGGATTTTGGATGCCTCGATAGAGTAGGCACTGTGTTTGGAGCTGGCGTGCAGTCCCTTTGGATAGGGATCTGCCACCAGAGGCGAGTTCTAGATATTGGCGCTTGGCGCTAGGCGATGGAGGACAGATCGGCCGGCAGAGGCATTTTTGTTTTGCTTTCCTGGATGGTGGATATCCTTGTGGATAGTTAATGTAAAGCTTACCCAAGGGAATGTTACCCTTTGTGATTGACTGTAATAACCGCGAGTTTATTTTTCCTTTCTGGTCCTCCCTTTGAATTTTATTGAACCTTTTCGACTAAGGGGTCTGGGGTGTGATTTATTTTTACCTTCGTTCTGGGCAGACCGTCGGGGCTCGCAGGTATTTTTGGATAATAAAGCTCGCGAAACGGAGACCGGCGGCGCGATCGGTTTTGGATTCCGACTCCGGAATCTCCCGAAATAAATTCCGGAAGTTTAGTACGGTTCAGGCGACTTCCACATGTACCGAGGCAGACCGGACCCTGGTTCGCCCCCAAATCAACCTGTCTCCTTCCTCGAGGTTTGGGTTTTAACCACCCCAATTCACATTCGCCCAATCTTTTATTTTCCAATTTGGGTTTAGTCCGACTGTGCCAAAACAACTAAATAAATTTGGCGTTTGGGGATTAGGTTTTAGGAACCTCCCTTCTTTCTACCTCTTACCTTAACGCACGATACCCCGAGCGCGGACAAGAGCATTTTCCCCAAACCCTCCTCTACGCGTGGATCGGCGTGGAGCACCGCGGCGGAACGATCGAGGAAAGGAAAGACCACCGCTCAACTTTTTCCCCGGAACCGGCCACGCAAGAACGGACGATCCCTCCTCCCCCAACCATCGACATCGTAACCGAGGTGAGACGGAGGTTTTACGGTTCTTGGTAAATTCTTGGTTTTCTTCTTGTTGTTGGTTTCCGGAAAAAGGGAAGGGAGCACAGGCGACGGATTCTTCGGAATCCGGCGCATGTGCGAAGCCCCGCCCCCCCCGGGCGGGCGGCATACCCGTGTGTGCCGCACGGGGCTGGGCATGCACCCAGCCCCGCATGCGGGCAGCGACCCGCACGGGGCCGGGCACGCGCCCAGCCCCACGTGCGGGGGTGACCCGCACGGGGCCGGGCACGCGCCCAGCCCCCATGCGGGGGTGACCCGCACGGGGCCGGGCACGCGCCCAGCCCCACGTGCGGGGGTGACCCGCACGGGGCCGGGCACGCGCCCAGCCCCACGTGCGGGGGTGACCCGCACAGGGCCGGGCGCGCGCCCAGCCCCACGTGCGGGGGTGAACCCGCGCGGGGCTGGGCACGCGCACAGTCCCGTGTACGGGAGGGGAGCCGCTCGGGACCGGGCGCCGAACCGGCGGGTCACGCCGCGGGACCGATCGGGGGAGGCGGTTTAACCGTGTTTGTTATTCGAGTCTTGGTGCTGACTTCTCCTTGCGGCAGGTGTGTGGGCCCGGACGAGCGTGTCGGGACGCGAGGAAAGTCGAGCCTTGATCGCTACTAGTGACAGGTGGGTTTTATTTACTTTATCCTAGCCTTTAACTCTATCATGTTGAACGGGGTCTATTCTAAGTGTACTGGGGTTAAATAGTGATGGGTGATAGCCTATGCATGTTAGTGGGTGCTTCATAATGTTTAGCGTCGGTTTCCGACGGTCGTTCTCCTTTTAATAACTATATGTTGGCGGGCCACCTTCGAGTGCGCGTATTATTACCTCGATATTGATTATACATGATAGTGGGTTACTTGTGATCGCATATGCTACGGTTTGGCTTTTGATTATACACTTTACCGCGTTACTCTTGTTATATATATTATGATGCTGACATGATGGTGGTTATGGTTACTTGGCTCGAGGCTGCAACACGCGCACCCGCGGTTTGGCCACCGCAAAGGGTGCGCTTTTCCGGAAAAGTGGTCTATGACCCGTGTATACCCACGAGGTGACGTAGTGGGGCCCCTTATTAGTTGTGGGGTTGAGGCGCCGAGGTGCGAGCGGTGCGACCCGTCGGTTTAGTTGTCCGACGTGGTCAGGTTTCTGCAGGTACGGTATGGGCCGTCGGTTTAGTTGTCCGACGTGGCCGGGTATTACAGGATACAGGTGTACAGGTTGCCTTCCTCCCTTGAGAGGGTGGTTGCTCCGGTTGTCTTCACGGTTTGTTTTATTATATTCTCCTGCTTTACTACTTTTACGTCACTGACTTCCCACTTCGTGACAGGGTTCAGACGGGGGGAGACGTAGGCGGTGGTGAGGACGGGACAGGAGCAGCTGGGTCGCTGGGGACCCTGGACTGTATTCCCTTTTCTTTCTTGCATTTCATTTACATTGTAGTTATGTGAGAGGTTCTCGATACCCTCGTGGGGTCGGCGTGGATGTCGGTATGGGATGTATTTAGTTATCCTCTTATGCGTTACTCTCCCTTTTAAATTTTGTTGGCCATTGAAAATGAAAAAGGCAGAAGCAAAAGAAAAGATTTCGAAAACCGTTTTTAAAATCGAAGTGTCGTGTGGGCACTGGTTTCAAAACCCTGTGGATTTATGGATTTCAAAAAGGGATTTCAAAACTTGGTGTCGGGTGGGCACCGTTTTCAAAACCTTGTGGATTTATGCTGATTTCGAAACTCGCTTTCAAAACGTAAGCGCCGGGTAGGCACTCTTTTTAAAACTGTGGATTTATCCTTTCCAAACTGATCGGCCATACGTTTCAAATAAGTTAGAATGCTGGTTGTATGTTAATAATTGTTGTGATTGAATGGTTGTGTATGTTTGAACATGTACTGAATGCTACGCCGTGCACATACAGGGGAGACTCTGTCCGTTTGCAGAGTGATCCTGTATGTGTGGCGGATCTGGGCATGCGCCGGGGAAGAGGGGTTCGCTTTTACAAAAAAAATTCTACTCGTCAAATGTTTGATCTTTTTTTTATGAATCGTTTCCGCTAAAACAAAACCCCCGGGGCGTGACATTGACAACATGCATGTTTGGAATTTATTATATGGGATTGAGGGGTGAGCTTAGTAAGGATAATTGTATAAGGAATTGCATGGATTAATTGTGTTTTGTCATATGACGGTTGCAATAATGGATTTCTGAGATGTTGGAGATCGGGTGGACCCCGATGGCAGCATCAGCATCTATATCAGAGTAGCGTAGCGGTAGCATGGATATGTTATCTGCTGAGGGCCACAGTTGTCGCCTCAGCATGAGCAGAGACAGAGGTCGTGCTCCCTTTGTGATTGGTTTGGATATTTTCAGGCAGACTGAGCGACAACCGCTTGCATCGTGTGGATGAGTTCGTGCCGCCTGGTTAGAGGGGACCACGGCAGGAGATCGAGTTTTCGCAGGTGTGATTTCTTCACAGCAGTCGTAGTTAGTGCACTTCGCATTCCGACATGGACTAGAGGCAGAGTTGATACCACGCGCACTAAAGGTACAGGTTACTATCAATGTGGTGCATTTGAAGGAGGCTTGTTATATTGAGACTGTTCGAGCACACAGTGTTACGGCTTTTTGGTGTTGGCATATTTCGTGAGTCATGTCAGTGAGTTGAGTCGGAGTCTTAAAGGGATCAAATTGTCAATCAGCAATCAAAGACTTAGAGAAGATTCAACAAGAGCTCAAGTTGACACTCAGTGTCTTGAGTCTTGAAGATTGAAGTTGAAGAATTGTGGATCTTATAGATCAATCTCAAGGAAAATGGATTCAGAATGCTTAGGTACGTTTAACTAAATAATTTTGGTGATCCGAATTCATTTGAGTGGTTTAGAAATACTTGGATAAGTTTTCATTGCATTTAAATCAAAAACTGGTGTTCGGACTTGTTCAGGATCCGGATCAGAGCCAGCGATCCGGATCCCGAAGGTTGTTGCTTCATACAATACTCCGATCCGGATCCAAGCAAATTCTGATCCGGATCCCGAATGTTAAGTTTTCTGAATTGTATGAACGATCCGGATCAGGCAATCCGATCCGGATCCCGAACCTTGTTTTTTCAGGAATTGCTGAAAAAAAAGACGACGATCAGGATCGCCGTAAATCTGATCCGGATCGTCGTGCGGGAAAATTTCTGTTTAGGCAGTTTTTGATGCTTATCTCTTTCCAAAGGTTTCTAAACTATAAATAGACACTTAGGGTTTCTCAAAAACGTGGGGAGCACGGCCGATTATTTTATAAAACACTTGAGAGCAACCCTAGAGGCTAGGTTTTTATCGTTCTTCTTTATAGCCTCTTTTAGGTCAATTCGATGGTTCTTTCAAGAACATATCTTTTGTCGAATTGATCTAATCTTTGCTTAGAGATTTTTCCCATGGATCTTCATTGATAATCTAAGCAAAGGATCACCATTGAAGTCAATATTCTTATCGACTGAGTTTGCGTCGTGGATTCGACGTGGCATCGTGGATTCAGTGTGCTAAAGGTGTTTCGTGGATTCGAAACGTGTGCTCGTGGATTCGAGTGGCGTTCGTGGATTCGAACGTGCGCAGTGGACGTGCAAACCGTGGAGCGCAAGGTCCGAAGAAATTGAAGGAGGGGTTAAATCCGTGGAGACGGTAATCACCTTGTTATTCTTCTTTTCTTAGGGGATTGTTATTGCATGGACATCCAACCGGTCAGCGCAAGGTCCGAAGAAGCTGAAGGAGGGGTTGAGTCCGTGGAGTCGGTAATCACCTTGTTATTCTTCTATTCTTAGTGGATTGTTATTGCGTGTTGGTCCCGTGGTTTTTCTCCTGGATTGGAGTTTCCACGTAAATCTCGGTGTGCTGTTTTTATTTTCCGCATTGGTTTTTATTTTGCACTGAGATTGAGTTTTTAAGTATTACACCTATTCACCCCCCCTCTAGTTGTTTGATAGTACCTATTTAGATCCTTGTGGATCCATATATAAAAACCAACAATTGGTATCGGAGCGGGTTTTAGGTTTATCTATCATGTCGGGTGAAAGTGGTAATATTTTTAGACCTCCTCTTTTTGATGGGACCAATTATGCTTATTGGAAAGTACGGATGAGAGCTTTTCTCATCTCTATTGATCAGCGAGTTTGGCAAACCGTGGAAGACGGTTGGGTGCATCCTGTTGAGGAAGTAGGAAATTCTACTACCCCAAAACCTCGCTCTAGATGGTCCAAAGAGGAATTTGAAAGATCTTCTTACAATGGGAAAGGTATGAACGCTCTTTTTAACTCTCTTTCCTCGACTGAATTTACAAGAATTTCCGCGTGTGAAACCGCGAAGGAAATTTGGGATATTCTCAAAATTACACATGAAGGTACTAATCTTGTAAAAATTCAAAAGCTCCAGATGCTTACAAGTCAATTTGACTCTATTCATATGGAAGAGCATGAATTGTTTACAGATTATTACACGAGACTTCAAGATGTAATTAATACATGTGCTAATTTAGGAGAAAAGATCCCGGAGTCGAAAATTGTAAGAAAGATACTTCGGACTCTTCCGGAACGGTTTAGGGCAAAGGTTACCGCCATTGAAACCGTTAGTCATCCGGATGAGATGAGTGTAGAGGAATTAGTAGGCGCTTTGCAAACTTATGAAATGACTTTTCCTACTAATCAAGTTTCTTCCAAGTCTTCTTCTAAGCTTATAGGTATTGCATTCAAATCAACAAAGGAAGAAGATAGCGAATCAAGTTCCGACGATGAAATCTCTTTTGCCGATTTTGAAGAACAATTGGCGCGGATCGTAAAGAAATTTCGTCGAAAGTTTTGGAAGAATCGAACCGATGGATCTTCATCCACGAAACCTTCTAAAGGATCATCGGGTTCTAAATCCTCTAACCTCAAAAGCTTTGCAAAACCTTCTAAAGAAAAAGAAAAAGATGATTTCGAAGGGGAAATCCAATGCTATAGATGCAAAGGCTACGGCCATTTTTCAACGGAATGTCCTTCTCCGAAATCATATAAAAAGAAGGCTTTGCAAGCGAAAACTTGGGACGATTCTACTTCTAATGAATCGACCTCAAGTAAAGAGGAAAAAGTCGTTGCCTTACATGCTTCTCAAATTCCCTCTTCTAATGTTTGTTTATCATCTTTAATCACTGACTCTATTCCTTTGATTTTGCATGAAACATCAACATCCAACGGAGAGTCATCAAGTGAGGGGGAGTCGGACGAAGAAGAACTCGTTGAGGCATATCAACAACTTCTTACGGAATCAAAGAAGATGGCCAAGCATATTAAGAAGTTGAGGAAGCAACGACTTGAGAATCAAGACGAGAATCATGCTTTAAAGATAAAACTTCATGATCTCGAGGAGGAACAAGGACGTTTATTGAATAACAATAAAATCCTCCAAGAAAAGTTAAACCAATCGGAGACAAACGCAAAATCATATATGGACAAGATTGGTTTTCTTGAAAAGCAGTTTGAGGAGATTCATGTCACCAACCAAGTTTTGACCAAGCAAGTTCATGAACTCAAATCCGACATACAAAGGCTTTCAACCGGTTCCAAGAAACTAGATTGTATGTCCGGATTAGGTCAAACAAGCAAGGTTGGTTTGGGATTCAAAAAGGACCAAACTGTGCATGCCTCAAGTTCCACAATGAAATTGAAAGGAAGAACTTTTCACTTATGTGGACTTGAAGGACATTTGGTGAAGAATTGCCCGAAAAAGAGAAAGAAGAGTCCTTCGGCAACTTCAGCTATGGAGCGAACTCAACGGACTCAAAAGACACATCAAGTTAAAGGAGTTCACTCAACCCACCAAAGGTCCGAGCCACAACATCAATCATACAAGTGGATCATTGCGAGGCAAAGACCTAAGGTGGATCGACAGTCAAAGCTATCAACTCCCGGCCACAATGAATCAAGACAACCCAAAATCCGACGATTTTGGATTCGGAAAGGTGATATCTTTCCTTGTCTTAAGTTTTAAATTGCTTTTGACTGCATGTAATGCTTTGATTGGTTTTCCTTTCATATTTTTTTGAATCTTTGCATTACATGTTTTTCAATGCTCTTTGTTTTTATACTTTTGTTTTTGAACAAAAGGGTTTTTAATGAACAAGTGCATTGAATAAAAAGGGCTTCACGTTTATTCACTCCAAATTAATTCTATATGGATTATCAACTTTACTCCATAATCATATTCTTGAAGATACTTCATTATAGGAGTTTTTGATATTATAAGCATCAAATTTTAGAAATCATGTGTGATCTTTAGATGCTTAATCTATCTCGGTTGTGTGAATTCATTGTGTCAAACGTGAGACAACTGATAGACTAAAATTTCGGATTTAATTCTTTCACGTAAGAGATTGCATTCTTACAAGGGTAAATAAATGATTTATAAAAGATGTGGAAAGAGTTACATCCGAAAGGAGTGTGAAAACTACCACCACATGTTGGAAAGAGCTGCCACCCCGGTCGTCCGGTTTGTGTGTGAAGCTACCACATGTTATGGATGCTTGGATAATATTTTATGAGAATTTTTTAGTTGAAGCATTCGGAGATTTATATTCAAAGTTCTTATTTTGAACAATCTCCTGGTTGGTATAAGGTTGGATAGTTTGAAAGATGCTCAAAGAGCCACCCTTAGGTAATTTAGTGCTTATCTCAATTTGAAAGGGTAGAATTCAAAATTGATGTCATTTGGAAAATCTCCGTAAGTCATCTTTGTAAATCCGTTACATCTTGATAGAGTTTGGATCTCAAGATTATTTTTGATGACTTGTGTTTGATGAATATAACATGAAAAACTGTTTATAATGTTTTTCTTTGTTTTTCATGATTTAGGAGTAAATCTTTTTAATTTTGTGAAATTAATTGGATTGAATGGCATCTGTGTGATCTCATAATATTTCAAAGCACTTAAATTGTTTTCTTGATGGAACACAAATCGGTATTTGAAAAGATTCCAAAATTTGGATTTGTTTCAAGAAATTATTTGATTTTTGCTTTCTGGTACCGGTACGCAATCTGCATTTTTGTTATATACCGGAACTGAGCTTTTATCTCTCTTTCTCTATGAACTAATGTTGTTAGATTTCCTTTTGTCTTTTAATTTCACTGTTTGACAATTTGTGACAAAAAGGGGGAGAAGAGAAATGACGGAGATGAGATCATCGAGAGGAGATAGGACAAACAAAAAATGGGGAGAACAGAAAATAATGATCGTATCCCAAAGGGGGAGAACATGTTAGAGATGCTCAAGATAGGGGGAGATAAAGAAAAGATTGAAAGAGCCGAAAAACAAAAGAACCAAAAGGACGAATCAAATTTAGGATTTTAATTTCTAACGACTAACGTTTGATTTTGTTTGGAGTTTTATTTTGCAGGAATTACAACACTTTAAGACTCCAAGTCCTAAGTCATAGAGTATGTTCTAGGATTGTTTGGTTCAAATGTAATTTTGTATTTATTGGATCTTTCACGCAAAGAAAATCAATGTTTTGGTGATAACATTGAATTTCGACTTTTTGGTTTAAGATGAGTGACTTGAGCGCTTTTATGTATTTTTGGGTTTTGTCACGAAATTGCCAAAGGGGGAGATTGTTACGGCTTTTTGGTGTTGGCATATTTCGTGAGTCATGTCAGTGAGTTGAGTCGGAGTCTTAAAGGGATCAAATTGTCAATCAGCAATCAAAGACTTAGAGAAGATTCAACAAGAGCTCAAGTTGACACTCAGTGTCTTGAGTCTTGAAGATTGAAGTTGAAGAATTGTGGATCTTATAGATCAATCTCAAGGAAAATGGATTCGGAATGCTTAGGTACGTTTAACTAAATAATTTTGGTGATCCGAATTCATTTGAGTGGTTTAGAAACACTTGGATAAGTTTTCATTGCATTTAAATCAAAAACTGGTGTTCGGACTTGTTCAGGATCCGGATCAGAGCCAGCGATCCAGATCCCGAAGGTTGTTGCTTCATACAATACTCCGATCCGGATCCAAGCAAATTCTGATCCGGATCCCGAATGTTAAGTTTTCTGAATTGTATGAACGATCCGGATCAGGCAATCCGATCCGGATCCCGAACCTTGTTTTTTCAGGAATTGCTGAAAAAAAAGACGACGATCAGGATCGCCGTAAATCTGATCCGGATCGTCGTGCGGGAAAATTTTTGTTTAGGCAGTTTTTGATGCTTATCTCTTTCCAAAGGTTTCTAAACTATAAATAGACACTTAGGGTTTCTCAAAAACGTGGGGAGCACGGCCGATTATTTTATAAAACACTTGAGAGCAACCCTAGAGGCTAGGTTTTTATCGTTCTTCTTTATAGCCTCTTTTAGGTCAATTCGATGGTTCTTTCAAGAACATATCTTTTGTCGAATTGATCTAATCTTTGCTTAGAGATTTTTCCCATGGATCTTCATTGATAATCTAAGCAAAGGATCACCATTGAAGTCAATATTCTTATCGACTGAGTTTGCGTCGTGGATTCGACGTGGCATCGTGGATTCGGTGTGCTAAAGGCGTTTCGTGGATTCGAAACGTGTGCTCGTGGATTCGAGTGGCGTTCGTGGATTCGAACGTGCGCAGTGGACGTGCAAACCGTGGAGCGCAAGGTCCGAAGAAATTGAAGGAGGGGTTAAATCCGTGGAGACGGTAATCACCTTGTTATTCTTCTTTTCTTAGGGGATTGTTATTGCGTGGACATCCAACCGGTCAGCGCAAGGTCCGAAGAAGCTGAATGAGGGGTTGAGTCCGTGGAGTCGGTAATCACCTTGTTATTCTTCTATTCTTAGTGGATTGTTATTGCGTGTTGGTCCCGTGGTTTTTCTCCTGGATTGGAGTTTCCACGTAAATCTCGGTGTGCTGTTTTTATTTTCCGCATTGGTTTTTATTTTGCACTGAGATTGAGTTTTTAAGTATTACACCTATTCACCCCCCCTCTAGTTGTTTGATAGTACCTATTTAGATCCTTGTGGATCCATATATAAAAACCAACACACAGGTTATAGCGACAGTGTGAGAGGAGCTTATGGCGGCACCGGGGATTAAAGGATATTTCCATCGCTGCGAGATCCTGGGTGTGAGTCCACTCGAGTCGATGATTATGCCGCCAGTTAGGGAGATTGAGATTGCGATTGATGTGGTTCTGGATGTCACGCCCCGGGGTCGAAACTGCGACCCGGGCTCGCTAACAGATCCGCCATCTGTATGGAAACTGCCGTACAGACGAAGCGTCTAACCTGCAAAAAGAATCAACTACAGTATACAGATATCAAAGCTGGAAGTAACTACTGAAAAACTAAAATCCAATCACTGTACAACTGAAAATAATACAATAACTATCTCCCCGAATACGATCGTATAAAAAGTCCTCTGATACAACACCCAAAAGGGAGATATCTCCAATAAATAAATCAGTGTACAAGCCCTCAATACAAAATATCCTCACTACAACAGTCTCTCAAACTGTAAAATAAAGTACAACTCTATACCTCACAACAAAGTTCTCTCAACAGAGGTAAAAGTAGTAAACTAGTCTACTAAAACTCTCCACTGAAGGGGGTACCGCTACACTCCAACGACGGGTAGGGAACTAGCTCGCGACTCCCTCGCCTCGGTCAGAAGGATCAGCAACAGGAGCACAGGAACAGGAGAAGAAGTCCCCGGGGAAAAGACACCACGACGGGTGTGAGAACTACTTTCCACAGTAGTTCTCAGTGGGTGCCGTCAACAAGCCCAACGGTCTGCCCACTAAGTCTACTAGAGGCAAAAGATAACAGTGCAATGAAATCAGAACAAGAAAAGCTGGAGCTACTCTACAGCTTCCATGGCTCTATCTAGATGCTCAAAAAGTGGAACAGATGAAAGTAAAGGTGACCACTCGCACCCAAGGTGCTCAATCGACCCAATCGAACTGACTGCCTCATAGGGTCCAGTCAGGCCTGCGCCTGTCGACTAGGAACGCACCTACCAACTACCACACATCCACATGAGGACGAGATTTACGTGGGGCGTCCTGTCCGACTAACTCATCCCTCGCGCAAAACTTCCTCAACAGGCCCACCATCGTATCCACAGCGGCATCTCAGGGGCGCGACTCCAACTGAAGAAAACGGCGCGGCATAGAGTATCAAACATTGTCATGAGCAGGCTAAGTCAAAATCCACTCTCACTCTCAGAACGGTAGGACTCAAGATCCCCAAAAATCTCGCACAACAGTCGGAGCACTCTCGACGACTCAGCTGATCAGCTCACACGAAACACGAGACACTAGCCTCTCCAACAGCTCGTAGCACAAAGCACACTGGCTGGAGGTACTCCACAGCCAGGAACGACCCACAACTCAGGCTAACAATACTGGTCGGACAACACTCAACGACCTGGGACCACCGTCAACCCCAACGGTTCCCAACAACACTGACCGGAAGATACTCGACGGCCCGGGACTACCGTCTGCTCAACGGCTCCCTCCCACGACAGCACAACAGGGATACAAGACCTCCCGGGACTACCGTTTACCCAAACGGCTCCCGGCACAGATAAGCAACCCACTACAACTACCAGACTCCACTCTGCTCCCAAGCACGAGTGCAAATGCATCCCACACTAAAAGAAAGTCCCGACTTCTCGGCCCACTACCCGGGCGAGGATAACACTATGTCCAGGAATAGAAAAACAGTGTGGGTGTCTAAACATAAATAACCCTAGCCCAAGTGAAGGTTTTCTACTGGTCTGGTTACACATGCAACATATGACGGGGGTGCTAGGTCAAGTTCCAAGATAACTATAATTTAACATGATAAAAGGAATATCGATTCCTACAAACTGGCATGCTATACAGGAAATAAACTATCATGCATAGTCCTACATCAGTAGAATTACTGTACAGTCCATAAAACTTGGAGATAAGGCCACCCACCTCGGTTTGCCACCAATTGCTCATAGACACTTGCAATTGGCCTCCACGCGATCCCCACGCAAAAAGATGTCCGCTGCCGGAGTCCGCACGCAACACGGAGCACGGCGCTGAAACTCGCGCGCAAAACGGAGTCCGCACGCAAAACGGTGCACGCTGCCGGAGTCCGCACGCAAAACGGAGCACGGTGCCGAAACCCGCGCGCAAAACAGAGTCCACACGGAAAACGGTGCACGCTGCCGGAGTCCGCACGCAAAACGAAGCACGGTGCCGAAACCCGCGCGCAAAACGAAGTCCACACGCAAAACGGTGCACGCTGCCGGAGTCCTTACGCAAAACGGAGCACACTGCCGGAGTCCGCACGCAAAACGGAGCACGATGCCGAAACCCGCATGCAAAACGGAGTCCGCACGCAAAACGGTGCACGCTGCCGGAGTCCGCACGCAAAACGGAGCAGGGTGCCCAAACCTGCGCGCAAAACGGAGTCCGCACGCAAAACGGAACACGCCGTCGGGGTCCGCACGCAAAACGGTGCAGTAAAATGCGGTCCCTAACACAGATAAGAGTAAGAGGGTCAATTAACTGTCCAAAAGAATGCTCTAAACCTGTGCCAAAAATACCGCAAAATTAACACAGGGACCTACCCGACTGCGCCGCCGCCGCTGAAACGCTCCGTTGGAAAACCCCGCGCGCTCCACGAAGCCCTCGACGCACCGCCGCACCACCCACCATCTCCTCCCTCAATCTCCCTCTCGCTCGGTTGAAGAAGAAAGAAAAGGAAGGGAAGAAATGGCGTGCGGGGGAGGAGGAAGAAGAAGAAAAAAAGGAGAGAGAGAGGAGGTGGTCCACGGTTGGCGGTCCACGGTGCACCGCACAAGGGGGGGGCCCAGCTGCCGGACGGTCCACGAGGCCGGGGTGCGTGCACAGGGTCCACGCACGCGCCCCGTGCGCCACGTGGCGTGCGGCAACGCGCCCGCCACACGGGCGCGTTACACCGCGCCACCCCAGGCGCGGGACACGTGCCCGCCACACGGGCGCGCGTGCCCCCGCGCCCGCGCGGCCGCCAACGGGGGGGCCGCCACATGGCGGCCCCTGCGCTGACCCGCGCAGGTGCGCGTTCCCAACGCGCGCCAGACGCGCGCATTCCCGCGTCCGTACGCGCCTGCCGCGCCCTCGGGATCCGCGCCACGCCAACCTCGATTTCCGTGTTCGCCTCGAAAAACGCGCACGTCATCCGGGCTCCAAAACAAACAAGTAAATAGTCCATTCCTTGCGATTTCGCGCGCTGAATCCAAAAACGATGTCCGTTTCCCCAAATTCTCATCCGAAAATTACGGAGTGCGCCCGGATAGCCCACTTGATCTGATTTTCCGCGCCGGGTCCAAATCTGAAGTCCGATTTGCCAAATTCCAACTCTAAAAAATTTCCGAAGGCATCCGGAGAGGTGATCCTTATCCAAACTTCACCCGGAGTCCAATTTTGACATCTGCGTCGCGCGAAATCACCCCTAAACACTCGACGGGTCCTCCAATTTTCCACGGGATCCCTTTTTGAGCCCGAAGTCCAACACTTGTGTCCAAATTGCGCGCAAACACCACCGACACACCACGCAGGCCTCCAGTGATGCAACTAAATCCCAAATTGCAACACAAATCCATTTCTCGGGCCCGCCATGCGCACAAACACTCCCAACAGCCACAAAAGCTGCCCAACAACCAGCAAACCCTACGCGGGGGATTCCGGGACCTCACACTCTCCCCCACTAAAAGAAAGTTTCGTCCTCGAAACTAGATCAAGTCCATCAGGAGCCACAAATATCATGAGTAGGTATCCATCAATACGCCTCCAGCTCCCTAAACACCAGTCGCTCCCCGTGATTACTCCTCAACAACAACAACAACAACAACAACAAGTACGGCATGGCCCGATGTGCAATTCTCTCATCTCTCGAGCCAGAAATTGCAACGGGCGTCCCTCGCACTCCAACAATCACAGATCTCAAAAGGGCAAGTAATTCACGGGCGAGGAAAAACACATCACTACTGAGCCGAGACGTGAAATACCCATGGGGCTCCAATAAAAGGCTGGGGGAAACTGAAATAACCACTAGTTCAACACGCACCAAACCACATCATGGTGCCAACCTCAACAAGACGACCCGAAGTATACCCACACATTCCTCCAATAAGGAAAGGAATCTATTAAGCTGGGGTCTTCACTCGGTTACTTCCCGATCCAAACCACCTGAGTGGACTACTCAACCGCAGGCTACCCTCAAAAGGGATCCTCAAGAGACACACTCTCATGCCACAGTTAGTCACTCAGCACGCTGTCATAACCCCAACGGACCCACGGGTCGAAGTCGATCCCTCAACTAATAAAGAACACCCTGACGGGGACCAAACCGTCGGTGAACGGGACTGAAAACTGGCTCGCAAGGCGATCATAAAGCTGATGCCCAAACTCGCGGTCAAAAGTCCGAACCATCAAAAAAACTCTCACCGTTGTGTACCTACAACACGGCATCACTGCCGTGACATCACCACCGTGTATCAACGGCGTGGCATCACCACCGTGTATCAACGGTGTGGCATCACCACCGTGTATCAACGGTGTGGCAACACCACCGTGTATCAACGGTGTGGCATCATCACCGTGTATCAACGGTGTGGCATCATCACCGTGTATCAACGGTGTGGCATCACCACCGTGTATCAACGGTGTGGCAACACCACCGTGTATCAACGGTGTGGCATCACCACCGTGTATCAACGGTGTGGCATCACCACCGTGTATCAACGGTGTGGCATCATCACCGTGTATCAACGGTGTGGCATCACTCAAGCACGTAAAACCGTCTCCCAACCCTGAAAATACTAGCATTGGCGCTGGTATCAGTCTCATTATCCATTGGCTATGCTCTCCCGGCATTGCCAAGTCCAAGTAGCTCCTTACCTCAAGGATAATGCTGGTCTCAGCCAAACTCGAATAACATCCCTATGGTCGGGTTCCACCGCCGCTCCAACGGCCACAAAAAGTGACCCAAGAAGGCATGCACTTGGAGCTAAAACTTGTGTGCTCTATGCCAACCAATCCCCAAGCACTGGGTCAAAACACCGAACTGCCACAGGCTTCCTCCACATGCACAACACCAACAGAAACCTGTATCTCTATTGCACGTGGTAACAAATCTACCTCCAGTCCAGACAGGAAAGCCCAAAAAAAACACTCAACTCAAATTGCTGTAAGGAAATCATGCCCGCGGTAACCTGGTCCACCGCCGTAGCGCCCTCTAACCGGGCGGTACAGACTCATCCGCTCGATGTAGATGGTTGTCGCTCAGTCTGCCCCGACATTGTGGCCCTATCAGCCTGAAAATGTCCCGACCGTCCACACGAAAAACATCATCCTTGCCTGTGGTCACACTGCGGCGCAGAATGCGGCCCACCACAAATGACACAGTCATCCCGCTGCTGCTGCTGATACATCGGCTGTGGAGAACCTCCTGGTCTCTGTCTCCTCTGAGACTCACGACCCTCAGACTGGGATCGTGGCGGCCCCGGGGGTCTCGATCTATTCGATTGTCCAAACTCAGGCGGCACTGGATGCCTCTCCCCGGAGCTGGTCCATGGCGCTCCGTCTATCACTGACATGATCACTGATCCTCGGTCAGCCCGCTAAGCATGCTCAATCGCTGCATCTAACGTCGGCAACCGCCGAGAATACACCAAATGATAGATATTCCGATGCAGTCCTTTCTCAACTAGCTCAACCTCCTGGGCCTCGTCCAGGCGACATGGGGTACACCGCTCAACAATCGCAAAACTCGGAAACATACTCCAGAAGAGGTCGACTCCCCTGCTGCAGGTGTCTAAGATCCCCTTTTTGTTTCTGCTTATACTGTCAGGAAAGAAGGCCCTGAGCAGCAAAGCACGAAACTGGTTCCAAATCAACAACTGCGCTCCCGGTAGTCCAACAGGACGAACTCGACGCCACCAAATCTCGGCGTCCTGTCAGACCATCTCAATCTCACTAAAGCAACCACCTGGTAACTCGACCAGGGCATGTACCCACCTGGTAACTCGGCCAGGAGTATGTACCCATCTGGTAGCTCGGCCAGTGGAAAGTGTCCTCCTGGTATCTCGGCCAGGGAGAAGTGTCCTCCTGGTAACTCGGCCAGGGCATGTGCCCACCTGGTAACTCGGCCAGGGGCAATGTACCAATCTGGTAGCTCGGCCAGTGGAAAGTATCCTCCTAGTAACTCGGCCAGGGCATGTGCCCACCTGGTAACTCGGCCAGGGGCATGTGCCCACCTAGTAACTCGGCCAAGGGCATGTGCCCACTTGGTAACTCGACCAGGGGCAGTGTATCCATCTGGTAGCTCGGCCAGTGGAAAGTATCCTCCTGGTAACTCGGCCAGGGCATGTGCCCACCTGGTAACTCGACCAGGGGCAGTGTATCCATCTCATAGCTCGGCCAGTGGAAAGTATCCTCCTGGTAACTCGGCCAGGGCATGTGCCCACCTGGTAACTCTGCCAGGGGCATGTGCCCACCTGGTAACTCGACCAGGGGCAGTGTATACATCTGGTAGCTCGGCCAGTGGAAAGTATCCTCCTGGTAACTCGGCTAGGGCAAGTGCCCACCTGGTAACTCTGCCAGGGGCATGTGCCCACCTGGTAACTCTGCCAGGGGCAGTTATCCATCTGGTAGCTCGGCCAGTGGAAAGTATCTACACAGCTGGGACCGCCGTCACTCCGAACGGCTCCCACAACAACACCCCACTCATAGGCGAGAAGAACCGACTGACGCGGCAAAGATCCGAAAATCCTGATAGACCGGTGCCTAGAACCCCAATCAAACAAGAACAGACTATAGGCTCAGCCTATCGAAGTTCTCGATCCTTTACCGTTCAGGGATTCGGCCCTTCTCGGTTAAAGTGGGAAACTATCTCAACACACAAACTCCTGGGTCTCGCTCTGCTCTGATAGCTCTGCCTCCCGCTGCTCGGGTAATCATCAGGTGCGGGGTGTGTCCTCTTCACAACACGACGTCTCAGGAGTATCGTAGTCCACTGCACAATAACAAACGTCAGGACACAACAACCATACGACCCAATCCAGCGAAAGTCTAACACATGTCATCCGTTCCATAGCATTATGTTGTCTGCAGCCAACATAATCGCTTAGGAGAATAAACATGCCAATCACTCATCCCGTCTCTTGGGAGAGGTATAAAACTCAATCAGGACTCTCGCTAAGTCACGACTCTCACGTAGTCATCCTAATGTCCAGCCACAAGCCTAGGGTTTCTATGTCCACCACGACCTACAACAACCTAGGCTCTGATACCACTCTAATCTGTCACGCCCCGGGGTCGAAACTGCGACCCGGGCTCGCTAACAGATCCGCCATCTGTACGGAAACTGACGTACAGACGAAGCGTCTAACCTGCAAAAAGAATCAACTACAGTATACAGATATCAGAGCTGAAAGTAACTACTGAAAAACTAAAATCCAATCACTGTACAACTAAAAATAATACAATAACTATCTCCCCGAATACGATCGTATAAAAAGTCCTCTGATACAACACCCAAAAGGGAGATATCTCCAATAAATAAATCAGTGTACAAGCCCTCAATACAAAATATCCTCACTACAACAGTCTCTCAAACTGTAAAATAAAGTACAACTCTATACCTCACAACAAAATTCTCTCAACAGAGGTAAAAGTAGTAAACTAGTCTACTGAAGCTCTCCACTGAAGGGGGAACCGCTACACTCCAACGACGGGTAGGGAACTAGCTCGCGACTCCCTCGCCTCGGTCAGAAGGATCAGCAACAGGAGCACAGGAACAGGAGAAGAAGTCCCTGGGGAAAAGACACCACGACGGGTGTGAGAACTACTTTCCACAGTAGTTCTCAGTGGGTGCCGTCAACAAGCCCAACGGTCTGCCCACTAAGTCTACTAGAGGCAAAAGATAACAGTGCAATGAAATCAGAACAAGAAAAGCTGGAGCTACTCTACAGCTACCATGCCTCTATCTAGATGCTCAAAAAGTGGAACAGATGAAAGTAAAGGTGACCACTCGCACCCAAGGTGCTCAATCGACCCAATCGAACTGACTGCCTCATAGGGTCCAGTCAGGCCTGCGCCTGTCGACTAGGAACGCACCTACCAACTACCACACATCCACATGAGGACGGGATTTACGTGGGGCGTCCTGTCCGACAAACTCATCCCTCGCGCAAAACTGCCTCAACAGGCCCACCATCGTATCCACAGCGGCATCTCAGGGGCGCGACTCCAACTGAAGAAAACGGCGCGGCATAGAGTATCAAACATTGGCATGAGCAGGCTAAGTCAAAATCCACTCTCACTCTCAGAACGGTAGGACTCAAGATCCCCAAATATCTCGCACAACAGTCGGAGCACTCTCGACGACTCAGCTGATAAGCTCACACGAAACACGAGACACTAGCCTCTCCAACAGCTCGCAGCACAAAGCACACTGGCTGGAGGTACTCCACAGCCAGGAACGACCCACAACTCAGGCTAACAATACTGGTCGGACAACACTCAACGACCTGGGACCACCGTCAACCCCAACGGTTCCCAACAACACTGACCGGAAGATACTCGACGGCCCGGGACTACCTTCTGCTCAACGACTCCCTCCCACGACAGCACAACAGGGATACAAGACCTCCCGGGACTACCGTTTACCCAAACGGCTCCCGGCACAGATAAGCAACCCACTACAACTACCAGACTCCACTCTGCTCCCAAGCACGAGTGCAAATGCATCCCACACTAAAAGAAAGTCCCGACCTCTCGGCCCACTACCCGGGCGAGGATAACACTATGTCCAGGAATAGAAAAACAGTGTGGGTGTCTAAACATAAATAACCCTAGCCCAAGTAAAGGTTTTCTACTGGTCTGGTTACACATGCAACATATGACGGGGGTGCTAGGTCAAGTTCCAAGATAACTATAATTTAACATGATAAAAGGAATATCGATTCCTACAAACTGGCATGCTATACAGGAAATAAACTATCATGCATAGTCCTACATCAGTAGAATTACTGTACAGTCCATAAAACTTGGAGATAAGGCCACCCACCTCGGTTTGCCACCAATTGCTCGTAGACACTTGCAATTGGCCTCCACGCGATCCGCACGCAAAAAGATGTCCGCTGCCGGAGTCCGCACGCAAAACGGAGCACGGCGCCGAAACTCGCGCGCAAAACGGAGTCCGCACGCAAAACGGTGCACGCTGCCGGAGTCCGCACGCAAAACGGAGCACGGTGCCGAAACCCGCGCGCAAAACGGAGTCCGCACGTAAAACGGTGCACGCTGCCGGAGTCCGCACG
Source organism: Tillandsia leiboldiana (assembly GCA_029204045.2). NCBI lineage: Eukaryota > Viridiplantae > Streptophyta > Magnoliopsida > Poales > Bromeliaceae > Tillandsia > Tillandsia leiboldiana. The sequence continues at coordinate 18,478 of JAQNDB010000035.1, read as the reverse complement.
CAAAACGGTGCACGGTGCCGAAACCCGCGCGCAAAACGGAGTCCGCACGCAAAACGGAGCACGCCGTCGGGGTCCACACGCAAAACGGTGCAGTAAAACGCGGTCCCTAACACAGATAAGAGTAAGAGGGTCAATTAACTGTCCAAAAGAACGCTCTAAAACTGTGCCAAAAATACCGCAAAATGAACACACGGGACCTACCCGACTGCGCCGCCGCCGCCGAAACGCTCCGTTGGAAAACCCCGCGCGCTCCACGAAGCCCACGACGCACCGCCGCACCACCCACCATCTCCTCCCTCAATCTCCCTCTCGCTCGGTTGAAGAAGAAAGAAATGGATGGGAAGAAATGGCGTGCGGGGGAGGAGGAAGAAGAAGAAAAGAAGGAGAGAGAGAGGAGGTGGTCCACGGTTGCCGGTCCACGGTGCACCGCACAAGGGGGGGTCCCAGCTGCCGGGTGGTCCACGAGGCCGGGGCGCGTGCACCGGGTCCACGCACGCGCCCCGTGCGCCACGTGGCGTGCGGCAACGCGCCCGCCACACGGGCGCGTTACACCGCGCCACCCCAGGCGCGGGACACGCGCCCGCCACACGGGCGAGCGTGCCCCCGCGCCCGCGCGGGCGCCAACGGGGGGGCCGCCACGTGGCGGCCCCTGCGCTGACCCGCGCAGGTGCGAGGTCCCAACGCGCGCCAAACGCGCGCATTCCCGCGTCCTTACGCGCCTGCCGCACCCTCGGGATCCGTGCCATGCCAACCTCAATTTCCGTGTTCGCCTCAAAAAACGCGCACGTCATCCGGGCTCCAAAACAAACAAGTAAATAGTCCATTCCTAGCGATTTCGCGCGCTGAATCCAAAAACGATGTCCGTTTCCCCAAATTCTCATCCGAAAATTACGGAGTGCCCCCGGATAGCCGACTTGATCTGATTTTCCGCACCGGGTCCAAATCTGAAGTCCGATTTGCCAAATTCCAACTCTAAAAAATTTCCGAAGGCATCCGGAGAGGTGATCTTTATCCAAACTTCACCCGGAGTCCAATTTTGACATCTGCGTCGCGCGAAATCACCCCTAAACACTCGACGGGTCCTCCAATTTTCCACGGGATCCCTTTTTGAGCCCGAAGTCCAACACTTGTGTCCAAATTGCGCGCAAACACCACCGACACACCACGCAGGCCTCCAGTGATGCAACTAAATCCCAAATTGCAACACAAATCCATTTCTCGGGCCCGCCATGCGCACAAACACTCCCAACAGCCACAAAAGCTGCCCAACGACCAGCAAACCCTACGCGGGGGATTCCGGGACCTCACACTGGAAACCGCGCCAATCTCAATAGCACCTCATGGACATTATCTGTAAGAGCTGGGAAAGTTGATGGCCCAGGTACAGGGATCTGATGGATCGAGGGTCTGTTTGACCTCATGCCACGCCGTTGATACACGGTAGTGATGCCACGTCGTTGATATACGACTGTGAGAGCTCTTTTGTGGTTTGAGCACAGGCAGGTCCGAGTATTATTCTGGACCTTTTGATGGAGTTATACTGTAGTGGCCCAGGTTTCCGTACAGTTTTTCCCGTGAATCCTGAGTGTGAAACACCTATTATTGGTGTATTAGGTCCACAGTGCATCAAAGGGATGCTACGGATGGACACAGTGTGGTATTTACTGTTGGTTTGACCTTCGGAGGTAATTGCCGAATTTTAGAGAAAGATTTTTTGGGCCTATAAATAGCCCTTCCCCTCCCTTCTTTTTCTCTGTTTTCTGAGAGAAAGAGAGAGAATCAGAGAGAGGTCATTGAAGAGAAGTTGTTCCTCACTGATTTTTCTACCTCGTGGTGCGTTCCCAGATTTTCTGGAAGTTCGACAGCGGCGATCCGGATTTTACAGTGTGCCTCGTTTTTCCCCAATCTTGGCCCGTTATCGTCGCATTTCAGTCCGAGGAGTCCCCTGCGCAGTACAGGAGTCCTCTTTCGACGATTTCTTCTCCGGTGTGTTCCTAAGAGGTAGAGCTTCGTTTTCCGTGTTGGTGGTTTCTCTGGATTCCGATTCCTTGGCACGATTCCCGAGGTGTTTTGACCCCCTCTTTTGCTGTTTGGGTTTTTGGACAGCGGCGACTTCGACGAATTATTTCTCAGTGTAGGAATATCAGATCGAGGCGATTCAATAGTCGATTTTGGGCTACTTTTCGCGAGGAACGCAACCGTGATTTTTTTGAGATTTTAGGAGCTCGAGACAGAGGTGAAATTCCTCGTTTTGCGTGCTGATTGTAAAAACAGCAATTATGTGTTTGGAACTTGTAGTTTTTACACCGTGTACACTTGTGTGATGTTGTAGGATACTGTTTCAGCTGACGGTGTGCTTAGAGGACAGCGGGTATTTTCTGGGTGTGTTGTGCACGCTTTTCGAGGTGGGTGGTTGCGTTTCCCTCTTTGTTGACTTGCTCACTAGGAATAGTAGAGTTTCCCAATTATAAATGTGACAGTTAACTCGTGGTATATGAACCTATTGCATTGGCCCCCCTAAATTAATTGATAGCTTCTATGTGATCAATCTGGGACAATGAAGTTGGACAATTGCTATATCTTAAACTGCATGCAAATAAATAATCCAATAATATTTTAAAATGATTCTTTACAAGAAACCTTAGTCACTTTTCTAATACTTTTTAAAGGAATAATTGTATGTTTAATTGGACATCTAGTTAGGCCACTATTTTACTGCAGCACTGTATTATGGGATTTGACTTAGGAGAAAACATGTTTTATTGTTATTCTTCTCTATCGATGCATGACGATCGAGTCAGATCGGGATCTTGAGATAGTGTAGTTGGATCTTGAGTCTGGGACAGTTTAGACTCTTCTTGGGGATTGTGGGATATAGTGGCAACCGCGAATTTTGGGCGGTTGACCGGATGTTATTATCACATCAGATTGGGGATCAGGGTTGCATTAGTTGATGGAGTATTCCCACTTTGATCATGGTCATGATCCAGTCCTGCTATTGTGAGACATCGGTTACAGAGATGATTGATACAGAGATACTTTACTCGTGTGGGTCGCTCCCCTCGAGTGCCACTCCGGAGTAGGCTTTTTGACCGTGATGGGTGCTGGTCAGTTGGTGAGTTGTGAGTGATGACAGAGCAGGCAGTGCCAGTATTTCCTGGCCCTCTGATTGGGTTTCCTTGGGCAGTCAGCTTTATAGTTGCATAATTACAGTTATCTTTTGGCACTGCATTTAGAGGCATAGTAGTGGTAGTTCCTTTTCCAGCAGTCTTTATTACATACCACTGTTCCTTTCTTTTGCCTCTTTATTCCCAGTGGGTGCGTCAGTATTAGAGGTTTTACCCACTAGGAGAGGCTACTGGTTGTCTAGTAGTTCTCACCCCCATTATTATTTTCTGTCCTCCTTTCCCTTTGTTTTGCAGAGTCATCTGTGGGAGCTGCTGGGCCTTCAGCGGCAGATCGAGGTAAGAGGATCGCCGACTAGCTAGATCGTCTACCCCGAGTGAGAGACTAGCGAGGTTTTTATTGTACCCTTTTTGTATCTCAGACTTCAGTAGTTTCCTTTTGGATCTGGCTTTGGCCAGCTTGTTGTATATTTATGGTGAGCTGGGAGTATATTATACTTTTATTTCAGCTTGTAGCTTATTTCAGTCTGAGATTACTTTTAGTTCTATTAGTTCAGCTCTGTTTATGCTCTTTTATTGTATATTATCTATCTGAGCAGGTTACCAGCGCTTCGTGCCCATAGAAAATTCTGTGTGCACGGCGGATCTGTTGGCGGGCCCGGGTTCCGGTTTACACCCGGGGCGTGACATATACTCTGGCAGTTGTTCAAGTGATGCATGTACAGATTTTGGAATCAGACAGCCGAGGGCTTCGCCTAGATGGCGTTCAGGACACGGTAAGGGCATTATGAGTGTAGCGAGGTCGAATGGATGATTAGACTGATACCAGCACCGATTTTAGCATCGCCAGTGATGGGAGATGGATTTGCGAGATACAGTGATGCCTCCCATAGTGGCTATGGAGTTACAGTTGGATTATTGATGAGCATCCAGTATCACCCGACAGGGCCACCGTGGTGGCGGATACCTGGTGCAGGAGAGCTTTTTGGGGTTGAGTTTGATGATTCCACAGCTGGCGTTGTGTGGGACCATTGTGGCGTACCGGGTTGAGATTGTGTCCCGGAGGATCCCTTTCGATGATAGACTGCAGCTGAACACTCCCCTCGGGTTGTCGGTTTTGATAGTGACCGAGTGAGAACCCCAGCTTATTAGGGCCCCTTTTCTTTTGGTTGGTGGTGTGGGTATTTTTTCGGATCGCCTAGTTGTGCTGGCACCAGGGGGCGGTTTTGGGTGTGTGTTACACTGGTTGTTCTTTCTTTAACCCCAGCCTTTTGTTGGAGTTCTTGTTAGTCCTTCCACGTCTCAGTTCAGGAGCGTTAGGCTTGTGGATTCCTCGCCCGTGATGGACTCGTTTCCTTTGAGATCTGCGAGTATTTGTGGTACGAGAGACGCCCGTTGCGAATTCTGGCTCGTGAGATGAGAGAAGTACGCAATTGGGCCATGCCGTACCGGTTGTTGTTGTTGTTGAGGAGTAATCACGGGGAGTGACAGGTGACTCGGGAGCTGGAGACGGCGGTGTTGAGTACCTATCCTTGGTTTCTGAGACTCCGTGTAAGTTGCTTTAGTTTCGAGGACGAAACTTTTGTTGGGTTATGAATAATTGGATCTAAATAGGGGAAAAAACAACTAGAGGGGGGTGAATAGGTGTAAACAATAAACACTCAAAAATCTTTGCGATATAAAACCCAATGCGGAAAAAATAAATAACACGCAGAGATTTTTACGTGGAAAACTCCAAACCGGAGTAAAAAACCACGGGACCGATAACACGGTGAAATCCACTAGAATTAAACACGTACAAGGTGATATACCGTACTCACAGACGACTCATCCTTTTCCATACGCTCCTAGTTGATCTTCTCTGCTCGCTCCACGACGCTTCTCGAATCCACGATCTGCGTCCAACGCCGAATCCACGGCGTCCAACGTCGAGTCCACGACGTCCGACCGAATCCACGGTCTTCACCCAGTAGCACGCTTCGAATCCATGAACGTACCTCGCTCCGAATCCACGAGAGCGGTAGCACCTTGAATCCACAAGGCCACGCGAGTCCACGCGCCGATTTTGGGAAAATCGTTGTTTTTGGGTGGTGATGATCCGCCGAATACTTAGATTAGAAATAGATCGGAAATACCATCTAAGTATTCATTGATTTGATTCTACTCGAAATGTGAGTATGAAAACCTAGAATCAAATCAATCAATATAGATGAAGAAACATAAGATTAAATCTCTTGATTTCCTTTCTTCTCTATATGTGGATCTTAGGCCGTATATAAGATGACGGCTTTTTGGATTAGCGGCTTGCCCTAGAAAAAAGAATCATAGGGTCTATTTATAGGTTAGAAACCCTTGGAAAAATATAAGAATCAAAAACTATCCTTTTCTGGAATTTTACATGACGACGATCCGGATCGGAGTTCGGCGATCCGGATTGCAGTAGCGAGAAAAACAGTTTCCAGAAAAACCAAGGTTCGGGATCCGGATCGAAGTGCCTGATCCGGATCGTTCATACAGTTCACCAAACATCAACGTTCGGGATCCGGATTGAAAAGCCTGATCCGGATCGTTCAAATAAAATGGTAAACCCAGTGTTCGGGATCCGGATCAAAGGAAGCTACGATCCGGATTGAACTGGTGTATGAACGAACAACCTTCGGGATCCGGATTGAAAAGTCTAATCGGGATCCTGAACATGTCCCATGTCCAGTTTTTGATATTTATGCAATTAAAAATCCATCCAAGTGTTTCTACACTATAAGAAGTATTCGGATCACCAAAGATATTAAGTTAAATATACCTGATCCTTTTGAATTCTTCTTTCTTGAGATTGAGTTATATGATCCAACCTTCTTTACCTTCAATCTTCAAGACTTAACCGAATTCACGAAATACGCCAACTTAAATTCCGTAACAATCTCCCCCTTTGGCGGTTTCGTGGCAAAACATAGATCCACTCAAGAAAATTCAAAAAGATATTTTTGTTGCTATCACCATACAACAAAAATTTACAATGGAGATCCAAAATAAAATACATGAGTTAAACTCCTAAAACAGACTCTAGACTTAGACATCTGTACACTCGGCAAAAGAAATCATTCTTGACAAAAGAAATCGTTAGATACCTCAAGAATTTTATATCATTCAAAAACCACATACAGAGATGAAGTTTATACTCATTTATACTTACCATGACATTTATACATTCAGATATGTAATTTGATCATAGTTAAAAACCAACATATCTTCTATGCAATCAAAATCCAAATGTCATGTTAGTGAACATCAACTTGTTAGTTATATTACATGCCCAAAAAGTTAGTCGAATAGTTAGTCGAGGCATGCATTCAAACCAAATACAAAACCAAAAGTTGAAGTTATACTTACCTTTCAAGTTGAGGTTATACTTACCTCTTTCAAGTTGACCTTTATAGTTTCAAGTTTCTCACAAACATTGTATCATTGTTTATACTTCTCTCTCCCCCTTTTTGTCACAAAATTTAGCCAAAAATTACCAAAATGGAGAGAATAGGTGACAGTTCAAGTACCAAAAGTTTGAGAACTAAAAACTAAAACTTAAAAACCTGCACAAGAGAACAAAAAAAAATGGAAGGTCCTGCACAAGAGAATTATTAGACAAACGATTCAAGCATCTGAATCTGAGTCATCCGAGGCGCTGTATCCCATTTTCGAGAACATTTTCTGCATTAACTTCTTCATTGACGAGACCGTCTTAGTTAATGTGATTTGGGACGCTGTGATTATTTCGAGTTCTTCGGAGATTCGCCTCTGCTCTTTGGTGATTTGCTCCTGTTCAAAAGACAGTCTCTGTTGCTGTTTGTAGATGGAGGTTATTGATGCTTCATCATCTGCTCCTGGTGCTTGATGTGAAGGCGAGACTGAGGTGCCTGCACAAGGTTTCTTTGTAGAGGAAGGAGTCGAAGTGACATGAGGCAATTTGTGAAGAGACTTCACAATTGTTGATTCATCTATCATCCCCCAACAGTGTTGATATGATGTCGAGCTGATATCAATCTTAAACTTTTTCAAGATCCTCATGATGATCAATGGGAATGGAAGTCGTTCAGTAGGATGAGGATGCTTAACATATCTAGACATTCTATTCCAAATTATGTACGGGATGTTCATGTTCAACCCTACGGCCTCAGAAGGATGACCTAGGAGATATAAGAACAGCATTCTATCCCATCTTAATACCTTTGTCTGCAAGTTAGGGAGAATGTTGTAACACGTGATGAAGTTAAGAAATCGGTACTCAAGCCGAAGTTGTTTGGATTTTACAGATTTACCATCTGCTGATTCAGTTCCTTCCAAACAAATTCCTTCTATCACGGTTTGCCACATGGCATTCGTCAAACTTCTTCCCATCAAATAGTTGAACCCCGATCTGTTTGATTCCATTCCTAGTACCTCGCCGATTAACTGCGGAGTGATTGTGAGTCTCATCCCTTGGATGTTTGTGTAGAATTGCATCGAACCAAGTTCATCTTCCTGAAGATGTCTCGCATTTGTGTAAAAGGTTCTCACACGATACAAACAATACCCAAGTAATTCCGGGAATCGGCAGACTTGAATAAGATTAGTTCGTTCAATTAAAATCCCAAACTCTGGTGAGTGATTTCGGAGAGCTTCAATGTTGACATGTCGTTCACCGATGCATTCACGATGTTCAAAAACTCTAAGGCGATCAGTGTTAACGAACACTTCTTCCATGCGAGGCGGGGAGTCAGGAGCTATTGGTTTGCTAACATCAGCATTTCGTGCTCGTCCAAAGTGTCGAGCTAGTCTCTTCCTCTTCACCGAGATGGATAGGGCAGTCATAGGTGCTTTTCCAGTGTCCATTGCAGTTTTTCCTTTCGAAACAACAGAGGTTTTCTGTGTCGATTTTACAGGATGTGTTTCATCATCTGACAACTCATCCCAATTGACTTCATCCTTTTCTGGTTCAGATTCTGAATCTTCAAGATGAACACATTCTCCTTTACGAAACGGTTTCTTTGCCCTCTTTAATTTATTGGTTGCTCGAGTATGTACCATCGCAACAAGAAGAATTATGATCCATGTGAATGCCATTGCTGCAATTGCTTGTGAGAAGAAATCCTGTGAGCAACACCTCAAGAACACGAAAAAATTATTAATTTTCAAAAATTTGAAGAATTGTACCCAAACAATCATTATCGTGTAGAGAGACTAAGAATCAAATTAGTTTTGCAAAAAGAATTTTAAAATTAGATCAATCGCATGATTTTGAAAAATTCCCATTATATGCCCTAAAACCGAAATTTTTGAAATCGAAGCCCAAAAATCTATTTATCTTGAGAATACCTAGCATATAATCAAAACTAATCTACCCAGAGTTCTTATTTCAAAAGAAATTTGATCAAAAACCATCCACAAACGAAATAGATACAGAAATTCATCACGTTTTTGAGGAAAAATATGAAAAACTGTGAAATACCGAGATTTGATCAATAAAACTTACTTGGAATCGAAGAACTTGAGTTTTAAAGCTTCCAAGATGGATGAATTCTAGAGAGAGAAGCTCTGGAAACTTTTGAACAAAAGATTGAAGTAAAAGAAAACAAAACCCTTTTGTTCTATATAAAACCCTAGCCGCGATCCGGATCAGTTCGTGATTACGATCCGGATCGGCTACCCGCAGAGAAAATCTGCGTTCGGGATCCGGATCGGCATGTCCAATCCGGATCGGCTCCAACTTTTTCTTTAGAAAATTTCAGAGAAATTCTAGAAAAACCAGAAAAAGATTGTAAGCACTTTTGTGTATCAACTTTAAACGAAAATAATCGTTTCATACAACAAGAAATAGATTATGCCAAATCTATCAATAACATCCAACAAATGAAACAAAAATTTATAAAAATTAAATCCCTTAAAGTTGAACAACTTCAATTACATCTAACTTGATCTTATGAGTAATGCCTTTATCAAATCATCAATTCGGTAAAGAAAATGAAATACAAAGATCAATAGATGTCTGAAATCCCAGATAAGTTAGATAATATATCTAGTCAATTTATTGAAGAGAGTGGCTCTTTGAGCATCTTTCATTAAAATTCCCACCTTATACTGTGATGATCCAGGTTTCCATGCACTGTTTTCCCGTGAATCCAAGTGTGAAACACCTAATGATGGTGTTTGATCCACAGTGTGTCAAAGGGACAGCACAGGTGGGTCCGTGGCAGTGTTTATTGTTAGTTTGGCCTTCGGCGGGGTTTGCCGAATTTTAGAAAAGTTTCTAGGCCAAACGGATGGCGTATTTGGATCCAGCGCGGAAAAACGCTTGAAAACGGCTATTTATTTGCCGGATTTGGAGTCCGGATGCCCAAAAACGGACTCCCGGAAGTTTCTAATGTCTCCTGGTGCATGGGGGAAGGCCGTGGACCGCCGGATGCCACGTGGCGGGCCCTCATTGGCCGGCCCGCGGCGCCCGGTGCATGGAACGGCTCGGCGGGGTGCACGGACCCGGCGCACAGACACGTGGCGCATGGCTACTGGCGGGCTCTTGGGACTCGGCGCAGGGGACAACGCCTGCGGCCGGTCAGGCGGCGCCTGCCCGCGCGCCTGACCGCACAGTGCGTGGGACGCGCGTCGCCTCGCCATTGGCGAGCGCCTGCGGGGCTGACCGCGCGGTCGGGACGCGCGTCGGCCGCTGGCGCGCCCCGCACGGCTGTTCGCTGTGCGGGATGCGCGCCGATCTCCTGTGGGGACGCGCGTCGCGTGCTGATTGGTTCCGCCCGGTCGGACGGGACGCGTCCGACCCGCCCTGGCGGATCCGGGCCCAAACGTGGCCCGAATCCAATAACGCGGGTTTGTTTTTTCTCCTTCTTAATTCTTTTAGGGCATTGGAAGCCCGATTTCTCCCTTTCTGTTTGGAACCACTCCGAGCCCCCTCTTAGACATTTCTTCCTCTCCCAATCCTTCATCCACTGTAGTAATCTCAAGAATTTTGAAGGCTCGGATCCCAAGGTTTGCATTTATCCGGCGCGGCGCGACGATCGTTCTACGGCTACCAGATTCGTCGCATTTCGGTGTTCTAGCTCCCCCGGCTCACCCCGACATCCTGTTTTTACGATTTTTGCGCCGTCGGATTCTTGACAGGTAGGGCTTCACTTCCTCTTTTATGAGTTTCTCTTGATTCAGAGGTTTTGATGGTGATTCTGTGGCTTCTTTCTGACCCTTTTTCCGTCGCGGAGTTTTGGGACAGCACCATCTCGTTTTGGCGATAACTTCGCGCTCGAGCATCGAAACAGGGCGACTCAAAAGGGGATTTGCATCTACGCGTCACGAGGAATCTCCTGGAATTTTCGTGGATTTTTGTGGAATTTCCCTGAAGGTGAGGAATCCCTTTTTACAGAATTTTATATCGCTGTTTTGGGATGAATGTATTGTTTGAGGTGGTCCTCTTGTCGATTTTCGTTCTCAGCACAGAAAAATCGTGGGAAAACGTGCAGGTACTTGTTTCGACCGGATCGTCGCGTAGATCGCAGTGTATATTTTCTGGGAATTTTGTGGGCACGTGTCACAGGTAAAAATGGCTGAACAGTAAATCTGAATTTGGGAGACAGATTTTGGGTTAAACTTGAATTGTAATTTGTGTGTGTTCTTTGGGATCTTTGGCACAGTGTTGCGGGGTTTTCCGGAGCGAGCGCGGACTTAGCCTTTGAGGACCGGATTTAGCGCTCGAGGTGGGTACCGTTGTTTACCTCCTACTTATGATGTCCCCACTAGGCCTATTGGAGTGCTTCACTGTTATGTTGCTAAATGAACCGGAATAAGTTAAAATGGCATCTTGGTTGAGAATTGGACTTATTGCTTGGGCTACATCTTAAAATGGACTAAGTATTAATGAATGGATGATTCTTATATTAATATGTCGTTTAAACCTCACGGGGGGGGGGAGTTTTGCTATAAAGGACTATCTTACTCGTACACTTTGGGACCTCTTATGCTTATGTGATAAATGGATATGAGATAACTTAGCAAATGAAAGTTTAACTAGTGGCATACCTCTCTATTGGGAAGGATAATTAATATTTAAACCCTGTTTTTATATAAAGGACTTTGCATGCTTAAATGGACATCTAGTTAGGCCACCTTTTTCTGCTACACTATCATGCTGGAATTGACTTAGGAGAAACCATGCTTTTCTCTTCTTTTATTTATATTCGGGGGATAGTGTGCTCGGGTTCGAGCAGGGACTGGGATAGTGTAGTCAGACAGTTGTGGGCTTTGGGACAGGCAGGCTGTGAGGGCCGGGCATTGCGGCAACCGCGGATCTTTGGCGGTTGACCGGACAGTAGTTATTGCATCAGATTGGGATAGAGGATTTGGATTTCTTTTAGTGGATGGGTTTTCCACCGTGATCAGAGTCATGATCCAGTCCTGCTGATTTGGTACTTGTTACCCAGGCATTATACTCGTGTGGGTCGCTCCCCTCGAGTGCCACTCCGGAGTGTGCGTTTTTACAGGCTTCGAGTCTTCGAGACTCCCTTTTCCTATCGGTGTTATGCGTAGGCTGGCATACCCGATTTGGCAGGCAGAGCAGGCAGTACCAGTGCTTACTGGTGTATCGATTGGGTCTAGACAGGCAGGCGTTGACATTCTGATGCATACATATAGCTAATCTATCAGTTAGCTCATTAGAGGCATGTAGTGGTAGCTCTATTCATCATCAGCAGTTTTAATTACAGCTTACCACCTCTGTTCATCTTTTCTGCCTCTTATAGTCCTAGTGGGCACATTTGTGTTGAGGTCTACCCACTAGGAGGAGGCTACTGTTTTATAGTAGTTCTCACTCCCCACTGCTTTTCTTCTTCTATTCCCCTTTGTTTTGCAGAGTCGTCTGCGGCTGTTGCAGGACCCTCCACTGCGGACCGAGGTAAGAGGATCGCGGACTAGATAGCGGTCCACCCAGGCACCAGTTCTATTATTAGATGTACCCCGATACTCTCAGATACTCTACTATTCATTTCTTTTTGGGTCTGGCTTCGGCCAGCTGGTTGTATTTGATTAGCGAGCTGGGAGAGACATATGTCTTATTGAGAGTTACTTTCTGCACTTTACTTTTCTGCTTTATCTGAGATGTATTAGTTACTGTTTAGCTCTGTTTATGCTCTTTTATTATATCATCTATACTTGAGCAGGTTACCAGCGCTTCGTATACACGGGAAATTCTGTGTATACGGCGGATCTGTAGACGGGCCCGGGTTCTGGTTTACACCCGGGGCGTGACAGATTAAGTTGGTATCAGAGCTTAGGGATAGGTCAATTGGGACTTAGGAAACCCTAGGCTTTTGGCAGACCCTAGGAAGGCAGGGCGTGAGTGACGTGACATTATGCGAAAGTCGGCAATTTGGTCATATATTATTTTGACTCTTCCAGGGAGTGAAGAGGGATTGGCATGTCCTGTTTCTGGCGAACTATTATGTTGGCTGCAGACAACATAAGGTTACAGAAATAGGAGGATGCCTTTGACTTTCGCTAGATTGGGTCGTGTGTGGTTTCGGTACTGATTTGTGGTTTCTTGTGTGACAGGATGCCTCCCAGGCGGCGGATTCCTACCCGGGGTACCCCTACACCCCCGGAGGGGCCGGAGCAATCCGGACCTTCAGAGATTGCTGAGTTGAGGGCCATGGTGGCCCAGCTGGCGGAGGGTCACCGCCGGCAGGAGCAGAGGTTCGAGCAGCTGCTTGCTCAGGTTGGGGCCCCTCCCCCTACTACTACTGAGGCCCCCGCACCACCTGTTGTACCACCGACTATACCGCTTGTGCCTACGGCACCATCTTCGAGCAGCGGGGCCCCGGGAGCGATCCGACCTTTGGCTCCCGAGGAGGAGCAGGAGTTTACTGATAAACTCACCCATTTCTGCAAGCGGGGACCGCCTAGATTCTCGGGGCGGAGCACTCACCCTTGGGAGGTTGGGACGTGGCTTTCAGCAATGGAGAAGTTGTTCCGAGACTTCTTCATCGATCAGAAGTACCGGGTACACATGGCTGTGCATTGTCTGGATGGAGATGCAGACACGTGGTGGCGTCGGGTGGAGCCCCTGGAGTTTCAGATCACCCGGCAGCTACCTTGGGCAGAGTTCAAGAGGATGGTCCTGGACACTTACTTTTCCACCAGCGTGAAGAAAAAGGTAGAGGATGACCTGAAGAATCTCCAGCAGGGCGACCGGTCGGCATGGGACTACTTTCAGGAGTTTCGCGACTGCTCAGCTGCGTTCCCTACGTCGCGAGGGATGGACCACATCAGGTGGAGCTCTTCGAGTCGGGCCTGCGCCCGGAGCTCTATACCTTGGTGCATGCACAGAGATTACAGACCCTGGAGGAGGCGGCCGAGCATGCACAGTGGATCGAGAGAGGAGACCACGTTGTCGCCAGACGTGGGGGCCTGGCCGCTCAGGGATCGGACAGGAAGCGGCCAGCGCAGGATGATGGGGGACAGGCCAGCTCCTGGAGGCCGCCCCGACCCCCGCCGCCTCAGTTCTCAGGCCGCGGGCGTTCGGAGCGGCGAGGGCATGGTGGATCTCCGAGGCCCCCACAGCACCAGCAGCAGCACTCACGACAGCAGCAGCATTCTCAGCAGCAGAGGTCGCAGTCCCGGCACCAGGGATCTCAGCGGCAGAGGCAGCAGCAGCAGGGGAGGCAGCCCCAGACCCCAGCCAGGTGCATTTTCTGCCAGGGACAGCACTCTCCTGATACTTGTGACCAGAGGTTTGGCCGCTGTTACCGGTGCGGACAGTCGGGCCACGTTCGAGCTACTTGCCCTTATGCGCCAGCACCGGCTCCTTCCTCAGCATCAGCCCCACCGGCGCCCCAGCAGCGGTCCTATGCTCCAGCAAGCAGGGCCCCTTCTTCCCACCCGGCAGATCACCGACCACCGGCACAGAGCGGGCGGGTTTATGCCGCCCAGGTTGCGGACTCCCTGGCAGCCGACCACGTGGTGGCAGGTATCATTTTACTTTCTGGCAGTAGAGCTCGCACCTTATTTGATACCGGGGCATCACATTCTTTCATCAGTAGAGCATTTGCATCATCTCATGGACTAGAGTTAGGTCGGTTGCCACGTGTGTTAGAGGTACGGGTTCCCGAGCATACTTTACTTGTAGAGGAGTGTTGTTGGTCTTGCCCTGTACAGATCGAGTCGTGGATCTTGCCAGCGGACCTGATGGTCCTGAGTCAGCTGCGAGACTTTGATATGGTACTTGGGATGGACTGGCTGACTCGCTATTATGCGACTATTGATTGTGCCGTGAGGACGGTGACTTTTAGCGAGCCAGGCCAGGAGGTGATTGTGTACAGAGGATGCCAGAGTACCTTCTTCGCCGCGATAGTTTCGACTTCTCGTGCGAGGCAGATGATGCGCAGCGGATGCGTGGCCTTTTTGGCCAGTGTGGTTGAGGGGCCTGCGGCGGCACCGGGACTCGCGGATATCCCTATAGTCCACGAGTTCCCGGATGTTTTCCCACCAGAGCTGACTAGTATGCCGGCGGATAGGGAGATCGAGTTTTTGATTGACGTAGTCCCAGGAACTGCGCCAATCTCTAAGGCCCCTTACCGAATGGCACCGGCGGAGCTGCGGGAGTTGAAGGCGCAACTCCAGGATTTATTGGATAAGGGTTTTGTGAGGCCGAGTGTATCACCTTGGGGAGCACCGGTGCTGTTCGTGAAGAAGAAGGATGGTTCACTTCGTCTTTGTGTGGATTACCGAGAGCTGAATAAAGTGACCATCAAGAACAAGTACCCTTTGCCGCGCATCGACGACTTATTTGATCAGCTGCAAGGGTCTTGTGTCTTCTCTAAGATTGATTTACAGTCTGGTTACCACCAACTGAAGGTGAAGACCGAGGATGTTCCTAAGACAGCATTCAGGACTCGGTACGGGCATTACGAGTTCACCGTCATGCCTTTTGGATTGACTAATGCCCCTGCCGCATTTATGGATTTGATGAACAGGGTCTTTCGACCTTATCTGGACCGGTTTGTGGTAGTGTTCATCGATGACATCCTGATTTACTCTCGGAGCGATGTGGAGCACGAGGAGCATCTGAGGATAGTGCTGCAACTTCTGAGGGAGAAGAAGTTGTATGCCAAGTTGTCTAAGTGCGAGTTTTGGCTTCGAGAGGTTGCCTTTTTGGGCCATGTGATTTCAGCCGCGGGAGTGGCGGTAGACCCGGCGAAGATTGAGGCGATCCGGGATTGGCCCCGACCGACGACGGTAGCAGAGGTTCGCAGTTTTATGGGCTTGGCAGGTTATTACCGTCGGTTTGTGGAGGGTTTTGCGAAACTTTCCGCACCCCTCACTCGTTTGACGCGCAAAGGAATCAAGTTCATCTGGAGTGAGGATTGCCAGAGAAGCTTCGAGGAACTGAAGACCAGATTGATGTCAGCTCCTATCCTTTCCCTCCCTGTTATGGGGAAAGGATACGTGATCTACAGTGACGCATCGCATAGTGGACTCGGGTGCGTGCTGATGCAGGAGGGTAAGGTAATCGCTTATGCTTCGCGACAACTCAAGGATTATGAGAAAAATTACCCTACCCATGACTTGGAGCTAGCGGCTGTGATCTTCGCACTGAAGTTGTGGCGCCACTATCTGTATGGGGAACACTGCGAGATTTACACCGACCACAAGAGCCTGAAGTATCTGTTCACGCAGAAGGAGCTCAATCTGAGGCAGCGCAGATGGTTGGAGCTGTTAAAGGATTACGATGTGGACATACTTTACCATCCCGGCAAGGCAAACGTGGTCGCTGATGCCCTGAGCAGGAGAGCAGTGCAGAGCTTATCTATGATGATCACCGATCAGGCGCCATTATTGGAGCAGATGAGGCGGTTAGAGCTTGAGGTGGTGTCCCCGGGGGTTTCTGCTAGACTATTGTCCTTGGTCGTGCAGCCCACTCTGTTGGACAGGATTCGGGAGAAACAGAGTGAGGACCCCCATCTGATGAGGATTCGAGAGCAGATTCCGGCTGGAGAGGCAGGGGATTTCTCAGTTGATGCTTCGGGAGTACTACGGTACAGGGACCGAGCTTGCGTGCCTATGGACTCGGAGACTCGAGAGCAGATCTTGCGGGAGGCTCATTATACACCTTATACCATCCATCCTGGTGGGACTAAGATGTATAAGGACCTCAAGGCACAGTTCTGGTGGAGCGGCATGAAAAGAGATATTGGCAGATTTGTGGCGCACTGCTTAACTTGTCAGCAAGTAAAGGCTGAGCATCGTGTACCTGCTGGCAAGTTGCAGAGCCTCCCGATCCCTGAATGGAAGTGGGATCATATCACTATGGATTTTGTCACGGGATTGCCGAGAGCTCAGACTGGAGCGGATGCGATCTGGGTGGTCGTGGACAGACTCACCAAATCCGCTCACTTTATACCAGTTCAGATGACTTGGCCATTGGATCGACTGGCACAGGTGTACTTGGCCGAGGTGGTCAGATTGCACGGGATACCCATTTCCATCGTGTCGGATAGGGACTCGAGGTTTGTCTCGCACTTTTGGAGGAGTTTACAGACGGCCCTAGGGACACGGCTTCACTTCAGCACAGCTTTTCACCCCACAGACGGACGGACAGTCAGAGCGCAGCATTCAGACTCTCGAGGATATGCTACGAGCATGCGTTCTGGACTTTGGGGGCGGGTGGCACCGACATCTGGGATTGGTCGAGTTTGCGTACAACAACAGCTATCAAGCGAGCATCCAGATGGCTCCGTTTGAAGCGTTGTATGGGCGCAAGTGTCGGTCACCCCTATATTGGAGTGATGTGGGCGAGAAGAAGACCTTGGGTCCCTGATCTACTATTGGAGGCAGAGGAGAAGGTCAGACTGATTCGACGACATCTGGAGACAGCTCAGAGCCGGCAGAAGAGTTATGCTGACACCCGACGACGAGACTTGGAGTTTCAGGTGGGCGATCATGTCTTTTTGAAAGTCTCGCCGTCGAAAGGGATTCGGAGATTTGGGATTCGTGGAAACTGAGCCCTCGTTATATCGGACCTTTTGAGGTATTGGAGCGCATCGGGCCAGTTGCCTACCGGCTTGCACTTCCTCCCAGATTGGCTAGTGTTCACGACGTGTTCATGTATCCACCCTGAGGAGATATGTTCATGACCCGTCGCACATCATTGATTTCGTCCCACTGGAGGTTGCGGAGGACTTGAGCTATGTCGATGCGGCCACTGCGGATTTTGGACCGCGAGGTTAGAGAGCTGCGCAGCCTGGGCCATCCCTTATGTGAAGGTTCTGTGGAGCAACCAGGGCGAGCGCGAAGCTACGTGGGAGCTGGAGTCAGCGATGTTGGATGCCCACCCCCAATTGTTTGAGGCCCCGACTTGAGGTATGATTTTAGTTTCGAGGACGAAACTTTCTTTTAGTGGGGAGGATGTGATGATCCAGGTTTCCATGCACTATTTTCCCGTGAATCCAAGTGTGAAACACCTAATGATGGTGTTTGATCCACAGTGTGTCAAAGGGACAGCACAGGTGGGTCCGTGGCAGTGTTTATTGTTAGTTTGGCCTTCGGCGGGGTTTGCCGAATTTTAGAAAAGTTTCTAGGCCAAACGGATGGCGTATTTGGATCCAGCGCGGAAAAACGCTTGAAAACGGCTATTTATTTGCCGGATTTGGAGTCCGGATGCCAAAAACGGACTCCCGGAAGTTTCTAATGTCTCCTGGTGCATGGGGGGAAGGCCGTGGACCGCCGGATGCCACGTGGCGGGCCCTCATTGGCCGGCCCGCGGCGCCCGGTGCATGGAACGGCTCGGCGGGGTGCACGGACCCGGCGCAACAAGACACGTGGCGCATGGCTACTGGCGGGCTCTTTGGACTCGGCGCAGGGGACAACGCCTGCGGCCGGTCAGGCGGCGCCTGCCCGCGCGCCTGACCGCACAGTGCGTGGGACGCGCGGCGCCTCGACATTGGCGAGCGCCTGCGGGGCTGACCGCGCGGGTCGGGACGCGTCGTACGGCCGCTGGCAGCGCACCGCACGGCTGTTCGCTGTGCGGGCATGCGACGCCGATCTCCATGTGGGGACGCGCGTCGCGTGCTGATTGGTTTCCGACCTTGGGGGTGTGTGGTCGGACGGACCGCGTCCGGACCCGCCCATGGCGGCTCCGGGCACACAAAACGTGGCCCGAATCCAATAACCGCGGGTTTGTTTTTTCTCCTTCTTAATTCTGTTTAGGGCATTGGAAGCCCGATGCTCCCTTTACTGTGTTGGAACCACTCCGAGCCCCCTCTTAGACATTCTTTCCTCTCCCATCCTTCATGCCCACTGTAGTAATCTCAAGAATTTTGAGGCTCGGATCC
>JAQNDB010000034.1:0-238819 GCA_029204045.2 Tillandsia leiboldiana | reverse complement strand
GAAACTCTAAGTCCCGAAGGATATGAAAAGGGCGGGATGTCTAAAGCATAAAGGAACCTAGCCCAAATTAAGGTTCACAAATGGTCTGGTCAAACTCATGCACATATGACGGGGGTGCTAGTTAAGTTCCAAGAAAACACTTAAACTAGCATGCATTCCTATCACAATAGAATTAGAAGAAAGTCCGTAGACTTGGAGAGAAAACCAACCCACCTCAGAAAGCCACCAATTGCTCGTCGACACTTGCAATTGGCACAGCGGGCTTACCTGGCCTCCAAGGGGTCCGCACGCAACACGAAGCCCGATGCCAGAAACCGCACGCAAAACGGAGCACGCGGCAACCAACCACACGACCGCGCGCTCCGCGGAAGCTAAAACCGCACCGCACGCTGTCAGAAGTAAGGAAATCGCAAAATCAATCAAAATGGTCAAAACCGAGCATCCGACGGCGAAAAACAGCCTCCGTCGGCGAAAACAGCCTCCGTCAGCGAAAAATCAGCGCCCGACGGCGAAAAACCGCCCGTCGGCGAAAACCAGCGCCCGACGGCGAAAACAGCCCCGTCGGCTCAAAAACTGCTCAAAAACAGCTTGCGAAAAAACCAGCGAAAACTGCGCAAAACTGCGCGAAATCTGCGCGAAATCTGCGAGCGAAAACAGCGAAACCGCTTGCGAAACTGCTCGCAACCTGCTCGCGAAAAACGGCGAAAACCTGCGCAAAAACAGCGTGCGAAAACAGCGAAACCGCTTGCGAAACTGCTCGCAACCTGCTCGCGAAAAACGGCGAAAATCTGCGCAAAAACAGCGAGCGAAAACAGCGAAACCGCTTGCGAAACTGCTCGCAACCTGCTCGCGAAAAACGGCGAAAACCTGCGCAAAAACAGCGAGCGAAAACAGCGGCCGACGGCGACCCACGGCTCCGACGGCGAAAAAAATGGCGCCGGCACGCAACCCGAGGTGTCGCCCGCCGTCCGGGAGCACGCCGAGCGCCGACAACCTCTGCCGCGCGACGAGGGAGGCCCACCGCGCAGCGCCACGCCAAACCGCGCGGCGCAGGGGCTGCTGCGCGGCGCTGGAGCGCGTCGCGCAGTGCCCCAGCGGCGCTGCGCGCGGC
The DNA here is from genome assembly GCA_029204045.2 of Tillandsia leiboldiana. Taxonomy (NCBI): domain Eukaryota; kingdom Viridiplantae; phylum Streptophyta; class Magnoliopsida; order Poales; family Bromeliaceae; genus Tillandsia; species Tillandsia leiboldiana. Next base: position 237,708 of record JAQNDB010000034.1, on the reverse strand, counting down.
GCCCAGCGCCGCTGCGCGCGGCCGCGCGCAGCCCGCCGCGCGCGCGCGGCCGCTGCGCGCAGCCCGCAGCGCTGCGCGCAGCAGCGCGCGCCCGCGCGCCCGCGCAGGCCCGCGCACGCCTGCGCGCGGCCCGCGCGGCCCGCGCAGGCCCGCGCGCGGCCCTGCCGCGCGCGGCCATGCCGCGCGCACCCGCGCGCGGCCAAGCAGTGCCGCGCGCACCTGCGCGCGGCCCTGCCGCGCGCACCTGCGCGCGGCCCTGCCGCGCGCGCCCGCGCGCGACCATGCCGCGCGCACCTGCGCGCAGCCAAGCAGTGCCGCGCGCACCTGCGCGCGGCCCTGCCGCGCGCGCCTGCGCGCGGCCAGGCAGGGCCTGCCGCGCGCGCCTGCGCGCGGCCTGGCAGCGCCGCGTGCAGCACTTTGCTGCACGCGGCGCCGCGCCCAGCGGCACCTCGCCGCAGGGTGCTGCCAACAGCAGCACCCTGGCGCCGCGCGTGCGTCGCTGCGCGCGCGCGCGTCCGCCGGCGACGGCAAAAATCAGAAAATAGGCCCCGATAAAACCGATAAATCCCCAAAAATCCAATCGCTCTAAAAATCCAATTTTTAGCATTTAAAATCCAATTATAAAAATCCCTAAAGCTCGAAAACTCCAAGAAACCTCAAAAAGAGAAATTGCTTACCTCGACGACGCTAAACCACTCGCAAACAGCTCGCGAAAAACGGCGGAAACCTGCGCGAAAACCTGCGCGAAACTGCGCGAAACTGCGCGAAATCTGCGAGCGAAAACAGCGAAACCGCTTGCGAAACTGCTCGCAACCTGCTCGCGAAAAACGGCGAAAACCTGCGCAAAAACAGCGTGCGAAAACAGCGAAACCGCTTGCGAAACTGCTCGCAACCTGCTCGCGAAAAACGGCGAAAATCTGCGCAAAAACAGCGAGCGAAAACAGCGAAACCGCTTGCGAAACTGCTCGCAACCTGCTCGCGAAAAACGGCGAAAACCTGCGCAAAAACAGTGAGCGAAAACAGCGGCCGACGGCGACCCACGGCTCCGACGGTGAAAAAAACGGCGCCGGGACGCAACCCGAGGTGTCGCCCGCCGTCCGGGAGCACGCCGAGCGCCGACAACCTCTGCCGCGCGACGAGGGAGGCCCACCGCGCAGCGCCACGCCAAACCGCGCGGCGCAGGGGCTGCTGCGCGGCGCTGGAGCGCGTCGCGCAGTGCCCCACGCCAAACCGAAAACTGCGCAAAACTGCTCGCGAAATCTGCTCGAAAAACGCGCTAAACCACTCGCAAACAGCTCGCGAAAAACGGCGGAAACCTGCGCGAAAACCTGCGCGAAACTGCGCGAAACTGCGCGAAATCTGCGAGCGAAAACAGCGAAACCGCTTGCGAAACTGCTCGCAACCTGCTCGCGAAAAATGGCGAAAACCTGCGCAAAAACAGCGTGCGAAAACAGCGAAACCGCTTGCGAAACTGCTCGCAACCTGCTCGCGAAAAACGGCGAAAATCTGCGCAAAAACAGCGAGCGAAAACAGCGAAACCGCTTGCGAAACTGCTCGCAACCTGCTCGCGAAAAACGGCGAAAACCTGCGCAAAAACAGCGAGCGAAAACAGCAGCCGACGGCGACCCACGGCTCCGACGGCGAAAAAAACGGCGCCGGCACGCAACCCGAGGTGTCGCCCGCCGTCCGGGAGCACGCCGAGCGCCGACAACCTCTGCCGCGCGACGAGGGAGGCCCACCGCGCAGCGCCACGCCAAACCGCGCGGCGCAGGGGCTGCTGCGCGGCGCTGGAGCGCGTCGCGCAGTGCCCCAGCGGCGCTGCGCGCGGCGCCCAGCGCCGCTGCGCGCGGCCGCGCGCAGCCCGCCGCGCGCGCGCGGCCGCTGCGCGCAGCCCGCAGCGCTGCGTGCAGCAGCGCGCGCCCGCGCGCCCGCGCAGGCCCGCGCACGCCTGCGCGCGGCCCGCGCGGCCCCGCGCAGGCCCGCGCACGCCTGCGCGCGGCCCGCGCGGCCCGCGCAGGCCCGCGCCCGGTCCTGCCGCGCGCGGCCATGCCGCGCGCACCCGCGCGCGGCCAAGCAGTGCCGCGCGCACCTGCGCGCGGCCCTGCCGCGCGCGCCCGCGCGCGACCATGCCGCGCGCACCTGCGCGCAGCCAAGCAGTGGCGCGCGCACCTGCGCGCGGCCAGGCAGGGCCTGCCGCGCGCGCCTGCGCGCGGCCTGGCAGCGCCGCGTGCAGCACTTTGCTGCACGCGGTGCCGCGCCCAGCGGCACCTCGCCGCAGGGTGCTGCCAACAGCAGCACCCTGGCGCCGCGCGTGCGTCGCTGCGCGCGCGCGCGGCCGCCGGCGACGGCAAAAATCAGAAAATAGGCCCCGATAAAACCGATAAATCCCCAAAAATCCAATCGCTCCAAAAATCCAATTTTTAGCATTTAAAATCCAATTATAAAAATCCCTAAAGCTCGAAAACTCCAAGAAACCTCAAAAAGAGAAATTGCTTACCTCGACGACGCTCGCCGCACGCCCACGAGCTCCACGCGGCCTCCAATGGCGAGTCCAAAAATCCAAGAAGCTCCAATCCCTTTTCTTTCTTTTCCTTTTTCCTTTTCCTCTCTTTTCTTTTCCTTTCTTTCTTTCTCTTTTTCTTTCTTTCTTCTCTCTGCTACAGAGGAGGGGTGGAGGCAGCTTTTATAAAGCAAAAAGCTTTATAATTAATTAACCAATTAATTAATTCCAATAATTCCAACTCCAACTCACTTTTTGCCTTCGGGCTCTCCGCCGCTGCCCGGAACTTCCCGAACTCCGCTGTAAATCGAAAATACACGCGCTCACAGCTTTTTCTCTCCAAAAAGCTCATCCGTTGAGGCGGGGTGCTCAAATCGATTACCGGCTCCAAAATTGCCAGTTCCAACTCACTTTTTGCCTCCGGGTCCTCCGCGTCAGTCCGGAACCTCCCGAACCTCGCTGTAAATCGAAAGTACACGTGTCCACGGCTTTTTCTCTTCAAAAAGCTCGTCCGTTGAGTCGGGGTGCTCAAATCAATTACCGGCTCCAAAATTGCCAGTTCCGACTCACTTTTTGCCTCCGGGTCCTCCGCGTCAGTCCGGAACCTCCCGAACTTCGCTGTAAATCAAAAGTACACGTGTCCACAGCTTTTTCTCCTCAAAAAGCTTATCCGTTGAGTCGGGGTGCTCAAATCAATTACCGGCTCCAAAATTGCCAGTTCCGACTCACTTTTTGACTCCGGGTCCTCCGCGTCAGTCCGGAACCTCCCGGACCTCGCTGTAATCTGAAAGTACACCTGTTCCAAGTGTTCCTGAATTTTCGGCGCTCCACGGTGAAGTCGGAAATTTCCAATCTTATCCTCAATCGGCCTACAAAGCCCGGAAAAACCCCGATTCGAGCTGGAGCTTCCGCGTTGATCCGAATCAACCCGGCATCAACTGTAAACTCAGATGCAACATGCTCAAGGCAACTCTCTGCTCCAAGTCATCTGAGTGGTCGGCGCGCTATCCAAAGCCCCGGTACTCTACATAATTGGGTAAGGGCGTACAGATGTAAGGTGTTAGTATGAGCAAAGGTGTTTTCTCCTTTAAGTTATTCCTCATGAGCAAAGGGGTTTTCTCCTTTAAGTTATTCCTCATGAGCAAAGGGGTTTTCTCTTCTAAGTTATTCTTCATGAGCAAAGGTGTCTTCTTCTTTAAGTTAATCTTCATGAGCAAAGATGTTTTTTTTCTCCTTCTAAGTTATCCTTTATGAGCAATGCTGACCCCGCTTTTACTTCATTCGATTTATCATCTATACATATCTGGTTATAAGGCTCTGGTGTTACTACACGCACACCGGCGGTTTGGCCACCGCGAGGGTGTGCTTTTCCAGAAAAGTGGTACGTTGACCCGTGTACCCCACGCGACGGTGGCGTTAGGAATGGGGGCCCTCATGGGTGGAGGGTGTGAGCGGTGATGGCGAGGCTGGTGCTCGGCGGCCGAGACAGGTGCTCGGCAGAGGGGGGCATCGGGGCAGGGGCCCGGTGCGGTGTTCGGGGAGGGTGCCCGGTTTTTGTTTGGCGCAGGATATGATCGTTGTCGACGGTGTATGAGGGGTGACGGTTGCTCTGGTTACAGTGGTTTGCTTTATTTTAGCTTTCTTTTGCTCATTATGATATTTCTAGTCACTGACTTCCCACTCCGTGACAGGTTCGTCCAGGGGCGAGTGCTAGGGCACCGGTGAGGCCGCGAGGGTGCTGTTCTGACTTTTACTGACCTCAGATACAGTGACTCTTTTTCCCCTTTCTTTTATTACTCAAGCTAGCTAGTTGTGGATTGCGACACCCCCGTGGGGTCGAAGTGGATGTTGCCTCTTCCCTTTTTCGAATAAACGAATGATTGTTACATTCTTTCTTACTTGGCCATTTTAAACAATGAAAAGCAAAGAAAACCGTTTGCGAAAACTACTTTTAAAATGTGGGTGTCGTGTGGGCACCGGATTTTACAAACCTTGTGGAATTTATGTGTTTGCGAACTGTTTTCACAAAGTTCGGCATCGAGTGGGTGCCGTTTTTAAACCCTGTGGATTTATGTGGATTTCAAACGGTCTTTCCTAAAACGATGGCATCGTGTGGGTGCCGCTTTCAAAACCTTGTGATTATTTATCCTTTCAAAACCTTGGCCTCTATGTTCTATGTGAATACTAGAATGTCATGTGAGTTGTTTGGTTGTATGTGTACGAGACCCCAACTGATGTGGTTAGAGATTGTATGTGCTACACCTTGTGAGACACTTTGTAATTGAGACGCCGTGCATATACAAAGGAGACTCTGCCCGTTTGCAGAGTGAATTTGTGTATGCGGCTGGTCTGGACACGCACCGGGGAGCATTGGTTTACAAAAAAAAAAATATACATGGCTGAATTAGGGGCATCGGTGGCTCCTCTTCCGCGCGATTCGAACCCCCGGGGCGTGACAGATTAAGATGGTATCAGAGCGGTAAACTTTAACCACAACAGTCGGGGCCTAACATCCACGGGGCGCAAAACTCTGGCTACTGATTAATAAAGTGAACACGGGATAAATAAATAGAACATGAGTGTGCGTGGGGGAGGGTAGAGATTTAAGTAGAACCCTATTGGGAGCCAGGTTACCTTGTCAGTTTAAGTCTCTTTGTTTTGTGACGATCGGTATGCTTTCCTTACGTGCGCAGATAGCAGTCCGGCTCAGTGAGCAACTACCGACGGAAATGGTCGCCGCAGCCGGAGCGAACCGCTTGCTGCGCAACCAGCTGCGCGACGTGGCAGGGCAGCTGCTGACTCTCACGGAGCTCCTGTGCATGCTGACGCGGGAGCTTGAGAGTGTCGACCACTTCCATCACGGCACATGGGACGATACCCCTCGCGGGATGCCACCAGCGGGCTTTCCCATCTATCATGATGCGGTGAACTTGGCCATGCGTGCGGAGCAAGAGTACGCCCGGCAGGGATGCCCCTACCCTGACCCGGCGGAGGACCCCTATCTGACGAGCCGGGCGACCAAACGCCCGAAGATAGGACCGAAGTCTGGACAAACGAAGAAGGAGGGGCCCGACCCATTGAAGTCGTGCATCATTTGCGGTGGTGCACATCGAATGATGGGCTGCCCTTGGCGGAATGATCACTATTTCCGGTGTGGTAAACCGGGTCACACGCGTTACACGTGCCCCCAGAAGCCAGCTGTCACTAGGCCCCCGGCGCCGCGACCTGTCGAAGCAGAGAAAGCTGCCACCCCCGCCCTGCAAGGGAGCCCCAATCCAAAGAACCGGGCGAACCAACGCCTGGAGAAAGCAAGGAAGGGCGGGCAGGTGCCAACGGGAACCCCGGAATCGCTGCAAGGGCCCTGCATCATCTGCGGAAAGGCGCATCGAGTGACGAACTGCCTTTGGAGGTACTCCCACTGCAATGGTTGCGGCAAACTAGATCACACCCGCGCTTCGTGTCCTCAAGAACAGGCCGCTACAGCCGCAACGCCACAACCGGAAGGACGGGAGGATACCGCGGCTCCCGACCCACAGAAGGACCAACCCAACGGCTCGCGGTTGGCGGACTCGTACGATACCAGGACCCTGCCCTACCACGCAGTGCGGCGCTAGCCCAGGGGTTGTGGGCGGACTACCCCAGCCGCCCCAGCAGATGACGCAACGTCCCGGACTGAGTGACTACGGGTAATACTTAAACCACTTTATTCTAGTTGGGGGCACCCGTCGAACCAGAGTAACCCATCCCTGTCTGACCCCGTCTAACCCGGCAGGTCTTTTGGGTTATACCATCCTTCTTTTCGGTTGTGTGCTTTGGTTATGTCTCGTCGTTAGTAATAGCTTCGTTGTGTTCCTTTTTCTTTTCCCCGGGTCATTTGAGGAGGGGCGAGCGCCTTTGAAAGGGTTGCGGAGATTCACCGTTGGCGTAGCCCTCAGATTTCTAAGTTCCTTTCTTTTTCTTTTGTCTGAAACCAACCGAATTAGGCCTCGACCTATTTAGGCGCACGTTCTTTTGTTTCTTTCCTACTTAGGGACCATGCACTTAGTAGCGAAAAGTAAAGGGGCTGAAGGCACCGTCTGGGTGCACGGCCGACCTACTGGTACGGGAACAGGATGGGGGCTTGCGGCTGTGCGTCGACTGGCCGGAACTAGACGAGGCCCTGTAAGGATCATGTACCCCCTTGAACCGCTCGACCCGGAAAAGGGTCAAGCTCTTTTGGACGGCCCAATGCCGGGAAAGTTTTGAAGAGCTTGAGAAGCGGTTAACGAGAGCACCCGCGCATGCCTCACCAACACCCGGGGAGACTTCGAGGTATACTGCGATGCGTCGCGAATAGGACTGGAAGGAGTACTAAGGCAGCAAGGAAGAGTCGTAGCCTATGCGTCAAGGCAACTCAAGGACTACAAATAGAACTACCCGACACACGACCTGGAGCTTACCGCAGTCGTCTTCATCCTGAGACTGAGGAGGCGCTATCTCTTCGGTGCCCACTGTAACGTATTCTCGGACCACCAAAGCCTTAAGCGTCTTTCCACCCAGAAGGAGCTGAACCTACGGCGAAGACGGTGGTTAGAACTGCCGAAGGATTACGACCTGGACGCGCGACCGACTGACCCAAGTATACATCGGGAGTGGTGAGGCTACACGGGATGACGACACCTACTACTTCGGGCCGAGACACAAGGTTCGTTCGGACTTTTGGCAGAGTCTACGACGAGCTCTGGGGGCCAAGTTACACTTCAGCTCGGCCTTTCACCCCAGATGGATGGGCAATCCGAGCGGGCGATCCAGATCCTCGAGGACATGCTCCGAGTGTGCATTCTGGATTTGGGAGGTGGATGGCCACGCTATCTACTCCTCGTCGAGTTCGCCTACAACGTCAGCTACCAGGCGAGCGCCCGGGTGGAGCCGTACGAAGCATCGTACGGCAGGCACTGCAAATCCCCGATTTGTTGGGACGATCAGGGGTGAAGCGGTTCGGGTCGAGAGGCAAGTTGAGCCCACGATACGTAGGACCTTTCGAGATTCTGGAGTGCGTCGGCCCCGTGGCCCATCGCCTCGCCCTACCACCGAATCTCGACCGAGTTCTTGTCGTGTCCGCGCATCCATGCTTCGGAAGTATCCCCCCAATCCGTCGCGAGTGCTTGACGTCTCTGCAATCGAGCTCAAAGAGAACCTGAACTGCGAGGAAGTGTCGGTGCGGACCCTAGTGCGAGAGGACCGAAAAGCTACGAAGTCGGACAACTCCCTACGTGAAGGTGCCTTGGAGCAATCAAGAAGAGCATGAGGCAACTTGGGAACCAGAGTCAAAGATGGGGGAGTGCTACCCGGACCTCTTCGCCGCATGCGGGAGTTAAGTTTCGGGGACGAAACTTGTTTTTATTGGTGAGTGGTGTAAGACCTGGCCTTTCCTTGACCCTTCCCGTTATCCCTTTTCTTATGACTGTCCGACTGTGGGACGATTTTTGGTGTTTTTCCGGGAAATCCGTCGGGGCTCGCGGACATTTTTAGGTGGAAGGGCTCGCGAAACGGAGAACGGGGACGCGATCGGTTTCGGATTCCGACTCCCGATTCTCCCAGAATAAAATTTTGAAGTTCGGACCCCTTTTAGGCGCCCCGGGACCCGTGCGAACGATCGGCACGTTTCTCGGGGTAATTCTAGCCGCCGGATCTGTTCCTATTATTTCTTTAATATTCCTTTGAGAACCTAGGGTTTTAGGTTTTCCCTCTTAGGTTCCTTCGTTCGGCGGCTAGGGTTTTTGTTACGGAATTTGAGTTGGCGTAATTTCGTGAAAGGTTCAAGTCTTGAAGATTGAAGGTGAAGAAGGTTGGAGCATTTAACTCAATCTCAAGAAAGAAGAATTCAAAAGGATCAGGTATGTTTAACTAAATATTTTTGGTGATCCGAATACTTCTTGTAGTGTAGAAACACTTGGAAGAATTTTTCATTGCATAAAAATCAAAAACTGGACATAGGACATGTTCAGGATCCGGATCAGATTGTTCAATCCGGATCCCGAAGGTGGTTCGTTCATACACCAGTTCAATCCGGATCGTAGCTTCTCTTGATCCGGATCCCGAACATTGAGTTTACCATTTTTCTTGAACGATCCGGATCAGGCTTCGCAATCCGGATCCCGAACGTTGATGTTTGGTGAACTGTATGAACGATCCGGATCAAGCACTTCGATCCGGATCCCGAACCTTCGTTTTTCTGGAATTGTCTGACTCGTTACGACGATCCGGATCACAGCTAATCCGATCCGGATCGCCGTCCGTAAAATTTCCAGAAATGGTAGGTTTTTGATTCTTATCTCCTTCCTAGGGTTTCTAACCTATAAGTAGACCCTATGATTCATTTTTCTAGGGTAATCCAGATAATCCACATAGAGCCGTCATATTCAAATATCATCTTATACGGCCCTAGATCCACATATAGAGAAGAAAGGAAATCATTAGATATTACTCTATGTTTCTTCATCTATATTGATTAGTTTGATTCTAGGTTTTCATACTCATATTTTGAGTTGAATCAAACTAATGAATACTTAGATGGTATTTCCTATCTATCTTTGATCTAAGTATTCGGCGGATCATCACCACCCAAAAACAACGATTTCCCCAAAATCGGCGCGTGGACTCGCGTGTCCTTGTGGATTCAAGGTTCAACCGCTCTCGTGGATTCGGAGCGAGGTACGTTCGTGGATTCGAAGCGTGCTACTGGGTGAAGACCGTGGATTCGGTCGGACGTCGTGGACTCGACGTTGGACGCCGTGGATTCGGCGTTGGGCGCAGATCGTGGATTCGAGAAGCATCGTGGAGCGAGCGGAGAAGATCCTCTAGGAGCGTATGGAAAAGGTTGAGTCGTAAGTGTGTACGGTAAATCACCTTGTACGTGTTTTAATTCTAGTGGATTTCACCGTGTTATCGGTCCCGTGGTTTTTTACTCCGGTTTGGAGTTTTTCCATGTAAAAATCTTGCGTGTTCATTTTTATTTCCGTATTGGGTTTTATTGCGCAATGATTTTTTGAGCGTTTATTGTTTACACCTATTCACCCCCCTCTAGGTGTTTTTTCCCCTATTTAGATCTATATTTCATATAACCCAACAAGTGGTATCGGAGCAGGAATAGGGTTGTAAACAATGGTTGAAGGTGGAAACATCAATCGACCCCCTTTCTTTGATGGAACAAATTATGCTTACTGGAAAGTACGGATGAAAGCCTTTTTAATTTCCATCGACGAAAGGGTGTGGCAATCAATTGAATTAGGATGGTCTAATCCAACTGAGATTATTTCTGATGTTCGCACCTTAAAACCTAGGTCGAAATGGACCAAGGAAGAGTTAGACTCTTCTTCTTACAATGGCAAGGGAATTAATGCTATTTTTAATGCCTTATCTCAAACTGTATTCTCTCGCGTCTCGGCATGTGAGACTGCGAAAGAAATCTGGGATGTTCTTCAGGTTACACATGAGGGAACTAACCTCGTGAAGATTCAAAAGCTGCAAATGCTTATGAGCAGATTTGACTCCATTTTTATGGCAGAAAATGAATCTTTCACGGACTACTATACACGATTGCAAGATATCGTAAATTCATGTGCTAACCTGGGAGAGAAGATTCCAGAATTTAAGGTTGTAAGAAAGATCTTAAGAACTCTTCCTGAACGATTTCGCCCAAAGGTTACAGCCATTGAAACTATTAAACACCCGGACGAAATACGTGTAGAAGAATTAGTTGGTTCATTACAAACTTATGAAATGACATTTACTACTAACTATTCTTCTGGAAAAACATCCTCTTCTAAGTCTTCAGGTTATGCGTTGAAAACAACTAAGGAAGAAGACGCGGATACATCCTCCTCGGACGATGACGAGAACCTTTCTATGGAGGACTTTGAGAAGCAACTCGCTCTCTTGACAAGGAAGTTTCGCCGCAACTTTCGAAGGGGTAATTCAAGTAAATCTCCATCCTTCGGAAAGTCGAAGAAAGGCAAGGGTACTTCAAGTTACAAGTCAAGAAAGCAAGAGAACTTCTCAAAGGATAAGAAAAGTTCAGAGGGACAAGTCCAATGCTTCAAGTGCCGAGGATACGGTCATATCTCAACGGAGTGTCCAACTAAGAATCCGTCAAAGAAGAAAGCGATGCAAGTCGTCACTTGGGATGACAACTCAACGTCAAATGAGTCGTCTTCAAGTGGTGAAGAAGAAAGCGCAACGGCATTCCACGCGTCCACATCTTCACCATTCATGTGCTTAATGGCAAGTACATCCGAGTCATTGTCCAACTCCACTGTTGAAAAGAATGCAACGGACAATGAATCGGATGATTCGGAAGGTGAAGATTTTGCTTTAGCCTACCACAGACTTTTGAGGGATTCAAAGAAAGTGGCTAAGCAAAACAAGAGTTTGAGAGGGAGAGTGCATGATCTCGAAGAAGAAGCAAAAAGAGCAACTTCTCTCTCAAACGCTCTTGAAGTGGAAATGGAAAATCTGATAAAAGTAAATGTTTCCCTTCAAGAGTCCAATGAGCTTTTTGAGAAGGAACATACAAAACTGGTGGATAAAGCGGATCACTTCTCAAAGCTCTACAATGAGGCTCGATAGAATAACCTGGAAATGACAAAGACCATCTTCCAACTCAAGGATGACTTGCAGCGATTCTCTTCTGGAAGGAGTAAGTTGGATAAGCTTCTTGGTCTTGGTCAGTCAAATCGGTTCGGCCTCGGGTACACTCGAACTGAAAACAGTCCAAGTTCGAGTGGGACAGTTTTTGTGCCCCAGTCGGTATCTCCTCCTCCGACACCGCAACTAACGACAAGCAACGACAACAAACCTACTTCATCCTCCTCGGGATCGTCAAGTACTAAGGTATGTTTTCGTTGTGGCATTTTAGGGCACATAAGGAGAAACTGCAAGATGGGAGCCAAACGCTCAACTCAAGCACTTCCTGCAACGACTACCAAAAGGGCGCCTCCCCGGAATTCAAAGCAAAACTTTTCAAATGAAAAGAGCCTTGGTAGTTCACCGCGCAAGACGACATCATCAAGGAGCGGCAATCGATCTGACAAGACGCTTTCACCTAGGAGAATAACCTCACGACCATTACCGACGCACTCCAAAAAGTTTTGGGTGCACAAAGGTGAAATTTATCCTTGTCTTGTTACTAATGTTTCCTTGCATGCATATGATAATTCGTCTTGGTATCTAGATAGCGGATGTTCCCGTCACATGACCGGTGACAAAAATAGTTTTCAAAACCTTGAGAAAATCTCCGGAGGACTCGTTGTTTTCGGAGACGGTCGATCTTCCAAAATTGTTGGAAAAGGAACGGTAGCTATCCCAGATGGCCCGATTTTGAAAAACGTCTTATTTGTTGATGGCCTTAAGACTAATCTCATAAGCATAAGTCAACTTTGCGACAATGGTTTTTCAGTTAACTTTTCATCTGTTGAATGTGTTGTAACTGATAAGGACCATGTCTTCTTTTTAAAGGGGGTTAGATCTGAAAACAATTGTTATGTTGTTCCTAGTAAAACTTCTGAAAATTGTAACTTAGCCTCTTTGAATAATGAAACTCTTTGGCATGAAAGGCTAGGTCACATAAATTTTAAGGAACTTGCTAGAATTTCAAACAAGGACGTGGTCAAGGGGGTTCCAAAACTTTTACTTAAACAAAACATTGTGTGCGGCGGTTGTCAAAAGGGAAAACAGTCCAGGACAGCGCACAAGAACTTGAACCACGTTGGTACAAAACGGCCTTTGGAACTTTTACACATGGATTTAATGGGGCCAACCCGTCAACCATCTTTGGGAGGTAAATGGTATATTTTCTTATTGGTTGATGATTTCTCTCGGTATTCTTGGGTAGCATTTTTAAAAGAGAAAGCTGATACGTTTGATTCTTTTCATGAGATTTGCCATCGTATTATGATTGAAAAGAATGAAAAGATCATTCGTGTTAGAAGTGATAGGGGTGGAGAATTCATCAATTCCAAATTCATTGATTTTTGCACTTCCAACGACATAAAACATGAATTCTCGGCACCCTATACACCTCAGCAGAATGGTGTTGTTGAGCGCAAAAACAGGGTTGTTCAAGAGATGGCACATGTGATGCTTCATAGCCGGAATTTACCGCTATATTTTTGGGCTGAGGCTGTGAACACCGCTGTCTATGTCATTAATCGAGTGTATTTGCGCCCAGGAACTTTAAATACACCATATGAGCTATGGTTTAGTAGAAAACCGGATATCAAATACTTTCGGATCTTTGGGAGTCGATGTTTTATTTTGCGTGATCGCGAAAATCTTGGTAAGTTCGATTCTCGAAGTGACGAAGGGATCTTTTTGGGTTATTCTACAAATAGCAGAGCATATCGGGTATTTAACATGGAATCTAAAACGATTGTAGAATCTATAAATGTTAAAGTACATGAAGCTTTTCAGTTTGCATCTGAAAAATCTACCCTCGATATCTCTCTTGATGATGATACACCTGCTATTGCATCTTCTCATAATAATACTTCCAATATTAATGATGCATCTAATGGTTCTTCAAGTTTATCTGATGTGCAGGAATCGTCTCATATACCTCCGAGTACTCCGTTACCTCAAACGTTACGCATCTCCAAGGATCATCCGAAATCGAATATTATTGGAGACCCACAAGAAGGAGTTAGAACTCGGAGGCAGTTGGTTTGTGGATTCGCTTGCTACGTATCTTTAATCGAACCAAAGAATATAGATGAAGCTCTTCAGGATGACTACTGGATTGAAGCAATGCAGGAAGAGCTCCATCAATTTGAGCGAAACAAAGTCTGGGAATTAACGAAGCCTCCACAGCAATACAATGTGATAGGTACCAAATGAATTTTCAAGAATAAGAAAAATGAGGATGTACTATCATCAGGAACAAGGCACGATTAGTTGCTCAAGGCTACTCTCAAGTAGAAGGTATAGACTTTGATGAAACTTTCGCCCCTGTAGCTAGACTCGAGTCCATTCGTATACTATTTGCTATTGCTTGTCATTTTAAAATCAAATTATTTCAAATGGACGTTAAGAGCGCGTTTCTAAATGGGTTTTTAAATAAGGAAGTTTATGTGGCTCAACCGAAAGGTTTTGTAGACCATAAACAACCTAACCATGTTTTTCGTTTGAAAAAGGCTCTTTACGGTCTGAAACAAGCACCACGAGCATGGTACGAAAGGCTGACAAAGCACCTTTTGGAGAAGGGCTATACTCGAGGGGGAGCTGACAGGACTCTCTTTGTGAAGCATTATCAAAACAATTTCATTGTAGCACAAATATATGTCGATGACATCGTATTTGGCGCAACAAGAGATAATGATGCTTCTAAATTCGCGGAGACCATGGAAAGCGAATTTGAGATGTCCATGATGGGCGAATTGACTTATTTTCTTGGATTGCAAATTAAACAAAATGATGAAGGTATTCACTTGTGTCAATCCAAGTATGCAATGGAGTTGGTTAAAAAGTTTGACTTAGAAAATTCGAAGGATTTTCCGACTCCAATGGGAACTAGCCACAAGGAACTTGGAAGTGAATCACATAGTGAGAATGTAGACGAGAAACTGTATCGAAGTATGATTGGAAGTCTACTTTATCTCACGTCTAGTCGCCCGGATATATCTTTTGGTGTTGGGATCTGCGCGAGATATCAATCTGCACCAAAGGAGGTTCACCTGAAAGCGGTGAAAAGGATCATCCGGTACATCAAAGGATCAATTAATTTCGGAATTTGGTATCCTATGGGAACTAGTTTGGATATTGTTGGATACTCAGATGCCGATTGGGCAGGATCAGTGGATGATCGGAAAAGCACGAGTGGTGCATGCTTCTATCTTGGCCATTGCCTTGTTGCATGGCACAGTAAAAAGCAGAATTGCATAGTACTCTCGACTGCCGAAACGGAATACATTTCAGCGGGTAGTTGTTCAACTCAACTTATTTGGATGAAAAGTGTGTTGAGTGATTTCCGTATTTCAGCATCTTCGGTAACAATTCTTTGTGACAACACTAGTGCTATAAACATTTCCAAAAACCCTGTGTTGCACTCTAGAACAAAACACATTGAACTTAGATATCATTTTCTTAGAGAGCTAGTTGAATCAAATACTCTTCAACTTTCATATATTTCAACTGAAGATCAATTAGCTGACATTTTAACAAAACCTTTGGATCAAAAACGTTTTATTCATTTACGTAAAGCAATTGGAATGCTTTCCTTGATATAAACTTCTTTTTGAAACTTTTGCTTAGGTTAGGTTTTGTTTTTGTATTTTTGTTCTTTATCTATGTTTATACATAGTACATTAATTGAGCATGTGACTTTACTTGCATCCTTTCATATAATTAGAAATCTATTATGCTTTAGATATCATAATATTTCATTTGATGCAATGATCATTTATGTCAATTAACTCATCTTTGTTTTGATCAAAGTCAATTTCTCTCTCGATGATCTCTTGGTATAGTTTTTATCTTATTTGACTGTTTAGTCGAGTATGAAATCGAGATCAATATTTGGCTAAATACTTTATATCTTAAATAATTGATAGCCAATTGAGGGGGAGTCAAAGAAAAAGTAAAATGCTCAAAAGATGTGGAAAGAGTTACATCCCAATGAGGAGTGTGAAAACTACCACCACATGGAGGAAAGAGCTACCACCTCGGTCGTCCGAGTACTGTGTGCAGTGTAGAGTTATTATGGATCCACAAGGATCTAAATAGGTACTATCAAACAACTAGAGGGGGGGGTGAATAGGTGTAATACTTAAAAACTCAATCTCAGTGCAAAATAAAAACCAATGCGGAAAATAAAAACAGCACACCGAGATTTACGTGGAAACTCCAATCCAGGAGAAAAACCACGGGACCAACACGCAATAACAATCCACTAAGAATAGAAGAATAACAAGGTGATTACCGACTCCACGGACTCAAACCCCTCCTTCAGCTTCTTCGGACCTTGCGCTGACCGGTTGGATATCCACGCAATAACAATCCCTAAGAAAAGAAGAATAACAAGGTGATTACCGTCTCCACGGATTTAACCCCTCCTTCAATTTCTTGGACCTCGCGCTCCACCGTTTTGCCCGTCCACTGCTCACGTTCGAATCCACGAACGCACGCTTCGAATCCACGAAACGCCTTTAGCACACCGAATCCACGATGCCACGTCGAATCCACGACGCAAACTCAGTCGATAAGAATATTGACTTCGATGGTGATCCTTTGCTTAGATTCTCATTGAGGAACCGTAGAAGAAATCTCTAAGCAAAGATTAGATCAATTCGACAAAAGATATGTTCTTGAAAGAACCATCGAATTGACCTAAAAGAGGCTATGAAGAAGATCGATAAAAACCTAGCCTCTAGGGTTGCTCTCAAGTGTTTTATAAATTAATCGGCCGTAGCTCCCCCGTTTTTGAGAAACCCTAAGTGTCTATTTATAGTTTAGAAACCTTTGGAAAGAGATAAGAATCAAAAACTTACCTTATCTGGAAATTTTCAGGACGGCGATCCGGATCGGATTTACTGCGATCCGGATCGTCGTAACGAGATTGACGATTCCAGAAAAACAAGGGTTCGGGATCCGGATCGCAAGGTCCGATCCGGATCGTTCATGCAATTCAGCAAAGTCCCATGTTCGGGATCCGGATCGGAATGGCCTAGGATCCGGATTGAAATTGCCAATGAACAAGTACCCTTCGGGATCCGGATTGCAAGATCTGATCCGGATCCTGAACATGTCCCATGTCCAGTTTTTGATTTTTATGCAAATAAAAGTTCATCCAAGTGTTTCTACACTATAAGAAAGTATTCGGATCACCACAATTATTTAGTTAAACATACCTGATCCTCTTGAATACTTTCTTCTTGAGATTGATGTAACTGATCCACAATTCTTCAACTTCAATCTTCAAGACTCAAGACACTGAGTGTCAACTTGAGCTCTTGTTGAGTCTTCTCTAAGTCTTTGATTGCTGATTGACAATTTGATCCCTTTAAGACTCCGACTCAACTCACTGACTTGACTCACGAAATATGCCAACACCAAAATGCCGTAACAATCTCCCCCTTTGGCAATTTCGTGACAAAACCCAAAAATACATAAAAGCGCTCAAGTCACTCATCTTAAACCAAAAAGTCGAAATTCAATGTTATCACCAAAACATTGATTTTCTTTGCGTGAAAGATCCAATAAATACAAAAATACATTTGAACCAAACAGTCCTAGAACATACTCTATGACTTAGGACTTGGAGTCTTAAAGTGATGTAATTCCTGCAAAACAAAACTCCAAACAAAATCAAACGTTAGTTGTTAGAAATTAAAATCCTACATTTGATCCGTCTTCCTTTTGGTTCTTTTGTTTTTTCGGCTCTTTCAATTTTTTCTTTGTCTCCCCCTATCTTGAGCATCTCTAACATGTTTTCCATGTTCTCCATGTTCTTGAGCATCTATGTTCTCCCCCTTTGTGATACGATCATCATTTTCCGTTCTCCCCCATTTTTCCATTTTCGTTTGTACTCTCTTGATGATCTCATCTCCGATCATTTCTCTTCTCCCCCTTTTTGTCACAAATTGTCAAACAGTGAACATACTAGACAAAAGTAAATCACTAACAATATTAGTTCATAGAGAAAGAGAGATAAAAACTCAGTTCTGGTATATAACAAAAATGCAGATTCCGTACCTATACCAAAAAGCAAAAATCAAATAATTTCTTGAAACAAATCCAGATTTTAGAATCTTTTCAAATACCGATTTGTATTCCATCAAGAAATCAATTTAAGTGCTTTAAACAGTGAATTCACACAGATGTCATTCAATCCAATTAATTTCACAAAATTAAAAAGATTTACTCCAAAATCATGAAAAATAAAGGTAAAACATTATAAACCGTTTTTCATGTTATATTCATCAAACACAAGTCATCAAAAATAATCTTGAGATCCAAAGTCTATCAAGATGTAACGGATTTACAAAGATGACATACGGAGATTTCCAAACGACATCAATCTTGAATTCTACCCTTTCAAATTGAGATAATCACTAAAATACCTAAGGGTGGCTCTTTGAGCATCTTCCAACTATCCCACCTTATACCAACCAGGAGATTGTTCAAAATATAAGAGTTTTGCATATAAATCTCCAAATGCTTCAACTAAAGATTTTCTCATAAAATACTAACAAGCATCCATAACATGTGGTAGCTTCACACACAAACCGGACGACCGGGGTGGCAGCTCTTTCCAACATGTGGTGGTAGTTTTCACACTCCTTTCGGATGTAACTCTTTCCACATCTTGTGCAATTCATTTTATTACCCTTGTAAGAAAATAATCTCTTACGTGAAAGAATTAAATCCCAAATTTCAATCAATCGGTTGTCTCACATTTATCACAATGAATTCACACAACCGAGATAGATTAAGCATCTAAAGATCACACATGATTTCTAAAATTTGATGCTTATAAAATCAAAAACTCCTATAATGAAGTATCTTCAAGATTATGATTATGGAGTAAAGTTGATAATCCAAATAAAATTAAATTGGAGTGATTGAAAGTGAAAACCCTTTTCATTCAATGCACTTGTTCGATACAAAAACCTTTTGTCTTAAAAGAAACAAAACATAAAAATGAAGAGCATTGAAAACATGTAATGCAGAGATTCAGAAAAATATTAAGGGAAAACCAATCAAAGCATTACATACAGTCATAAGCTAATTAAAACTTAAGACAAGGAAAGATATCACCTTTCCGAATCCAAAATCGCTGGATTTTGGGTTGTCTTGATTCGTTGTGGCCGGGGGTTGTCCGCTTTGACTGTTGATCCACCTTAGGTCTTTGCCTCGCAGTGATCCACTTGAATGATTGATGTTGTGGCTCGGACCTTTGGTGGGTTGAGTGAACTCCTTTGACTTGATGTGTCTTTTGATTCCGTTGAGTTCGCTCTGTAGATGAAGTTGCCGAAGGACTCTTCTTTCTCTTTTTCGGGCAATTCTTCACCAAATGTCCTTCAAGTCCACATAGGTGACAAGTTCTTCCTTTCAATTTAGTTGTGGAACTTGAAGCCTTCACAGTTTGGTTCTTTTTAAATCCCAAACCAACCTTGCTGGTTTGACCTAATCCGGACATACAATCATGTTTCTTGGAACCGGTTGAAATCCTTTGTATGTCGGATTTAAGTTGATGAACTCGCTTGGTCAATGCTTGGTTGGTGACATGAATTTCCTCAAACTGCTTTTCTAGAAAACCAATCTTGTCCATATATGATTTAGCATTTGTCTCCGATTGGTTTAGCTTTTCTTGGAGGATTTTATTATTATTCAATAAACGTCCTTGTTCCTCCTCGAGATCATGAAGTTTTATCTTTAAAGCATGATTCTCGTCTTGATTCTCAAGTCGTTGCTTCCTCAACTTCTTGATAAGCTTGGCCATCTTCTTAGATTCCATAAGAAGTTGTTCATATGCCTCAACGAGTTCTTCTTCGTCCGACTCCC
Source organism: Tillandsia leiboldiana (assembly GCA_029204045.2). Classification (NCBI taxonomy): domain Eukaryota; kingdom Viridiplantae; phylum Streptophyta; class Magnoliopsida; order Poales; family Bromeliaceae; genus Tillandsia; species Tillandsia leiboldiana. The sequence goes on along the minus strand of JAQNDB010000034.1, from coordinate 218,672 downwards.
CCTCACATGATGACTCTCCGCCGGATGTTGATGTTTCATGCAAAATCAAAGGAGTAGAGTCAGTGACTAAAGATGATAAACACAAATTAGAGGAGGGAATTTGAGAGGCATGAAAAGCAACGGCATTTTCCTCTTTACTTGAGGTCGATTCATTAGAAGTAGAATCGTCCCAAGTTTTCGCTTGCAAAGCCTTCTTTTTATATAATTTCGGAGTAGGACAATCCGTTGAAATATGGCCGTAGCCTTTGCATCTATAACATCGGATTTCCCCTTCGAATTCATCTTTTTCCTTAGAAGGTTTTGCAAGGAATTTGAGGTTAGAGGATTTAGAACCCGATGATCCTTTAGATGGTTTCGTGGATGAAGATCCATCGGTTCGATTCTTCCAAAATTTCCGACGAAATTTCTTTGTGATCCGCGCCAATTGTTCTTCAAAATCGGCAATAGAGATTTCATCGTCGGAACTTGATTCGCTATCTTCTTCCTTTGTGGATTTGAACGCAATACCTGTAAGCTTAGAAGAAGACTTGGAAGAAACTTGATTAGTAGGAAAAGTCATTTCATAAGTTTGCAAGGCACCTACTAATTCCTCTACACTCATCTCATCCGGATGACTAACGGTTTCTATGGCGGTAACCTTTGCCCTAAACCGTTCCGGAAGAGTCCGAAGTATCTTTCTTACAATTTTCGACTCGGGGATCTTTTCTCCTAAATTAGCACATGTATTTATTACATCTTGAAGTCTAGTGTAATAATCTGTAAACAATTCATGCTCTTCCATATGAATAGAGTCAAATTGACTAGTAAGCATCTGGAGCTTTTGAATTTTTACAAGATTAGTACCCTCATGTGTAATTTTGAGAATATCCCAAATTTCCTTCGCGGATTCACACGCAGAAATTCTTGTAAATTCAGTCGAGGAAAGAGAATTAAATAAAGCGTTCATACCCTTCCCATTGTAAGAAGATCTTTCAAATTCCTCTTTGGACCATCTAGAGCGAGGTTTTGGGGTAGTAGAATTTCGTACTTCCTCAACAGGATGCACCCAACCGCATTCCACGGATTGCCATACTCGCTCATCAATTGCGATGAGAAAAGCTCTCATGCGCACTTTCCAATAAGCATAATTAGTCCCATCAAAAAGAGGAGGTCTATAAATATTACCACTTTCACCCAACATGATAGATAAACCTAAAACCCGCTCTGATACCAATTGTAGAGTTATTATGGATCCACAAGGATCTAAATAGGTACTATCAAACAACTAGAGGGGGGGGTGAATAGGTGTAATACTTAAAAACTCAATCTCAGTGCAAAATAAAAACCAATGCGGAAAATAAAAACAGCACACCGAGATTTACGTGGAAACTCCAATCCAGGAGAAAAACCACGGGACCAACACGCAATAACAATCCACTAAGAATAGAAGAATAACAAGGTGATTACCGACTCCACGGACTCAAACCCCTCCTTCAGCTTCTTCGGACCTTGCGCTGACCGGTTGGATATCCACGCAATAACAATCCCTAAGAAAAGAAGAATAACAAGGTGATTACCATCTCCACGGATTTAACCCCTCCTTCAATTTCTTGGACCTCGCGCTCCACCGTTTTGCCCGTCCACTGCTCACGTTCGAATCCACGAACGCACGCTTCGAATCCACGAAACGCCTTTAGCACACCGAATCCACGATGCCACGTCGAATCCACGACGCAAACTCAGTCGATAAGAATATTGACTTCGATGGTGATCCTTTGCTTAGATTCTCATTGAGGAACCGTAGAAGAAATCTCTAAGCAAAGATTAGATCAATTCGACAAAAGATATGTTCTTGAAAGAACCATCGAATTGACCTAAAAGAGGCTATGAAGAAGATCGATAAAAACCTAGCCTCTAGGGTTGCTCTCAAGTGTTTTATAAATTAATCGGCCGTAGCTCCCCCGTTTTTGAGAAACCCTAAGTGTCTATTTATAGTTTAGAAACCTTTGGAAAGAGATAAGAATCAAAAACTTACCTTATCTGGAAATTTTCAGGACGGCGATCCGGATCGGATTTACTGCGATCCGGATCGTCGTAACGAGATTGACGATTCCAGAAAAACAAGGGTTCGGGATCCGGATCGCAAGGTCCGATCCGGATCGTTCATGCAATTCAGCAAAGTCCCATGTTCGGGATCCGGATCGGAATGGCCTAGGATCCGGATTGAAATTGCCAATGAACAAGTACCCTTCGGGATCCGGATTGCAAGATCTGATCCGGATCCTGAACATGTCCCATGTCCAGTTTTTGATTTTTATGCAAATAAAAGTTCATCCAAGTGTTTCTACACTATAAGAAAGTATTCGGATCACCACAATTATTTAGTTAAACATACCTGATCCTCTTGAATACTTTCTTCTTGAGATTGATGTAACTGATCCACAATTCTTCAACTTCAATCTTCAAGACTCAAGACACTGAGTGTCAACTTGAGCTCTTGTTGAGTCTTCTCTAAGTCTTTGATTGCTGATTGACAATTTGATCCCTTTAAGACTCCGACTCAACTCACTGACTTGACTCACGAAATATGCCAACACCAAAATGCCGTAACATGCAGCTACCACATGAATACCAAGCAAGGTTTTTCAAGTTTGATTAAATAAAATGCATGTTGAAATACTTGACTCTGTCAAAATTTCAAGGTTGGTATAAGGTGGGATTTTTAATGAAAGATGCTCAAAGAGCCACTCTCTTAAATAAATTGACTAGATATATTATCTAACTTATCGGGGATGTTAGACATCTATTGATCTTTGTATTTCATTTTCTTTACCAAATTGATGATTTGATAAAGGCATTACTCATAAGATCAAGTTAGATGTAATTGAAGTTGTTCAACTTTAAGGGATTTAATTTTTATAAATTTTCGTTTCGTTTGTTGGATGTTATTGATAGATTTGGTATAATCTATTTCTTGTTGTATGAAACGATGATTTTTGTTTAAAGTTGATACACAAAAGTGCTCACAATCTTTTTCTGGTTTTTCTTGAATTTCTCTGAAATTTTCTAAAGAAAAAAAAAATTGGAGCCGATCCGGATTGGACCTGCCGATCCGGATCCCGAACGCAGATATTCTTCTGCGGGCAGACGATCCGGATTGGACCTGCCGATCCGGATCCCGAACGCAGTTTTTCACTGCGGGTAGCCGATCCGGATCGCAATCATGAACTGATCCGGATCGCGGCTAGGGTTTTATAAAGAACAAAAGGGTTTTGATTTCTTTTACTCCAATCTTTTGTTCCAAAGCTTCCAGAGCTTCTCTCTCTAGATTTCATCCATCTTGGAAGCTTTCAAACTCAAGTTCTTCAACTCCAAGTAAGTTTTATTGATCAAATCTCAGTTTTTCACCGTTCTTGTTATTCCTCCTCAAAACGTGATTAATTCCTTGTATCGATTTCGTTTGTGGATGGTTTTTGATCAAATCTCTTTTGAAATAAGAACTCTGGGTAGATTAGTTTTGATTATATGCTAAGTATTCTCCTGATTAACGAATTTTTGGTCTTTGATTTCAAAGAATTCGGTTTTAGGGCATATAATGGGAATTTTCCAAAATCATGCAATTGATCTATTTTTAAATTTCCTTTTGCAAAACTAATTTGATTCCTAGTCTCTCTACACGATAATGATTGTTTGGGTACAATTTTTCTAATTTTTGAAAATTAATAATTTTTCGTGTTCCTGAGTTGTTGCTCACAGGATTTTCTTCTCATAAGAAACCAATAGCTATGGTGATCACATGGATTATTTTCTTACTTGCTGCCATGGTTTATGTCAAGGACACTGTCAAGCCCAAGAGGGCTAAGAAGGCTAAGAAAGCGAAGAAAGCTAAAGATGATTCCGATACAGAATCTAAAACGGAATCAATTGATTGGGATGAACTGCAAGTTGAAGCAACGACTGTTCCCACTGCTTCAAAGGGAAAAGCACCTGCAGAAACATCGAAGGCTCCGCCTACTGCTGCTGAGAAAGGCAAAGCTCCAATGGAAGAAACTTCTGGGAAGACAAGAAGAAAAAGTGTTGCTCGCAAAAGAGGGAGTGCTCGAGGAATCTCCATTGAGCAACCAGTTGATAGCCAAGCACCTCCACAAGACTTTATTAGCTCGGCTAGAATAAAGGATTTTGAAAACAGGGAATGCATTGGAGAAAGGCATGTTGATGTAAAAGCCTTAAAGGAGCGTTCTCGGCCATTTGGGACTTTGTTTGACCAGATAGGTCTTGCTCCCATTTGCGACTTCCCGGAGACCACTGGGTATTGTCTTCACTCAGTGAGAATGTTTTATCAGAATGCTTGCTATCTAGTTGATCAGGAGAGCGGACGCCGAGACTTTCAAACATTGGTCAAGAATGTTAAGATCAAAGTGACGCCCCAACTGATTGGAGAGGTATTAGGGATGGACGCCCGAGCCGATGGCACTCATTACCTGAAGAATCAAGTCTTCAACACCTACTCCTGGAGAGTGGTAGTTGATGGAATCTGTCTTCCAGATACTCGGTCGACAGGAAACTCCGTTTTCTCGAAAGAACTACGACCAGAGTTCCGCTTCTTAAACTTAATTGTTTGTTATAATGTCATTCCAAACATGAACACAAAGGTTCTTCGGTGGGATAGAATGATATTCCTTTATCTACTTGGAAACCCCACAGTAGCAATGGGAGCTAACTTAAACATTCCTTACGTCATCTGGACAAAGATGGCGCGATATGTGGAGCATGCTCATCCTTCAGAGAGACTACCTTATCCAATGATCATCATGCGCATTCTTCGCAAATTTAAAGCTGACACAAATGCAAGTTCCTATATGCACAGTCTAGGAACGATCAATGAAACAACAATTGTAAAGTCTCTCTCGACGAAGCCAGATGAACCCATAATACCTCCTCACCGGCAACGAGCACAACAACAACAAGCAACAACCTCTGCACCGGCAGCAACTCCTCCAGTCCAACCAGCACATCCAGCACAACAAGCACCTCAATCAACTTCTGATGATGATGCATCTGTTACCTCCATCTATTAAGAACAGCAAAGGCTCTCCAACGAGCAAGAACGTATATCAAATGAACTAATTGAGGTAAAGGAAGAAATAAAGAAGGTAAATAAGAATCAATCATCAATGAACAAGCGATTAAAGAAAATATTCCAAATTCTCGGCTGTATCAGTTCAGATGAGTCTGAATAATCCGTATCCTTCCAATTTCTGTTTATTATGCATATGTTTAAATCTTTCTTTTGTGCAGGTCTTTAAGTTTTAGTTTTAGTTTTTAGTTCTCAAACTTGAACTGTTAACCATTCTCTCCATTTCTGTAATTTTTGGCTTAGTTTGTGACAAAAAGGGGGAGAGAGTTTAGAGAGAGTTTAGAGAGAGTTTAGAGAGAGTTTAGAGAGAACTTGAACAATGATGATGTGAAAACTGTGTGAATGTGAACATCAAGGTAAGTGAACATCAAGGTAAGTATCACTTCAACTTCAACTTTGGTTTTATCTTGTGATTTGTTGCATGTCACTAACTATTCGACTAACTATTTGGGCATGTAATATGACTAACAAGTTGATGTTGGACTAACACTTTGTGACATTTGGTTTTTGATTGCATAGAAGATATGTTGGTTTTTGACTATGATTCTCTTACATATCTGAATTCTCAAATGTCATGATGATCAGATAAACTCTATCTCTGTACTTGGTTTTGTATGTTTCAATTCTTGAGGTATCTAACGATTCTTTTTACCAAGAATGATTTCTTTGTGCAGAGAGTACAGATGTCTAAGTCTAGAGTCTGTTTTAGGAGTTTATCTCATGTTTTTAAATTTTTGGATCTCCATTGTAAATTTTTCTTGTATGGTGATAGCAACAAAAATATCTTTTTGAATTTTCTATAGTGGATCTGTGTTTTGTCACGAAACCGCCAAAGGGGGAGATTGTTACGGAATTTGAGTTGGCGTAATTTCGTGAAAGGTTCAAGTCTTGAAGATTGAAGGTGAAGAAGGTTGGATCATTTAACTCAATCTCAAGAAAGAAGAATTCAAAAGGATCAGGTATGTTTAACTAAATATTTTTGGTGATCCGAATACTTCTTGTAGTGTAGAAACACTTGGAAGAATTTTTCATTGCATAAAAATCAAAAACTGGACATAGGACATGTTCAGGATCCGGAACAGATTGTTCAATCCGGATCCCGAAGGTGGTTCGTTCATACACCAGTTCAATCCGGATCGTAGCTTCTCTTGATCCGGATCCCGAACATTGAGTTTACCATTTTTCTAGAACGATCCGGATCAGGCTTCGCAATCCGGATCCCGAACGTTGATGTTTGGTGAACTGTATGAACGATCCGGATCAAGCACTTCGATCCGGATCCCGAACCTTCGTTTTTCTGGAATTGTCTGACTCGTTACGACGATCCGGATCACAGCTAATCCGATCCGGATCGCCGTCCGTAAAATTTTCAGAAATGGTAGGTTTTTGATTCTTATCTCCTTCCTAGGGTTTCTAACCTATAAATAGACCCTATGATTCATTTTTCTAGGGTAATCCAGATAATCCACATAGAGCCGTCATATTCAAATATCATCTTATACGGCCCTAGATCCACATATAGAGAAGAAAGGAAATCATTAGATATTACTCTATGTTTCTTCATCTATATTGATTAGTTTGATTCTAGGTTTTCATACTCATATCTTGAGTTGAATCAAACTAATGAATACTTAGATGGTATTTCCTATCTATCTTTGATCTAAGTATTCGGCGGATCACCACCACCCAAAAACAACGATTTCCCCAAAATCGGCGCGTGGACTCGCGTGTCCTTGTGGATTCAAGGTTCAACCGCTCTCGTGGATTCGGAGCGAGGTACGTTCGTGGATTCGAAGCGTGCTACTGGGTGAAGACTGTGGATTCGGTCGGACGTCGTGGACTCGACGTTGGACGCCGTGGATTCGGCGTTGGGCGCAGATCGTGGATTCGAGAAGCGTCGTGGAGCGAGCGGAGAAGATCCTCTAGGAGCGTATGGAAAAGGTTGAGTCGTAAGTGTGTACGGTAAATCACCTTGTACGTGTTTTAATTCTAGTGGATTTCACCGTGTTATCGGTCCCGTGGTTTTTTACTCCGGTTTGGAGTTTTTCCACGTAAAAATCTTGCGTGTTCATTTTTATTTCCGCATTGGGTTTTATTGCGCAATGATTTTTTGAGTGTTTATTGTTTACACCTATTCACCCCCCTCTAGGTCTTTTTTCCCCTATTTAGATCTATATTTCATATAACCCAACAGTTTTTAAGAGTCGCCACGAGAGGGAAAAAGAGAAAAGAAAAAAAATAACAGGACCCAACCCCTTTTTCGCTCTCGTTACGACCGACGGCGGGGCATTCGGGAGAGGGACGGGGGTTCTTGCTCACGGGATCAACCGGACAACGATAGGACGATCCTCTTCTTCTCTTTTCCCGGCGGATCGAAGGTGAGTTTTTCCGTTAGGTTTGTGGTTTTGCGTTTCGGGGTGGAGTTTTCGCGGAGGGGGATTGCCGCCGCCGCCGCCGCCGGGCCGGCCACAGGTGGGGCGCCGCACGGCATGAGCGCCGCGCGGGCACCACCCGCAGGCGGGCACCGCGCGGCAGGGGCGCCGCGCGGGCACCGCCCGCAGGCGTGCACCGCACGGGCAGGTGCCGCGCGGGCCGCCTGCAGGCAGGGCACCGCGCGGCAGGGGTGCTGCACGGGCACCGCCCGCAGGCGGGCACCGCGCGGACAGATCCCGCGCGGGCCGCCTGCAGGCGGGGCACCGCGCGGCAGGGGCACCGCGCGGGCACCGCCCGCAGGCGGGCACCGCGCGGACAGGTGCCGCGCGTGCCGCCTGCAGGCAGGGCTCCGCGCGGCATGCGCGCCGTGCGGGCGCTGCCTGCACGAGGCCACCGTGCGGGCTGGGGCCGCGCGGGCCGCCTGCAGGCTGCACGCCGCACTGCAAGCGCGCCGCACAGGTCGGTGCCGTGCGGGGAACTTCGCCGCGCGGAGTCCTGGGATCGCGTCGGGTCTCCCGTTTTTGACGTTTTAATCGACGTTTGGCGTTAGTCACCTAGTCTTAGCTTTCTGTCGTTCCTTCAGGGGCGCGGGACAACGCAAGCTCGGCAGACGTGCAACCGCGGACGAACCGATCGCCTGTCCTCGTTCAAGGTGGGTACTTTCGCCAAGGTTAATTGGGCAAGGGTGTACAGATGTAAGGTGTTAGTATGAGCAAAGGTGTTTTCTCCTTTAAGTTATTCCTCATGAGCAAAGGGGTTTTCTCCTTTAAGTTATTCCTCATGAGCAAAGGGGTTTTCTCTTCTAAGTTATTCTTCATGAGCAAAGGTGTCTTCTTCTTTAAGTTAATCTTCATGAGCAAAGGTGTTTTTTTTTCCCTTCTAAGTTATCCTTTATGAGCAATGCTGACCCCGCTTTTACTTCATTCGATTTTTCATCTATACATATCTGGTTATAAGGCTCTGGTGTTACTACACGCACACCGGCGGTTTGGCCACCGCGAGGGTGTGCTTTTCCGGAAAAGTTGTACGTTGACCCGTGTACCCCACGCGACGGTGGCATTAGGAATGGGGGCCCTTATGGGTGGAGGGTGTGAGCGGTGACGCCGAGGCTGGTGCTCGGCGGCCGAGACAGGTGCTCGGTAGAGGGGGGCATCGGGGCAGGGGCCCGGTGCGGTGTTCGGGGAGGGTGCCCGGTTTTTGTTTGGTGCAGGATATGATCATTGTCGACGGTGTATGAGGGGTGACGGTTGCTCTGGTTACAGTGGTTTGCTTTATTTTAGCTTTCTTTTGCTCATTATGATATTTCTAGTCACTGACTTCCCACTCCGTGACAGGTTCGTCCAGGGGCGAGTGCTAGGGCACCGGTGAGGCCGCGAGGGTGCTGTTCTGACTTTTACTGACCTCAGATACAGTGACTCTTCTTTCCCCTTTCTTTTATTACTCAAGCTAGCTAGTTGTGGATTGCGACACCCCCGTGGGGTCGAAGTGGATGTTGCCTCTTCCCTTTTTCGAATAAATGAATGATTGTTACATTCTTTCTTACTTGGCCATTTTAAACAATGAAAAGCAAAGAAAACCGTTTGCGAAAACTACTTTTAAAACGTGGGTGTCGTGTGGGCACCGGATTTTACAAACCTTGTGGAATTTATGTGTTTGCGAACTGTTTTCACAAAGTTCGGCATCGAGTGGGTGCCGTTTTTAAACCCTGTGGATTTATGTGGATTTCAAACGGTCTTTCCTAAAACGATTGCATCGTGTGGGTGCCACTTTCAAAACCTTGTGATTATTTATCCTTTCAAAACCTTGGCCTCTATGTTCTATGTGAATACTAGAATGTCATGTGAGTTGTTTGGTTGTATGTGTACGAGACCCCAACTGATGTGGTTAGAGATTGTATGTGCTACACCTTGTGAGACACTTTGTAATTGAGACGCCGTGCATATACAAAGGAGACTCTGCCCGTTTGCAGAGTGAATTTGTGTATGCGGCGGGTCTGGACACGCACCGGGGAGCATTGGTTTACAAAAAAAAAAATATACATGGCTGAATTAGGGGCATCGGTGGCTCATCTTCCGCGCGATTCGAACCCTAGGGGCGTGACAGTCTGACGGTTGGCTTTACTATTTTTCCTGCTTTATTATTGGTATTATCGTGTCGCTGACTTCCCACTCCATGACAGGTTCCTTCAGGGGTGAGAGCTAGGCGACGGTGAGGCCGAGACGGGAGTTTTCGAGTCCAAGAGGATCCCGGACAGTATTTTCCCTTTCCTTTCGCATTTCATTTATTATTTGTAGCCTACTGTGTGGTTCTCGATACCCTCGTGGGGTCGGTGTGGATGTCGGCATATTACTATTTATTTATTGAGTTTCTTTTTCTCTCTCTGTTGGCCGCTTTGAGAAAACAACAAGAAAGCAAAACAAAAAGGATTGCGAAAACCCTTTTCAAAAACCTAGGTGTCGTGTGGGCACCATTTTCAAAACCTTGTGGATTTATGGATTTCGAAAATGGATTTCAAAACAGAAGTGTCGTGTGGGCACTGTTTTAAAAACCCTGTGGATTTATGGTCTTTCGAAACTATTTTAGAAATTTGGATGCCGGGTGGGCATCGCTTTCAAAATTGTGAATTTATCCTTTCAAACCAATCGGCCTTGAAAATTGTTCAGTTCTGTTTGTGGTGTATGTCTGGGAATTGTTGTGATTGAATGAATTATGATATTGTATTAGCCGCGACGCCGTGCATATACAGAGGAGACTCTGTCCGTTTGTAGAGTAAATCTGTGTATGCGGCGGATCTGGGTATGCTCTGGGGAAGAAAGGATTTTCAAAAAAAAAAAAAAAAATCTACGTGCAAAACGAACCCCTTTTTGATGATTGTTTCCGCTGAATGAAACCCCCGGGGAGTGACAGCAGAATTGGAGAGGCGGGCTAGGACGGCGTTGCCGGAGCCATTATGGGAAGAATTCAAGGAGCTTTTCTTCGCCACATATTTCCCCGACAGTGCGAAGCAGCAAATGGAGGATAGTTTCAAGAATCTTTGCCAGGGAAGCCGTTCAGTTCAAGAGTACGAGTGCGAGTTTTCTCGCATCATTAGCTGCTTGCCCTCGGTGGTGCGAAGTGAGTGGGATAAGACGCGGTGTTTCGAGCGGGGCCTTCGACCCTCTATTTATTCGTAGGTCCAGTTGCTAAACATTGCGACCTATAGAGAGATTGTGGATAGAGCTCGCTTGGTTGAGAGAGGCGATATGGTGATGCGCCGAGAGCACGAAGCTTTCGAGAAGGACAAAGGAAAAGGGAAGGAAAATAAGCGGTATCAGGGTGGCTCCAGGGGTCAAAGCCACTATCAACGGCCCCCGAAGCAACCGCGGCCGCAATATTATCCTCGGGAGCCCCGGCAATTCATGGCCCCCGGGCGATGTGTCATTTGCGGAGGACCGCACCGACCAGCAGAGTGTGCAGAGCAAGAAGGAAGGTGTTACAAGTGTGGCCAACCGGGCCACCTCCTGCGAGATTGTCCCAGGGGTACGCGTCCTGCCCCGGCCGCACCATTGATCCAGGGTGCTCCACGGTAGCAACAGAGGGCGGTACCAGCCCTACCAGCCGCACCCCAGCAACCGCCGAGCGGACGGGTTTTCGCCGCTCAGGCAATCGAGGAGAAGCCCACTGTTGATGACGTCATAGCAGGTATAATTTTCATTAATGATGTTCGATGCAGGGCTTTATTTGATACAGGTGCATCGCACTCATTTATTTGCCGGTCATTTGCTATGAGACACGGGTTAGATGTACTACAGTCTACTAACTTTAAGACAGTCCAAGTAGCGGGAGGTTCTCTCGAGATCTCCGAATGTTGTCCCGCTTGTCCTGTACGGATTGGCGAGTGGTTAATGGCAATAGACTTCATGGTCTTAAGGCGATTGGGGGACTTCGATGTAATCTTGGGGATGGATTGGCTCTCAAAGTATTATGCTACTATCGATTGTGAGCGTCGGGTTATCACGTTTCGAGAACCCGGGCAGGAAGAGTTTGAATTCCAAGCATGCAAGAGTTCTCTTTTTGCCTCAACGGTTTCCGCATTGCGAGCCAAGAGGTTGATCGAGCGAGGTTGTGTGGCTTATTTGACTACGGTAGTGGAGGGGCGTAGAGAGGAGCCCAATGTAGAGGGCATTCCAGTGGTAAGGGAGTATTCTGATGTGTTTCCCGCGAAATTGTCGGGTATGCCGAGAGATCGGGAAATCGAGTTCATCATCGACATGATTCCCGGGGCGGCTCCTGTTTCAAATTCTCCCTACCGAATGGCCCCGGTAGAATTGAAAGAGCTTAAGGCCCAATTGCAAGACTTGTTGGACAAGGGCTTCATTCGACCCAGTGTGTCCCCTTGGGGAGCACCAGTTTTGTTCGTGCGGAAGAAGGACGGGTCGCTACGGCTGTGTGTCGATTATCGAGAACTCAATAAGTTGACGGTTAAGAACCGATATCCATTGCCGAGAATTGACGACCTTTTTGATCAATTGCAAGGTTCCTGAGTGTTTTCAAAGATTGATCTTCAATCGGGATACCATCAGTTAAAGATTAAGCCGGAGGACGTGCATAAAACGGCTTTTCGAACACGTTATGGACATTATGAATTCACCGTAATGCCATTCGGGTTGACTAACACCCGGCAGCATTTATGGATCTGATGAATCACATTTTTCAGCCCTTCTTGGACCGATTTGTCATAGTCTTTATTGACGACATTTTGGTCTACTCCCGGAGTGATGACGAGCACGAGGATTACCTACGACATGTATTGCAAGTGCTTCGGGAGCGAAGTGTTTTCGCAAAACTGAAGAAGTGCGAATTTTGGCTTCGAGAGGTGACCTTTCTGGGGCATGTAATTACAGAATCAGGGGTGTCTGTGGACTCCAAGAAAGTTGAAGCTGTTAGGGACTGGCCCCGACCAACTAATGTCATTGAAGTACGGAGTTTTGTTGGGCTTGCGGGGTATTACAGGCGGTTTGTGGAAGGGTTCTCTAAAATCACTACTCCACTCACCAGCCTTACAAGAAAGGGGGCTAGGTTCATTTGGAGTGATGAATGTGAAAGGAGCTTTCAGCTGCTCAAGGATAAGTTGACATCGGCTCCAGTACTTGCCTTGGCCGAATCAGGCAAAGGGTTTGAGGTGTACAGTGATGCCTCGGGGTGTGGGTTAGGGTTCGTACTTATGCAAGATGGCAAGGTGATAGCCTATGCCTCGCGACAGTTGAAGAGCTATGAGAAGAACTACCCTACCCACGATCTCGAACTCGCCGCGATCATTTTTGCACTGAAGTTGTGGCGACACTATTTATATGGCGAGCGCTGTGAAATTTACACAGATCACAAAAGCCTCAAGTACTTGTTCACACAGAAAGAACTAAATCTGAGGCAGCGTCGGTGGTTGGAACTACTCAAGGATTATGATGTTAGCATCTTATACCACCCGGGAAAAGCAAATGTGGTGGCTGACGCATTAAGTAGGAAATCTGTGGAGAACCTTGCCATGGTTATCACTGACCAGTATCCACTGCAATCCGAGATGCGGCGGTTTGGTTTGGAGGTTGTAACTCTCGGGACGCCCGCGAAGTTGATGACTCTTAGGGTGCAACCCACCTTATTGGAGAGGATTAAAGAAAAGCAAGCCACTGATGATGCACTCCAAAAGGTGAGGTCTGAATTGGAGAGCGAAAGGGCGAAGGATTTCGCCGTGGACTCAGAGGGAGTTTTGAAGTTTAGGGGTCGTGTGTGCGTGCCCAACGATGAGGCCATTCGCGAGCTGATTCTCCAGGAGGCACACCGATCGCCGTACACTATTCATCCCGGCGGCACTAAAATGTACAAGGACCTAAAGGAAACGTTCTGGTGGTCGGGTATGAAGAAGGATGTCAGACGCTTTGTGGCCAAGTGTCTAGTGTGCCAACAAGTCAAGGCCGAGCATAGGCTTCCAGCAGGCAAGCTTCAAAACCAACCAGTGCCTGTGTGGAAGTGGGAAAATATTGTTGGGTTATGTATAATATGGATCTAAATAGGGGAAAAACACCTAGAGGGGGGTGAATAGGTGTAAACGCTTAAACACTTAAAAATCGTTGCGCAATAAAACCCAATGCGGAAATAAAAAATAACACGTAAGATTTTTACGTGGAAAACTCCAAACCGGAGTAAAAAACCACGGGACCGATAACACGGTGAAATCCACTAGAATTATAACACGTACAAAGGTGATATACCGTACTCACAGACGACTCAACCTTTTTCCATACGCTCCTAATTGATCTTCTCCGCTCGCTCCGCAACGCTTCTCGAATCCACGATCTGCGTCCAACGCCGAACCCACGACGTCTGACCGAATCCACAGTCTTCGCCCAGTAGCACGTCTCGTATCCACGAACGTACCTCGCTCCGAATCCACGAGAGCGGTAGCACCTTGAATCCACAAGGCCACGCGAGTCCACGCGCCGATTTTGGGGAAATCGTTGTTTTTGGGTGGTGATGATCCGCCGAATACTTAGATTAGAAATAGATCGGAAATACCATCTAAGTATTCATTGATTTGATTCTACTCAAAATCTGAGTATGAAAACCTAGAATCAAATCAATCAATATAGATGAAGAAATATAGGATTAAATCTATGAATTTCCTTTCTTCTCTATATGTGGATTTACAAGGCCGTCTTATGATTTATTCGGCTTTTATGGCTTATACGGCTTACAAGGCTTGCCCTAGAAAAAGAATCATAGGGTTTATTTATAGGTTAGAAACCGTTGGATGAGGATAAGAATCAAAAACTAACATTTTCTGGAATTTTACAGGACGACGATCCGGATCGGATTTACGGCGATCCGGATTGTCGTAACGAAACAGACAATTTCCAGAAAACAAAGGTTCGGGATCCGGATTGAAATGCCTGATCCGGATCGTTCATACATTTCAGCAAAAACCAATGTTCGGGATCCGGATCAAAAACGGCTTGGATCCGGATTGGATTTGCGTATGAAACAACACCCTTCGGGATCCGGATTGCTGTGTCTGATCCGGATCCTGAACATGTCCCATGTCCAGTTTTTGATTTTTATGCAATTAAAAATTCATCCAAGTGTTTCTACACTATAAGAAGTATTCGGATCACCAAAAATAATTAGTTAAACATACCTGATCCTTTTGAATTCTTCTTTATTGAGATTGAGTTATATGATCCAAACTTCTTCATCTTCAATCTTCAAGACTTAATACTTTCACGAAATGCGCCAAAACAAATTCCTTAACAATCTCCCCCTTTGGCGGTTTCGTGACAAAACACAAATCCACTTAAGAAAATTCAAAAAGATATTTTTGTTGCTATCACCATACAACAAAAATTTACAATGGAGATCCAAAATTAAATACATGAGATAAACTCCTAAAACAGACTCTAAACTTAGACATCTGCACTCTCTGCAAAAAGAAATCATTCTTGACAAAAGAGATCGTTAGATACCTTAAGAATATTTAGCATTCAAAACCTAACAGAGATAGAGTTTATACTCACCATGACATTCACGAATTCAGATATGTAATAAGATCACAATCAAACATGACATATCTTTTAAGCAGTAAAATTCAAAATGTCATAACTTTGTTAGTAATCAAACAACTTGTTAGTAATATTACATGCCCAAATAGTTAGTCGAATAGTTAGTCAAGACATGCATGCAATCACAATACAAAACCAAAAGTTGTGATACTTACCTTCAAGCTTCAAAGTTGTTCAAAGTTTAACGTTCTTCAAACATTGCTCAGAGTGTAATGTTCACTCTCTCCCCCTTTTTGTCACTAAAGTTAGCCAAAAATTACAGAAAAAGGAAGAGTTAAAACAGTTTTAAAGGTTAGAGAGCTTAAGAGGGAATAACATAAAACCTGCAAAAGAGAAGATTTGAATAAAACATTATGCAGAATCGTCAGAACTGATGCATCCTAGCTTCTGAAATATTTTCTTGATGCGCTTGTTCATTGAAGCTTGCTCTTTCTTAACCTCTCTAATATCCTCTTTCATCTGAACGAACTCGTTAGAGATGCGTTCTTGCTCGTTGGAGAGACGCTGTTGTTCTTTATAGATTGAGGTAACCGATGCATCATCATCGGAAGTTGATGGAGGTGCTTGTTGTGCTGCTTGTGCTGGTGGGACTGGAGGTGTTGCCTGCGGTGCAGAGGTTGTTGCTTGTGGTTGTGCTCTTCGTCGGCGAGGAGGTGATGGGGGCTCATCTTGTTTCGTGGAGAGAGACTTCACTATTGTCGTTTCATTGATTGTACCTAGACTGTTCATGTAGGAGCTCGCACTTGTGTCGACTTTAAATTTCCGAAAGATGCGCATAATTATCATAGGATAGGGGAGTCTCTCTGTAGAGTGAGCATGTTCCACATAGCGTGCCATCCTTGACCAGATGAGGAAAGGAATGTTTAAATTTGCTCCCATTGCCGCCGCGGGGTTTCCAAGAAGATAAAGAAATAACATTCTGTCCCATCGAAGAACCTTTGTATTTATGTTTGGAAGAATGTTATAGCAAACAATGAAGTTCACATAGCGATACTCCGGTCGAAGCTCTTTTGAAAAGACGAAATTTCCTGTCGACAGAGTATCTGGAAGACAAATTCCATCAACTACCACTCTCCAGGAGTTGGTGGAGAAGATTTGACTTTTCAGATAATGAGGTCCATCAACTCTGGCCTTCATCCCTAACACCTCTCCAATCAGTTGAGGTGTGACTTTGATCTTGACATTTTTAACTGATGTTTGAAATTCCCGACGTCCGTCCTCCTGATCAATTAGACTTGAAGCATTTTGATAAAACATTCTTACGGAATGGAGACAATACCCAGTGGACTCAGGGAAACTTCAGATGGGGCCAAGACCAGTCTGTTCATACAGAGTCCCAAAGAGTGTGGATCGTTCTTTCAGTGCTTTGATATTGACATGCCTTTCGCCAATGCACTCCCTTTTCTCAAAATCCTTGATCCTTGCAGAGCTGATAAAATGTAGTACTCTTGCGTTCCGATGCCTTTGTATACCTTCGTTTTATGACGGGATTATTGGGGAGACTCTTCACGGTGTTTTCGGCAATGGACTGGGTCTGGACCGCGAGTATTTTTCCTCGTTTGAGCTCGAAAAATGGAGAACGGCAAAGCGACCGGATTCAGAATCCGATTTACGAATTTCCCGGAATGGGGGTCAAAGCGTTTGCCTTTGTGTTGTGCACCAGTTTCCGTGCTAAGTGGCCAGCACGCTTTTCGAGGTGATCGGACGGGATCCTACTGTGATCGGACTTTTCATCTTTTTATGTTAGTGGGTTATTTTATTGAGTGGGTGGTCCCTCGACCCTCCGGTTTTCCGTTTTGGTCTTAATTGGATCTTCTTAATTATTAGGGAGGAGGGTTGAAATTCGAGAATTTTTGGGCTGATCGTCGGGGTTTGTGGATATTTTTAGGTGGTAGGGGCCGCAAAACGATGAGCGGCGATGCGATCGGATTTGATTTCGGACTCCGGGACCTCCCAGAATAATTTTTCGAAGTTATTAGCGGTTTCGGGTGCATCGCAAGGCGTGCGGGCGATCGGCACGTTTTTCGAGGTAAATTTGGACCGCTGGTTCGCACCCGATCGTTTAGGTTTCGATTTTGGGGATTTGAACTTATTTTTCCTACTTCTCATCCCTTTGGGTTCGTGCGTTAGGGCTCTCCTGAGGAGTGCGGGAGAAACCCCAACCCCCCTCCTACCTTCTTTCCACCATCCGACGTTGGGCGTAAAGAACCGTGGCGGCGAAACAGGGAGAGAGGAGGAACAATCGCTCTTTCTGCGGGATCGAACGAGCGAGGGGCGGACGATCCTCCTTCTCCTCCTCCTCCGGCGAAAGCGAGGTAAGCGGTTCGGGTCATTTCGTTTAATTTCGGTCTAGGGTTTTCCTTTTTGTCGGTGTCGTGGGTTGTTGAACGGGAGGCCGCCGCTGCCGTTGTCAAACGGGAGGCCGCCGCCGCTGTTGTCGTGTCCGCGGGGTCGTCGCCGCCGTCGCCGGGGTCGCGGCGTCGCAACCGGAGCCGAAAAAGGGGTCGAAGTACTGTTCATCCGGAAGAAACAGGTCACGCGGTCCACCAGACCCGGCGTGCACCCGGTTCACGGATTCCGGACCCAGCGGCGCGAACCCGGTGCACGGTTGCCTGCGCCAGGCCACGCGGTCCACCAGACCCGGCGTGCACCCGGTTCACGGATTCCGGACCCAGCGGCGCGAACCCGGTGCACGGTTGCCTGCGCCAGGCCACGCGGTCCACCAGACCCGGCGTGCACCCGGTGCACTGATTCCGGACCCAGCGACGCGAACCCGGTGCACGGTTGCGTGCGCCAGGCCACGCGGTCCACCAGACCTGGCGTGCACCCGGTTCACGGCTACCGGGCCCAGGGGCGCGGACCCGGCGCACGAAAGCGTGCGCCAGGTCGCGCGGCCCACCGTTTCGGCGTGCACTCGGTGCACGCCCCCGCAGCGCAATCGCGTGGACCCGGCTCGCGCTTCCGCCCGTGCGCGGCCCGGCCCATGCCGCAGCGGTCCACCGCTGCGGCGTGCTCCCGGTCTGCGCCCCGGTTGTCCTGCGTCATGAACCCGGTCCACGTATGGACCCGTGCACCAGTCTTCTGTTTGAGGGTCCAGAAGCTCTGTTTTTGGCCCGTTTCGCCCCGTTTTTGAGTGTTTTTAACTGCGACGTTGTTTTTAACGATAAGTTTTACTGTAGACCTTCTTCGGGCACAAGGGAGTGTTTTAACTGGAGTTTTCGCACATCTTCTTCTTCGCGCTTCAGGTGGGTACACCGTTAGAACCCCTTTATGCGTAATTTCGTTACTGTCATGATTATCATTTGGTGGGTACTCGTTCTAGGTTTAGTGTCGGGATTTAAAAACTGTAAATATATTTCAACTTAT
This sequence comes from Tillandsia leiboldiana, assembly GCA_029204045.2. Lineage (NCBI taxonomy): Eukaryota > Viridiplantae > Streptophyta > Magnoliopsida > Poales > Bromeliaceae > Tillandsia > Tillandsia leiboldiana. The sequence goes on along the minus strand of JAQNDB010000034.1, from coordinate 200,168 downwards.
CAACTAACTGTGGTAATCTGTGATGATCTCTATGGTTCATTATTGTTGGTTTCGTTTTGTGTACTTGGTTCATTATTGTTGGTTTCGTTTTGGGTACTTGGTTCATTATTGTTGGTTTCGTTTTGGGTACTTGGTTCATTATTGTTGGTTTCGTTTTGGGTACTTGGTTCATTATTGTTGGTTTCGCTTTGGGTAATTGGTTCATTATTGTTGGTTTCGTTTTGTGTACTTGGTTACGATGCTCGAGGCTGCAGCACGCGCACCCGCGGTTTGGCCACCGCAAAGGGTGTGCTTTTCCGGAAAAGTGGTCGATGACCCGTGTATACCCACGAGGTGACGTAGTGGGGGCCCCCGTAGGTGGGGGGTTTGAGGCGCCAAGGTGTGAGCGGTGCGACCCGTCGGGGTAGGTGCTCGGCGTGGTTTACCGAGGTAGGTGCTCGGTCCGGTTTCCCGAGGTTGGTGCTCGGTTTAGTTTTCTTTCCCGAGGTTGGTGCTCGGTTTGGTTTTCTTTCTCGAGGTTGGTGCTCGGTTTAGTTTTCTTTCCCGAGGTTGGTGCTCGGTTTGGTTTTCTTTCTCGAGGTTGGTGCTCGGTTTGGTTTTCTTTCCCGAGGTTGGTGCTCGGTTCGGTTTTCTTTCCCGAGGTTGGTGCTCGGTTTGGTTTTCTTTCCTGAGGTTGGTGCTCGGTTCGGTTTTCTTTCTCGAGGTTGGTGCTCGGTTTGGTTTTCTTTCTCGAGGTTGGTGCTCGGTTCAGTTTTTTTTCCCGAGGTTGGTGCTCAGTTCGGTTTTCCTTCTTGAGGTTAGTGCTCGGTCTGGGTTGCCGAGGCAGGTGCCCGGTTCGGGTTTTGCAGGGGGAGGGGACATCGTCGATCGCACGATGCAGAGGGCGGTTACGCTGGTTTTCTTACGGTTTGCTTTAGGTACAGTCTCCCTGCATTTCGTCTTTTATACCTTGTTTCGCTGACTTCCCACTCTGTGACAGGTTCCTTCGGGAGTGAGAGCGAGGGCGACGGTGAGGCCGTGACAGGAGTACTTTTGGCCCTTCGAGACCATAGGCTGTCACGCCCCGGGGTCGAAACTGCGACCCGGGCTCGCTAACAGATCCGCCATCTGTACGGAAACTGCCGTACAGACGAAGCGTCTAGCCTGCAAAAGACAAAACTACAGCTACACAGATATCAGAGCGGATAAAAAGCTGTACTATAAAATTTCACAACTACACAGTTGCAACAACTCATAGCCTATCTCCCAAAATCAGATGATACAAATAGAAGTCCACCTATACAACATCTACAAATCCCAATGGGAGATAGCTAACAGGAAACATAACCAACTCCCACAATCCGGGATGGTACATCTACCTCTCTCTAAAGTAACAATGCTGGTAGGGAACTATCACGCGACTCCCTGTCCTCGGTCCGTCCAGTCAAGCCCAGCAGGAACGGAAGAAAGCCTCAGCAACCTGTCACCGACAGAGGGTGTGAGAACTACATCCTACAGTAGTTCTCAGTGGGTACCGTCTCCAAGAACCACGGTCTGCCCACTAAGTCTACCAGAGGCATAAGATAGAGAAAAGACTGATAATGAAAATAAGCTGGAAAAGAATCTACAGCTATCATGCCTCTATCTACTATGCTCAATAAGAAGAGACTATGGATGATGGTATGCAGTCACTCACTGCTGGCAAAATGTCACAAGTACTACCCAAGACACTCTACAATGACACATGCTACGCCATCACTCTCTCAGTGTATCTCAAATCTCAGCGACTGCCCCACAGGGTCCAGTCGAGTCAAGCCTGCGCCCCCTGGTGTATCAACCAGGGTGTCCAAACGGACAAACTCGATATCTCACACAGTGACCCCATAGTAGCACGGCCAGGGGTATCAAGCGACCTCTAGTATATGAACTAGGAGCATCATCGCAGCCTCGTCAGGCTCGGTATCAACATCGCAGCCTCATCAGGCTCGGAATCATCAACGCACCCGGGGCGTGGTTCGAGGGGTGCGACCCCACCAAACTCAAGTATCTCATCAGTATCACTGTCTCACAAGTGGCTCCTGCAGGCTATAGTCCTCGATCAAACAGATCGGAATCTCGATGCTCAAAGCACAACTCAGTCGGAGAACCCTCCACGACTCAATCTCACAACACTGACCCACTCAACGAAAGTACTACACAGCTGGGACCACCGTCTCTCCCAACGGCTCCCACAACACAACTCCACTGAACTCAACACACAACTCACGGCTGGAGATGTCACGCCTCGGGGTCGAAAATGCGACCCGGGCTCGCTAACAGATCCGCCATCTGTACGGAAACTGCCGTACAGACGAATCGTCTAGCCTGCAAAAGACAAAACTACAGCTACACAGATATCAGAGCGGATAAAAAGCTGTACTATAAAATTTTTCTCAACTACAAAGTTGCTACAACCCATAGCCTATCTCCCAAAATCAGATGATACAAATAGAAGTCCACCTATACAACATCTACGAATCCAAATGGGAGATAGCTAAACAGGAAACATAACCAACTCCCACAATCCGGGATGGTACATCTACCTCTCTCTAAAGTAACAATGCTGGTAGGGAACTATCACGCGACTCCCTGTCCTCGGTCCGTCCAGTCAAGCTCGGCAGGAACGGAAGAAAGCCTCAGCAACCTGTCACCGACAGAGGGTGTGAGAACTACATCCTACAGTAGTTCTCAGTGGGTACCGTCTCCAAGAACCACGGTCTGCCCACTAAGTCTACCAGAGGCATAAGATAGAGAAAAGACTGATGATAATAAAAATAAGCCGGAAAAGAATCTACAGCTATCATGCCTCTATCTACTATGCTCAATAAGAAGAGACTATGGATGATGGTATGCAACCACTCACTGCTGGCAATATGTCACAAGTACTACCCAAGACACTCTACAATGACACATGCTACGCCATCACTCTCTCAGTGTATCACAAATCTCAGCGACTGCCCCACAGGGTCCAGTCGAGTCAAGCCTGCGCCCCCTGGTGTATCAACCAGGGTGTCCAAACGGACAAACTCGATATCTCACACAGTGACCCCATGGTAGCACGGCCAGGGGTATCAAGTGACCTCTAGTATATGAACTAGGCGCATCATCGCAGCCTCGTCAGGCTCGGTGTCATCATCGCAGCCTCATCAGGCTCGGAATCATCAACGCACCCGGGGCGTGGTTCGTGGGGTGCGACCCCACCGAACTCAAGTATCTCATCAGTATCACTGTCTCACAAGTGGCTCCTGCAGGCTGTAGTCCTCGATCAAACAGATCGGTATCTCGATGCTCAAAGCACAAACTCAGTCGGAGAACCCTCCACGACTCAATCTCACAACACAGACCCACTCAACGAAGGTACTACACAGCTGGGACCACCGTCTCTCCCAACGGCTCCCTCAACAACACCCCACTGAACTCAACACTCAACTCACGGCCGAAGCTACTCCACGGCCAGATCTGCGAAAGGTCCGAAACCCCGGGAGACTAACACCTACGTCCCCAAGAAAGAAGCAGCCCTTAGAACCCAGATCACTCGAATCCGCTCGGGTGGATAAGTTTATAAGAAACCATGTCATTTATTTCAGAAAATCATTCGATCTGAGAGAAATCCATCTTATTAATGATTTTTAGTCTTTTTAGGAAAACCCTTTGAAATCAAGCTTTATGCCCAAACCTCAAATGGCTAATGCCCTCGTCCTATCACACAAGAACCGACTCAGGCAACCTTGCGAGGCTTGGAAGAAACATTGGCTGACTAAAATCATATATTTATCCAAAAAGGTTCTGGGTTCAAGGTCCTGCTAACACACGTGCACCACGATCACAACCTGGTGGTGACGAGAAGAACAGCGGAAAGGAAAACCCCCGGGACCACCGTTTATCTGAAACGGTTCCCCAAAACACTAACACTGGCCTAACCCAGCCACCAGACCCCACTCGGCCCCCCCCCGGGCCCGAGTGCAACACCCGTCCCACGACACTCTGACCACTCAGCCCACTACCCGGGCGAGGAAACTCTAAGTCCCGAAGGATATGAAAAGTGCGGGATGTCTAAAGCATAAAGGAACCTAGCCCAAATTAAGGTTCACAAATGGTCTGGTCAAACTCATGCACATATGACGGGGGTGCTAGTTAAGTTCCAAGAAAACCCTTAAACTAGCATGCAATCCTATCACAATAGAATTAGAAGGAAGTCCGTAGACTTGGAGAGAAAACCAACCCACCTCAGAAAGCCACCAATTGCTCGTCGACACTTGCAATTGGCTCAGCAGGTTACCTGGCCTCCAAGGGGTCCGCACGCAACACGAAGCCCGATGCCAGAATCCGCACGTGAATCGGAGCACGCGGCGACCAACCACACGACCGCGCGCTCTGCGGAAGCTAAAACCGCACCGCAAGCGGGCAGAAGCGAAGAAATCGCAAAATCAATCCACACAGTCAAAACCGAGCATCCGACGGCGAAAAACAGCTTCCGTCGGCGAAAACAGCCTCCGTCAGCGAAAACCAGCGCCCGACGGCGAAAAACAGCACGCGGCGGCGAAAACAGCTCCGTCGGCGAAAAACTGCGCCCGACGGCGAAAAACAGCACGCGGCGGCGAAAAACAGCTCCGTCGGCGAAAAACAGCGCCCGACGGCGAAAAACAGGCAAAATCTGCTAGCGAGACAGTTCGCGAAAACCCTGCGAAACTGCTCGCGAAAACCGCTCAAAATCTGCTCACAAACTGCTTGCAAAAACTGCTCAAAACCGGCTTGCGAAAACAGCTTGCGATAAACTGCTCCGTCGGCGAAAAACTGCGCCCGATGGCGAAAATAGCTCGAAAATCAGCTTGCGAAAATCCTGCGAAAACCGCTCGCAAAACAGCGGAAAACAGCGAAACCTGCGCGCGGAACCGCTTGCGAAATCTGCCGGCAAAAACGGCGAAAAACGGCTCCGTCGGCGAAAAACTGCGCCCGACGGCGAAAAACAGCGCGCGGCGGCGAAAAACTGCTCCGTCGGCGAAAACCAGCGCCCGACGGCGAAAAACAGCTCGCGGCGGCGAAAAACAGCGGCCGACGGCGACCAACGGGCTCCGACGGCGAAAAAACGGCGCCGACACGCAACCCGAGGTGTCGCCCGCCGTCCGGGAGCACGCCGAGCGTCCACCAGACCTGCCGCGCGACGAGGGAGGCCCGCCGCGCGGCACCAAGCCAAACCGCGCGGCGCAGGGGCTGCTGCGCGGCGCTGGAGCGCGTCGCGCAGTGCCCCAGCTGTAGTGTACTGGTTTTCCCATGCAACTTTCCGGTGAATCCACTGTGTAGAACACCTAGTGTTGGTGTCTGGCCCATGGTGCATCGAAGGGATGCCACAGATGGACCTCGTGAGACTTGGATAGATGATTTGGCCTTCGGCTGTGATTGCCGAATTTTAGAAAAGGTTTTGGGCCAATCTGAGGTTGGATTTGGATTCAGCGCGGAAAAACGCTTGAAAACGGCTATTTGCTTGTTGAATTTGGAGTCCGGATGACCAAATGCGGGCTTCCGGAAGTTTTGGGTGATTTTCGGTGCATGGGGGAGCCTCGTGGACCGGCCTGAGCCACGTGGCGGCCTATTATTGGCCGGCTCACGCAGCTCGGTCCACGGGGTAGCGCGGCGGTGCATGGACCGCAGGTGGGTGGCACGTGGCGTGCCCGGATAGGCCGGCGCACGCGGCACGGCTCAGTGGATTTGCGGGATTGCGGTGGACCGGGCGCATGACACGTGGCGGCTTCGGATTCGTCGGTCCACGTGGGCGCGGTCCACGGGTGCGCGGGGGAGGGCGCCTCGGTACTGTGCGCGCACGTGCGCGCACAGTGGCGCCAGGCGGGGCGGTCGGCCGCACTCGAGTGCGACACGTGTCGCCTCGAGATTGGCCGGCCGTACCTACCTCCGTTGACTGCGGGGGGCCACGTGGCGTATGCGGGCCGCGGGGATCCGCTGTACCCTGTTTGGGGGTGACGTGGCCGCTCCTGGGTGTTTCGGGCGCGTCGGACAGGGACTGTGCGACCGGGTTTCCGGGCGCAGTGCGCCCGAAAGTTGCGCCCGAAAACCCGGCCCGAAAGCTTAGTGGGCTGGGCCTATAAATATCTCCCCCCATTCGTCTTGTAGGCTTTTTGGACTCTATTTTCGCTGGGCTTTCTTCTGAGGAATTTCTCCTCCCTCAGTGCACTACCCTTTGGAGAAGTTTGAAGATTTTTGGAGGCACGCTTCCCGAGGTTCCCCATTTTACGGCGCGGCGCGACGCTTGTCCCCCGGCGATCCTCTTCACCCCTTCTCAGTGTTTGGACTCCTCCGACTCACCCCGACCTCGGAATTCGCCGATTCTTGCGCCGTTGGACTCTTGACAGGTAGGGCTTCAACTCCTGTGTTTTGTGGTTCCTCGATTTCAGTGCTGATATTGGAGTTTTCCGAGCAACCATTTGACCCTTTTTCTTCGCGGACTTTTGGGACAGCACCGCGGTGTTCTTGCCATATCTTTTCGCTCGGACGTCGGAACGAGGCGATTCAAAAGGCAATTTTCATCTACGCTTCGCAAGGAGTCTCCTGGATTTTTCTCAGAATTTTCTGAATTTTACTCGAGGGTGAGAATCTTCTTCCTCTGTGGTTCCTTGTTACAGGAATTTAGTGCAGTTTGGATTCGGGGTGTACCCCTTGTCGGATTATTATCTCAGCGTAGGAAACTCCGAATTGGGCGTGCAGGTACTCGTTTCGACGGGCTCGTCGCAAGGATCGCGCTAGTATTTTCCTTGGATTTTTCTGGACATTATTCGCAGGTGAAAATTAGTGAATTGTGGACTGCTGTTTTGGGGGACAGATTCTGGAAAGTGTGGATGTTTAGCTTATGAATTTTCCTTTGGGGTACTTTGTACAGATTGGTGGTGTATTTGGACTGGTCTTGGACTTTGCCTTTGGATAATTGGAATAGCGCTTCAGGTGGGTGATGTTGTAAACCTCTTATTTGGGATTTATCACTAGGCCTATTAGAATGCTCTTGATTATGTTATTAGTAGATCTGTGAGAAGAACCTAGCATGCTTGTATGAAATCCTGCTTTCTTCATTGATAATCGCAATGTTAGAAAACTACAAGTTAATTAACGGTGAGTCCATGCTTTAAACATGTAGTAGAGTTACTTGGAATTTATGCTAAATTCTTATATTGTTGATTGTTTAAATGAAAGGCTGAGGTATGTGGTTAGGGTAATTAAAATGGTTCAGCAAGTTAATGACTTTTGCATGCTTGAATGGTCACCTAGATAGGCCACCTTTTTCTGCTACACTATCATGCTGGAATTGACTTAGGAGAAACCATGTTGCATTCTTTCTTCAGTCACTTAGACATAGGGGATATTATGCTCGGGTTAGAGCAGGGGCTGGGTTAGTGTAGTCAGATACTTGGGTTTCGGGGAGAGGGTTTTGGGCTTCCTTTGGGAGACGGTACTTTTCCTTATAGAGCGGAGTGCGTGATTTGCAGACTTGAGACCCTGGGACTCCTGTCCCATATCGGTGTTATGCGTAGGCTGGCATACCCGATTTGGCAGACATTGAGAACCCTACCCCTTATCGGTGCTATGCGTAGGCTGGCATACCCGATTTAGCAGACCTTGAGACTCCTGTCCCATACCGGTGTTATGCGTAGGCTGGCATACCCGATTTGGCAGACATTGAGACTCCTATTCCACACCGGTGTTATGCGTAGGCTGGCATACCCGATGTGGCAGGCTTCGATTCTCTGATGCATACTTTTAGCTATCTTTAGCTGGGCAGGTAGAGGCATATTAGTGGTAGCTTTTATCAGGAGTCATACTCTTAGTTACCGCATTTATTCCTTTAGCCTCTGGTAGACCTAGTGGGCAGGTAGGAGTTCGTGTTGAGGTTTACCCACTAGGGGAGGCTACTGTCTTTATAGTAGTACTGACCCCCGCTGTTTTTCCCTTTTCTTGTCCCCTTTGTTTTGCAGAGTCATCTGCCGGAGTTGCGGGGCCTTCCTACCAGGATCGAGGTAAGAGGATCGCCGACTAGATAGCTGCTACCCCGAGCTCGAGTTTTTGGTAGTTTTGTTGTATCCCCAGTACACTCAGACGGTTGTATTTTTCCTTTTATTTTGGGTCTGGCTGCGGCCAGCTGGTTGTATATATTTCGTGAGCTGGGAGAGACACTTGTATATTTTTGAGAGCTTACTGTACTTTCCTTTCCAGTATTTGTCTGAGTTGTATTAGTTTTAGTTTAGCTCTGTTTTATGCTCCTTTATTACTTGTTTTATATCTGAGCAGGTTATCAGCGCTTCGTGTACACGGAAAATTCCGTATGCACGGCGGATCTGTGGACGGGCCCGGGTTCTGGTTTACACCCGGGGCGTGACAGATTAGTTGGTATCAGAGCTTAGGGATAGGTCAGTTGGGACTTAGGAAACCCTAGGCTTGTGGCAGACCCTAGGAAGGCAGAGCGTGAGTGACGTGATATTGTGCGAAAGTCGGTAATTGGTTGTTAACTCTTCCTGTGAGTGGAGAGGGATTGGCATAGCCTATTTCTGGGGGACTATTATGTTGGCTGCAGACAACATAAGGTTACAGAAATAGGGGAATGCCCATGACTTTCGCGTGATTGGGTCGAGAGTGGTTTGGTTTACTGACCCGTGGATTTTGTGTGACAGGATGCCTCCTAGGCGGCAGATTCCTACTCGGGGTACTCCTACGCCCCCGGAGGAGCCGGAGCAGTCCGGGCCTTCTGAGATCAGTGAGCTGAGGGCCATGGTGGCCCAGTTGGCGGAGAGTCACCGCCGACAGGAGCAGAGATTTGAGCAGTTGCTGGCTCAGGTTGCGGCACCACCCCTACTACTGTAGAGGCCCCTGTACCACCAGTTGTACCGCCGGCTATTCCATTAGTCCCTACGGCACCGTCGTCGAGCAGTGGGGCTCAGGGAGAGTTCAGGCCGTTGACCCCAGCGGAGGAGGAGGAGTTTGCTGACAAACTCGCCAAGTTCTGTAAGCGAGGACCACCTAGGTTCTCAGGGAGGAGCACTCACCCATCGGAGATAGGATCATGGCTGGCAGCAATGGAGAAGTTGTTCAGAGACTTCTTCATTGACCACAGGTTCAGAGTGCATATGGCTGTACATTGCCTAGAGGGGGATGCAGATGCTTGGTGGCGTCGGGTCGAGCCCTTGGAGTTCCAGATCACCCGACAGCTACCCTGGTCGGAGTTTAGACGGTTGATCCTTGACACTTATTTCTCCACGAGCGTGAAGAAAAAGCTTGAGGATGATTTGAAGAATCTCCAGCAGGGGGACAGGACGGTATGGGATTATTATCAGGAGTTTACGCAGTTGCTCAACTGCGTACCCTATGTTGCCAGGGATGGGCTGCACCAGGTGGAGCTGTTTGAGACAGGTTTGCGCCCCGAGGTCTATACCTTGGTACACGCCCAGAGGCTTCAGACTTTATCAGAGGCAGTGGATCATGCACAGTGGGTCGAGAGGGGAGATCACGTCGTCGCTAGACGTGGGGGCTTGGCCGCTCAGAGTTCTGAGAGGAAGCGGCCAATGCCAGACGAGGGGGGACAGGCCAGTTCATGGAGGCCGCCCCGACCACCACCGCCGCAGTTTACGGGCCGTGGGCGTTCGGAGCGGCGAGGGTCTGGTGGATCCCAGAGACCCCCGCAGCAGCAGCAGCAGCAGCAGCAGCCCCAGCGACAGCAGCAGCACTCGCAGCAGCAGAGGTCGCAGTCGCGACAGCAGGGGTCACAGCGGCAAGGACAGCAGCAGCAGCAGTCGAGGCAGTCCCAGTCTGCGGTCAGGTGCGTCTTTTGTAGGGGACAGCACGCGGCGGATACTTGTGACCAGAGGTACGGCCGCTGTTATCGGTGTGGACAGTCCGGCCATATTCGAGCTACTTGCCCTCTCTCGACACCGCAGGCTCCTTCCTCAGCATCAGCTCCTTCAGTGCCCCAGCAGCGGCCTTATGCTCCAGCGAGCAGGGCTCCTTCCTCCCACCCTGCAGATTACCGACCACCAGCTCAGAGCGGGCGAGTCTACGCCGCCCAGGTAGGGGACTCCACGGCAGCCGACCACGTGGTGGCAGGTATCACTTTACTTCTTGGTACTAGAGCTCGCACTTTATTTGATACCGGTGCATCACATTCTTTTATCAGTAGAGTATTTGCATCATCTCATGGACTAGTGTTAGGTCGGTTGCCACATGCAGTAGAGGTACAGATTCCTGATCATACATTGCATGTAGAGGAGTGTTGTTGGTCTTGCCCTGTTCAGATTGAGTCCTGGATCTTGCCAGCGGACCTTATGGTCCTTAGTGAGCTGCAAGATTACGACATTGTACTGGGGATGGATTGGCTGGCTCGCTATTTCGCGACGATTGATTGCGCCGCGAGGACTGTTACCTTTAGCGAGCCAGGCCAGGAGGTGTTCGTTTACAGGGGGTGCCAGAGTGCTTTCTTTGCCTCGGTGGTTTCGACCTCTCGTGCGAGGCAGATGATGCGCAGTGGATGCGTGGCCTTTTTGGCATTGGTGGTTAAGGAGCCTACGGCGGCACCGGGACTCACGGATATCCCTATTGTCCATGAGTACCCGGATGTTTTTCCTCCGGAGCTAGTTCATATGCCGCCGGATAGGGAGGTTGAGTTTTTGATTGACGTAGTTCCAGGAACTGCGCCAATCTCTAAGGCTCCTTACCGAATGGCACCGGCCGAGCTGCGGGAGTTAAAGGCGCAACTCCAGGATTTAATGGACAAGGGTTTTGTGAGGCCTAGTGTATCACCTTGGGGAGCGCCGGTGCTATTTGTGAAGAAGAAAGATGGTTCACTTCGACTGTGTGTAGATTACCGGGAGCTGAATAAAGTGACCATCAAGAACAAGTACCCTTTGCCGCGCATTGATGACTTATTCGACCAGCTGCAAGGGTCTTGTGTCTTCTCCAAGATTGATTTACAGTCTGGTTACCACCAATTGAAGGTGAAGGCCGAGGACATCCCAAAGACGGCATTCAGGTCGCGGTACGGGCATTACGAGTTCACCGTCATGCCTTTTGGACTGACAAATGCCCCTGCAGCTTTTATGGATTTGATGAACAGGATTTTTCGACCATACCTGGATCGGTTCGTTGTTGTTTTTATTGATGACATCCTAGTTTATTCCCGAAGCGATGTGGAGCACGAGGAGCATCTGAGGATTGTGCTACAACTTCTGAGAGAGAGAAAGTTGTATGCCAAGCTATCTAAGTGTGATTTCTGGCTTCGGGAGGTTGCCTTTTTGGGCCACGTGATTTCAGCCGCTGGAGTGGCAGTAGACCCGGCGAAGATCGAGGCAGTCCGGGATTGGCCCCGACCGACGACGGTATCAGAGGTCCGTAGTTTCATGGGCTTAGCAGGATATTACCGTCGGTTTGTGGAAGGTTTTGCGAAACTTTCCACACCCCTCACTCGTTTGACGCGAAAAGGGATTAAGTTTATTTGGAGTGAGGACTGCCAGAGGAGCTTTGAGGAATTAAAGATCAGATTGATGTCGGCTCCTATCCTTTCCCTCCCTGTTATGGGGAAAGGATATGTGATTTATAGTGATGCATCGCACAGTGGACTTGGTTGCGTGCTGATGCAGGATGGTAGGGTAATCGCTTACGCCTCTCGGCAACTGAAGGATTATGAAAAGAATTACCCTACCCATGATTTGGAACTAGCTGCAGTGATTTTTGCACTAAAGTTGTGGCGCCACTACCTGTATGGGGAGCATTGCGAGATTTATACCGACCACAAGAGCTTGAAATACCTGTTCACGCAGAAGGAGCTCAACTTGAGGCAGCGCAGATGGTTGGAATTGTTGAAGGATTATGATGTAGACATATTGTACCATCCTGGCAAGGCCAACGTGGTTGCTGATGCCCTGAGCAGGAGAGCAGTACAGAGTTTATCTTTGATGATCACTGATCAGGCGCCATTACTTGAGCAGATGAGGCGGTTAGAGCTCGAGGTTGTGTCCCCTGGGGTCTCTGCTAGACTTATGTCTCTAGTCGTGCAGCCCACTCTGTTGGACAGGATTCGGGAGAGACAGAGTGAGGACCCCCACCTGGTGAGGATTCGAGAGCAGATGCAGACTGGTTTGATAGGGGACTTTTCAGTTGATGCTGCGGGAGTGCTACGGTACAGGGACCGCGCGTGTGTGCCTATGGATGCAGAGATCCGAGAGCAGATCTTGAGGGAGGCCCACTATACACCTTATACCATCCATCCTGGTGGGACTAAGATGTATAGGGATCTTAAGGCACAGTTTTGGTGGAATGGGATGAAAAGAGACATTGGGAGATTTGTAGCACACTGTCTAACTTGTCAGCAAGTGAAGGCGGAGCATCGTGTACCTGCTGGCAAGTTGCAGAGTCTCCCAATCCCTGAATGGAAATGGGAACATGTTACGATGGATTTTGTCACTGGGTTGCCGAGAGCACAGACGGGAGCGGATGCTATCTGGGTAGTCGTGGACCGGCTTACCAAAACCGCTCACTTTTTACCGGTTCAGATGACTTGGCCGATGGAGCGATTGGCGCAAGTGTACTTGGCTGAGGTGGTTAGATTGCACGGGGTACCCGTTTCCATCGTATCAGATAGAGACCCGAGGTTTGTCTCGCATTTCTGGAGGAGTTTACAGACAGCCTTGGGGACGCAGCTCCGATTTAGTACAGCATTCCACCCACAGACCGATGGGCAGTCAGAGCGCACTATTCAGACCCTCGAGGATATGTTGAGAGCATGCATTCTGGACTTTGGGGGAGGATGGTACCGACACTTGGGATTAGTTGAGTTTGCGTACAACAACAGCTATCAAGCGAGCATTCAGATGGCTCCGTTTGAAGCGTTGTATGGACGCAAGTGTCGGTCACCCCTTTATTGGAGTGACGTGGGTGAGAAGAAGACTTTGGGTCCTGATCTACTGTTGGAGGCAGAGGAAAAGGTCAGATTGATACGACGACACCTAGAGACCGCCCAGAGTCGACAGAGGAGTTATGCTGATACTCGACGGCGAGACTTAGAGTTTCAGGTGGGTGACCATGTTTTTCTGAAAGTCTCGCCTTCGAAGGGGATTCGGAGATTTGGTATTCGTGGGAAACTGAGCCCTCGTTATATTGGACCTTTTGAGGTGTTGGAGCGCTTAGGGCCAGTTGCCTACAGGCTTGCGCTTCCTCCCAGACTTTCGGGTGTTCATAATGTCTTTCATGTTTCGACACTGAGGAAGTATGTTCATGACCCGTCTCATATTATCGATTTCACTCCATTGGAGGTTGCTGAGGACCTGAGTTATGTTGAGCGGCCGTTGAGGATCTTGGATCGTGAGGTTAGGGAGTTGCGCAGTCGGGCCATCCCCTTTGTGAAGGTTCTCTGGAGAAGTCATGATGAGCGCGAGGCTACCTGGGAGTTGGAGTCAGCGATGATGGATGCTCACCCCCACTTGTTTGAGGCTCCTATCTGAGGTATGATTTTTGTTTCGAGGACGAAACTTTTTCTTGTAGGGGAGGGTGTAGTGTACTGGTTTTCCCATGCAACTTTCCGGTGAATCCACTGTGTAGAACACCTAGTGTTGGTGTCTGGCCCATGGTGCATCGAAGGGATGCCACAGATGGACCTCGTGAGACTTGGATAGATGATTTGGCCTTCGGCTGTGATTGCCGAATTTTAGAAAAGGTTTTGGGCCAATCTGAGGTTGGATTTGGATTCAGCGCGGAAAAACGCTTGAAAACGGCTATTTGCTTGTTGAATTTGGAGTCCGGATGACCAAATGCGGGCTTCCGGAAGTTTTGGGTGATTTTCGGTGCATGGGGGAGCCTCGTGGACCGGCCTGAGCCACGTGGCGGCCTATTATTGGCCGGCTCACGCAGCTCGGTCCACGGGGTAGCGCGGCGGTGCATGGACCGCAGGCGGGTGGCACGTGGCGTGCCCGGATAGGCCGGCGCACGCGGCACGGCTCAGTGGATTTGCGGGATTGCGGTGGACCGGGCGCATGACACGTGGCGGCTTCGGATTCGTCGGTCCACGTGGGCGCGGTCCACGGGTGCGCGGGGGAGGGCGCCTCGGTACTGTGCGCGCACGTGCGCGCACAGTGGCGCCAGGCGGGGCGGTCGGCCGCACTCGAGTGCGACACGTGTCGCCTCGAGATTGGCCGGCCGTACCTACCTCCGTTGACTGCGGGGGGCCACGTGGCGTATGCGGGCCGCGGGGATCCGCTGTACCCTGTTTGGGGGTGACGTGGCCGCTCCTGGGTGTTTCGGGCGCGTCGGACAGGGACTGTGCGACCGGGTTTCCGGGCGCAGTGCGCCCGAAAGTTGCGCCCGAAAACCCGGCCCGAAAGCTTAGTGGGCTGGGCCTATAAATATCTCCCCCCATTCGTCTTGTAGGCTTTTTGGACTCTATTTTCGCTGGGCTTTCTTCTGAGGAATTTCTCCTCCCTCAGTGCACTACCCTTTGGAGAAGTTTGAAGATTTTTGGAGGCACGCTTCCCGAGGTTCCCCATTTTACGGCGCGGCGCGACGCTTGTCCCCCGGCGATCCTCTTCACCCCTTCTCAGTGTTTGGACTCCTCCGACTCACCCCGACCTCGGAATTCGCCGATTCTTGCGCCGTTGGACTCTTGACAGGTAGGGCTTCAACTCCTGTGTTTTGTGGTTCCTCGATTTCAGTGCTGATATTGGAGTTTTCCGAGCAACCATTTGACCCTTTTTCTTCGCGGACTTTTGGGACAGCACCGCGGTGTTCTTGCCATATCTTTTCGCTCGGACGTCGGAACGAGGCGATTCAAAAGGCAATTTTCATCTACGCTTCGCAAGGAGTCTCCTGGATTTTTCTCAGAATTTTCTGAATTTTACTCGAGGGTGAGAATCTTCTTCCTCTGTGGTTCCTTGTTACAGGAATTTAGTGCAGTTTGGATTCGGGGTGTACCCCTTGTCGGATTATTATCTCAGCGTAGGAAACTCCGAATTGGGCGTGCAGGTACTCGTTTCGACGGGCTCGTCGCAAGGATCGCGCTAGTATTTTCCTTGGATTTTTCTGGACATTATTCGCAGGTGAAAATTAGTGAATTGTGGACTGCTGTTTTGGGGGACAGATTCTGGAAAGTGTGGATGTTTAGCTTATGAATTTTCCTTTGGGGTACTTTGTACAGATTGGTGGTGTATTTGGACTGGTCTTGGACTTTGCCTTTGGATAATTGGAATAGCGCTTCAGGTGGGTGATGTTGTAAACCTCTTATTTGGGATTTATCACTAGGCCTATTAGAATGCTCTTGATTATGTTATTAGTAGATCTGTGAGAAGAACCTAGCATGCTTGTATGAAATCCTGCTTTCTTCATTGATAATCGCAATGTTAGAAAACTACAAGTTAATTAACGGTGAGTCCATGCTTTAAACATGTAGTAGAGTTACTTGGAATTTATGCTAAATTCTTATATTGTTGATTGTTTAAATGAAAGGCTGAGGTATGTGGTTAGGGTAATTAAAATGGTTCAGCAAGTTAATGACTTTTGCATGCTTGAATGGTCACCTAGATAGGCCACCTTTTTCTGCTACACTATCATGCTGGAATTGACTTAGGAGAAACCATGTTGCATTCTTTCTTCAGTCACTTAGACATAGGGGATATTATGCTCGGGTTAGAGCAGGGGCTGGGTTAGTGTAGTCAGATACTTGGGTTTCGGGGAGAGGGTTTTGGGCTTCCTTTGGGAGACGGTACTTTTCCTTATAGAGCGGAGTGCGTGATTTGCAGACTTGAGACCCTGGGACTCCTGTCCCATATCGGTGTTATGCGTAGGCTGGCATACCCGATTTGGCAGACATTGAGAACCCTACCCCTTATCGGTGCTATGCGTAGGCTGGCATACCCGATTTAGCAGACCTTGAGACTCCTGTCCCATACCGGTGTTATGCGTAGGCTGGCATACCCGATTTGGCAGACATTGAGACTCCTATTCCACACCGGTGTTATGCGTAGGCTGGCATACCCGATGTGGCAGGCTTCGATTCTCTGATGCATACTTTTAGCTATCTTTAGCTGGGCAGGTAGAGGCATATTAGTGGTAGCTTTTATCAGGAGTCATACTCTTAGTTACCGCATTTATTCCTTTAGCCTCTGGTAGACCTAGTGGGCAGGTAGGAGTTCGTGTTGAGGTTTACCCACTAGGGGAGGCTACTGTCTTTATAGTAGTACTGACCCCCGCTGTTTTTCCCTTTTCTTGTCCCCTTTGTTTTGCAGAGTCATCTGCCGGAGTTGCGGGGCCTTCCTACCAGGATCGAGGTAAGAGGATCGCCGACTAGATAGCTGCTACCCCGAGCTCGAGTTTTTGGTAGTTTTGTTGTATCCCCAGTACACTCAGACGGTTGTATTTTTCCTTTTATTTTGGGTCTGGCTGCGGCCAGCTGGTTGTATATATTTCGTGAGCTGGGAGAGACACTTGTATATTTTTGAGAGCTTACTGTACTTTCCTTTCCAGTATTTGTCTGAGTTGTATTAGTTTTAGTTTAGCTCTGTTTTATGCTCCTTTATTACTTGTTTTATATCTGAGCAGGTTATCAGCACTTCGTGTACACGGAAAATTCCGTATGCACGGCGGATCTGTGGACGGGCCCGGGTTCTGGTTTACACCCGGGGCGTGACACCAGCGGCGCTGCGCGCGGCGCCCAGCGGCGCTGCGCGCGGCCGCGCGCAGCCCGCCGCGCGCGCGGGGCCGCTGCGCGCAGCCCGCAGCGCTGCGAGCAGCAGAGCGCGCCCGCGCGCCCACGCAGGCCCGCGCGCGGCCCTGCCGCGCGCGGCCATGCCGCGCGCACCTGCGCGCGGCCAAGCAGTGCCGCGCGCACGCCCGCGCGCGGCCAGGCAGCGCCGCGCGCACCTGTGCGCGGCCAGGCAGCGCCGCGCGCACCTGCGCGCGGCCCTGCCGCGCGCGCCTGCGCGCGGCCAGGCCGGGCCTGCCGCGCGCGCCTGCGCGCGGCCTGGCAGCGCCGTGTGCAGCACTTTGCTGCACGCGGCGCCGCGCCCAGCGGCACCTCGCCGCAGGGTGCTGCCAACAGCAGCACCCTGGCGCCGCGCGTGCAACGTTGCGCGCGCGCGCGGCCGCCGGCGACGGCAAATCCAAAGAAAACTCCGATAAAACCAATAAATCCAAAAACCATTTTTTTTAAGCTTTTAAAAACCAATTAAGAAAATCCCTAAAGCTCAAAAACTCCAAGAAACCTCAAAAGTCAGAAATTGCTTACCTCGACGACGTTCGCCGCACGCCCACGAGCTCCACGCGGCCTCCAACGGCGAGTCCAAAAATCCAAGATCGGTCCAAACCCTTTTTTCTTTCTTTTTCTTCTTCTTCCTTTTTCCTCTCTTTTCTTTTCCTTTCTTTCTTTCTTCCTTTTCTTTCTTTCTCTGCTGCTGCAGAGGGAGGCTGGGGCCTTTTATAAAGCAAAGGCTTTATAATTAATTAACTTAATTAATTAATTCCAAGAATTCCAACTCCAACTCACTTTTTGCCTTCGGGCTCTCCGCCGGTGCCCGGAACCTCCCGAACTCTGCTGTAAATCGAAAATACACGTGCTCACAGCTTTTTCTCTCCAAAAAGCTCATCCGTTGAGGCGGGGTGCTCAAATCAATTACCGGCTCCAAAATTGCAAGTTCCAACTCACTTTTTGCCTCCGGGTCCTCCGCGTCAGTCCGGAACCTCCCGAACCTCGCTGTAAATCAAAAGTACACGTGTCCACAGCTTTTTCTCCTCAAAAAGTTTATCCGTTGAGTCGGGGTGCTCAAATCAATTATCGGCTCCAAAATTACCAGTTCCAACTCACTTTTTGCCTCCGGGCCCTCCGCGTCAGTCCGGAACCTCCCGAACCTCGCTGTAATCTGAAAGTACACCTGTTCCACGCGTTCCTGAATTTCCGGCACTCCACGGTGAAGTCTGAAATTCCCAATCTCATCCTCAATCGGCCTACAAAGCCCGGAAAAACCCCGAATCGAGCTGGAGCTTCCGCGTTGATCCGAATCAACCCGGCATCAACTGTAACCTCAGATACAACATGCTCAAGGCAACTCTCTGCTCCAAGTCATCTGTGTGGTCGCCGCGCTATCCAATGCCCCGGTACTTTACAGGAGATGCTCCACAGCCAGATCTACGAAGGGTCCGAAACCCCGGGGACTAACATCTACGTCCCCAAGAAAGGAAACAACCCTTAGAACCCAGATCACTCGAATCCGCTCGGGTGGATAAGTTTATAAGAAACCATGTCATTTATTTCAGAAAACCATTCGATCTGAGAGAAATCCATCTTATTAATGATTTCTAGTCTTTCAGGAAAACCCTTTTGAAATCAAGTTTTACGCCCAAACCTCGAAGGGCTAATGCCCTCGTCCTATCACACAAGAACAGACTCAGGCAATCTTGCGAGGCTTGGAAGAAACATTGCTGACCAAAATCATGTATTCATCCAAAAAGGTTCTGGGTTCAAGGTCCTGCTAACACACGTGCACCACGACCACAACCTGGTGGTGACGAGAAGAACAGCGGAAAGGAAAACCCCCGGGACCACCGTTTATCTGAAACGGTTCCCCAAAACACTAACACTGGCCTAACCCAGCCACCAGACCCCACTCGGCCCCCCCCCGGGCCCGAGTGCAACACCCGTCCCACGACACTCTGACCACTCAGCCCACTACCCGGGCGAGGAAACTCTAAGTCCCGAAGGATATGAAAAGTGCGGGATGTCTAAAGCATAAAGGAACCTAGCCCAAATTAAGGTTCACAAATGGTCTGGTCAAACTCATGCACATATGACGGGGGTGCTAGTTAAGTTCCAAGAAAACCCTTAAACTAGCATGCAATCCTATCACAATAGAATTAGAAGGAAGTCCGTAGACTTGGAGAGAAAACCAACCCACCTCAGAAAGCCACCAATTGCTCGTCGACACTTGCAATTGGCTCAGCGGCTTACCTGGCCTCCAAGGGGTCCGCACGCAACACGAAGCCCGATGCCAGAATCCGCACGCGAATCGGAGCACGCGGCGACCAACCACACGACCGCGCGCTCTGCGGAAGCTAAAACCGCACCGCAAGCGGCCAGAAGCGAAGAAATAACAAAATCAATCCACACAGTCAAAACCGAGCATCCGACGGTGAAAAACAGCTTCCGTCGGCGAAAACAGCCTTCGTCAGCGAAAACCAGCGCCCGACGGCGAAAAACAGCACGCGGCGGCGAAAACAGCTCCGTCGGCGAAAAACTGCGCCCGACGGCGAAAAACAGCACGCGGCGGCGAAAAACAGCTCCGTCGGCGAAAAACAGCGCCCGACGGCGAAAAACAGGCAAAATCTGCTAGCGAGACAGTTCGCGAAAACCCTGCGAAACTGCTCGCGAAAACCGCTCAAAATCTGCTCACAAACTGCTTGCAAAAACTGCTCAAAACCGGCTTGCGAAAACAGCTTGCGATAAACTGCTCCGTCGGCGAAAAACTGCGCCCGACGGCGAAAACAGCTCGAAAATCAGCTTGCGAAAATCCTGCGAAAACCGCTCGCAAAACAGCGGAAAACAGCGAAACCTGCGCGCGGAACCGCTTGCGAAATCTGCCGGCGAAAACTGCGAAAAACGGCTCCGTCGGCGAAAAACTGCGCCCGACGGCGAAAAACAGCGCGCGGCGGCGAAAAACTGCTCCGTCGGCGAAAACCAGCGCCCGACGGCGAAAAACAGCTCGCGGCGGCGAAAAACAGCGGCCGACGGCGACCAACGGGCTCCGACGGCGAAAAAACGGCGCCGACACGCAACCCGAGGTGTCGCCCGCCGTCCGGGAGCACGCCGAGCGTCCACCAGCCCTGCCGCGCGACGAGGTTGGCCCGCCGCGCGGCACCAAGCCAAACCGCGCGGCGCAGGGGCTGCTGCGCGGCGCTGGAGCGCGTCGCGCAGTGCCCCAGCGGCGCTGCGCGCGGCCGCGCGCAGCCCGCCGCGCGCGCGCGGCCGCTGCGCGCAGCCCGCAGCGCTGCGCGCAGCGGCGCGCGCCCGCGCGCCCGCGAAGGCCCGCGCACGCCTGCGCGCGGCCCACGCGGCCCGCGCAGGCCCGCGCGCGGCCCTGCCGCGCGCGGCCAAGCAGTGTCGCGCGCACCTGCGCGCGGCCCTGCCGCGCGCGCCCGCGCGCGGCCATGCCGCGCGCGCCTGCGCGCGGCCAGGCAGCGCCGCGCGCACCTGCGCGCGGCCCTGCCGCGCGCGCCTGCGCGCGGCAAGGCAGGGCCTGCCGCGCGCGCCTGCGCGCGGCCTGGCAGTGCCGCGTGCAGCACTTTGCTGCACGCGGCGCCGCGCCCAGCGGCACCTCGCCGCAGGGTGCTGCCAACAGCAGCACCCTGGCGCCGAGCGTGCAACGTTGCGCGCGCGCGCGGCCGCCGGCGACGGCAAATCCAAAGAAAACTCCGATAAAACCAATAAATCCAAAAACCATTTTTTTTAAGCTTTTAAAAACCAATTAAGAAAATCCCTAAAGCTCAAAAACTCCAAGAAACCTCAAAAATCAGAAATTGCTTACCTCGACGACGCTCGCCGCACGCCCACGAGCTCCACGCGGCCTCCAACGGCGAGTCCAAAAATCCAAGATCGGTCCAAACCCTTTTTTCTTTCTTTTTCTTCTTCTTCCTTTTTCCTCTCTTTTCTTTTCCTTTCTTTCTTTCTTCCTTTTCTTTCTTTCTCTGCTGCTGCAGAGGGAGGCTGGGGCCTTTTATAAAGCAAAGGCTTTATAATTAATTAACTTAATTAATTAATTCCAAGAATTCCAACTCCAACTCACTTTTTGCCTTCGGGCTCTCCGCCGCTGCCCGGAACCTCCCGAACTCCGCTGTAAATCGAAAATACACGCGCTCACAGCTTTTTCTCTCCAAAAAGCTCATCCGTTGAGGCGGGGTGCTTAAATCAATTACCGGCTCCAAAATTGTCAGTTCCAACTCACTTTTTGCCTCCGGGTCCTCCGCGTCAGTCCGGAACCTCCCGAACCTCGCTGTAAATCAAAAGTACACGTGTCCACAGCTTTTTCTCCTCAAAAAGCTTATCCGTTGAGTCGGGGTGCCGGCTCCAAAATTGCCAGTTCCAACTCACTTTTTGCCTCCGGGCCCTCCGCGTCAGTTCGGAACCTCCCGAACCTCGCTGTAATCTGAAAGTACACCTGTTCCACGCGTTCCTGAATTTCCGGCACTCCACGTTGAAGTCTGAAATTCCCAATCTCATCCTCAATCGGCCTACAAAGCCCGGAAAAACCCCGAATCGAGCTGGAGCTTCCGCGTTGATCCGAATCAACCCGGCATCAACTGTAACCTCAGATACAACATGCTCAAGGCAACTCTCTGCTCCAAGTCATCTGTGTGGTCGGCGCGCTATCCAATACCCCGGTACTTTACAGGAGATGCTCCACAGCCAGATCTACGAAGGGTCCGAAACCCCGGGGACTAACATCTACATCCCCAAGAAAGGAAACAACCCTTAGAACCCAGATCACTCGAATCCGCTCGGGTGGATAAGTTTATAAGAAACCATGTCATTTATTTCAGAAAACCATTCGATCTGAGAGAAATCCATCTTATTAATGATTTCTAGTCTTTTAGGAAAACCCTTTTGAAATCAAGTTTTACGCCCAAACCTCGAAGGGCTAATGCCCTCGTCCTATCACACAAGAACAGACTCAGGCAATCTTGCGAGGCTTGGAAGAAACATTGCTGACCAAAATCATGTATTCATCCAAAAAGGTTCTGGGTTCAAGGTCCTGCTAACACACGTGCACCACGACCACAACCTGGTGGTGACGAGAAGAACAGCGGAAAGGAAAACCCCCGGGACCACCGTTTATCTAAAACGGTTCCCCAAAACACTAACACTGGCCTAACCCAGCCACCAGACCCCACTCGGCCCCCCGGGCCCGAGTGCAACACCCGTCCCACAACACTCTGACCACTCGGCCCACTACCCGGGCGAGGAAACTCTAAGTCCCGAAGGATATGAAAAGTGCGGGATGTCTAAAGCATAAAGGAACCTAGCCCAAATCAAGGTTCTCCAATAGGTCTGGTCAAACATATGCACATATGACGGGGGTGCTAGTTAAGTTCCAAGAAAACACTTAAACTAGCATGCAATCCTATCATAATAGAATTAGAAGGAAGTCCGTAGACGTGGAGAGAAAACCAACCCACCTCAGAAAGCCACCAATTGCTCGTCGACACTTGCAATTCGCTCAGCGGGCTTACCTGGCCTCCAAGGGGTCCGCACGCAACACGAAGCCCGATGCCAGAATCCGCACGCGAATCGGAGCACGCAGCGACCAACCACACGACCGCGCGCCCCGCGGAAACTAAAAACCACACCGCAAGCTGCCAGAAGCGAAGAAATCGCAAAATCAATCAAAACGGTCAAAATCGGGCATCCGACAGCGAAAAACAGCCTCCGTCGGCGAAAACAGCCTCCGTCAGCGAAAACCAGCGCCCGACGGCGAAAAACAGCACGCGGCGGCGAAAAACAGCTCCGTCGGCGAAAACCAGCGCCCGACAGCGAAAAACAGCACGCGGCGGCGAAAAACAGCTTCGTCGGCGAAAACCAGCGCCCGACAGCGAAAACCAGCGCCCGACGGCGAAAAACAGCAGGCGGCGGCGAAAAAACACTCCGTCGGCGAAAACCAGCGCCCGACGGTGAAAAACAGCACGCGGCGGCGAAAAACAGCTCCGTCGGCGAAAACCAGCGCCCGACGGTGAAAAACAGCACGCGGCGGCGAAAAACCGCTCCGTCGGCGAAAACCAGCGCCCGACGGTGAAAAACAGCACGCGGCGGCGAAAAACAGCTCCGTCGGCGAAAACCAGCGCCCGACGGTGAAAAACAGCACGCGGCGGCGAAAAACAGCTCCGTCGGCGAAAACCAGCGCCCGACGGCGAAAAACCGCTCAAAAATCAGCTTGCGAAAATGCTGCGAAAACCGCTTGCGAAATCTGCCGGCGAAAACTGCGAAAAACGGCCCCGTCGGCGAAAAACTACGCCCGACGGCGAAAAACAGCGCGCGGCGGCGAAAAACTGCTCCGTCGGCGAAAACCAGCGCCCGACGGCGAAAAACAGCTCGCGGCGGCGAAAAACAGCGGCCGACGGCGACCAACGGGCTCCGACGGCGAAAAAACGGCGCCGGCACGCAACCCGAGGTGTCGCCCGCCGTCCGGGAGCACGCCGAGCGTCCACCAGCCCTGCCGCGCGACGAGGGAGGGCCGCCGCGCGGCGCCAAGCCCAAACCGCGCGGCGCAGGGGCTGCAGCGCGTCGCGCTGTGCCCCAGCGGCGCTGCGCGCGGCGCCCAGCGGCGCTGCGCGCGCCCGCGCCCAGCCCGCCGCGCGCGCGCGGCCGCTGCGCGCAGCAGCGCGCGCCCGCGCGCCCGCGCGCCCGCGCAGGCCCGCGCGCGGCCCTGCCGCGCGCGCCTGCGCGCGGCCTGGCAGCACCGCGTGCAGCACTTTGCTGCACGCGGCGCCGCGCCCAGCGGCACCCCGCCGCAGGGTGCTGCCAACAGCAGCACCCTGGCGCCGCGCGTGCGCCGTTGCGCGCGCGCGCGGCCGCCGGCGACGGCAATTCCAATAATTTTATAAAAAACCCCAATAAACCAAAAAATCCCAAAAATCTGATTTTAGCATTTTAAAAACCAATTAAAAATTCCTCAAAGCTCAAAAACTCCAAAAAAAACTGCATAAACCTCCGAAAAACCCAAGAATCAGAATTTGCTTACCTCGTTGCCGCTCGCCGCACGCCCACGAGCTCCACGCGGCCTCCAACGGCGAGTCCAAAAATCCAAGATGCCTTCAAGTCCTCATCTTCTTCCTTTCTTCTCTTTTCTTCCTTTCTTTCTTTCCTTCTTTCTTTCTTTCTTTCTTTCATTCCTGCAGCAGAGGGAGGCTGGAGCCTATATATAAAGCAAAGGCTTTATTTAATTAATTAACTAATTAATTAATTCCAACAATCCAACTCCAACTCACTTTTTGCCTTCGGGCTCTCCGCCGCTGCCCGGAACCTCCGAACTCCGCTGTAAATCGAAAATACACGCGCTCACAGCTTTTTCTCTTCAAAAAGCTCATCCGTTGAGTCGGGGTGCTCAAATCAATTACCGGCTCCAAAATTGCCAGTTCCGACTCACTTTTTGCCTCCGAGTCCTCCGCGTCAGTCCGGAACCTCCCGAACCTCGCTGTAAATCAAAAGTACACGTGTCCACAGCTTTTTCTCCTCAAAAAGCTTATCCGTTGAGTCGGGGCGCTCAAATCAATTACCGGCTCCAAAATTGCCAGTTCCGACTCACTTTTTGACTCCGGGTCCTCCGCGTCAGTCCGGAACCTCCCGAACCTCGCTGTAAATCAAAAGTACACGTGTCCACAGCTTTTTCTCCTCAAAAAGCTTATCCGTTGAGTCGGGGTGCTCAAATCAATTACCGGCTCCAAAATTGCCAGTTCCGACTCACTTTTTGACTCCGGGTCCTCCGCGTCAGTCCGGAACCTCCCGAACCTCGCTGTAAACTGAAAGTACACATGTTCCAAGTGTTCCTGAATTTCCGGCGCTCCACGGTGAAGTCGGAAATTTCCAATCTCATCCTCAATCGGCCTACAAAGCCCGGAAAACCCCGAATCGAGCTGGAGCTTCCGCGTTGATCCGAATCAACCCGGCATCAACTGTAAACTCAGATGCAACATGCCCAAGGCAACTCTCTGCTCCAAGCCATCTGTGTGGTCGGCGCGCTATCCAAAGCCCCGGTACTTTACATAGGCTGTATGTATCCCTTTTCTGCTCATTTCATTACTTAGTAGTGGCTTGCTATGTGGATTGCGATACCCTTGTGGGGTCGATGTGGATGTTGGACTATCCTTTTTATTACCTTTGTGGATGATCGTTTTGCTTTTCCCGACTGGCCACTTTTAAACTACCAAAGAAAAGAAAAAGAAAACATTTTGAAAACTGTTTTAAAAATCTGGGTGTCGTGTGGGCACCATTTTAAAACCCTGTGGATTTATGAATTGTGAAAACTGTTTTAAAAATCTGGGTGTCGTGTGGGCACCATTTCAAAACCCTGCGGATTTATGGATTTCGAGAAACCGTTTTGAAAAACCTGGATGCCGTGTGGGCACCGCTTTAAAACTTGTGGATTTATCCTTTCAAAACTTGACGGCCTCGTTAATATTTATGGAAATTAATTGTATGTATCCGGCTGTTGAACTAGTGTGGTTAAAGTGACGGTTGCTTGGTTATTGTATTCGGGACGCCGTGCATATACAAAGGAGACTCTGCCCGTTAGCAGAGCGAATTTGTATATGCGGCGGGTCTGGGCACGCACCGGGGAGTTTGGTTTCAAAAAAAATAATAAAAAAAAATAATAAAAAAAAATACATATACACCAATTCAAATCTTTTCAGTGGTCGCCTTCCGACTAATGAAACCCCCGGGGCGTGACATAAAATCTTGTGGAGGAGGCTGGCTAGCAAGTGGCTCCTCTATGGATATTCCTCGAGCACTCCCTCTCTTTCTTGCAACACTCTTCTTCTTTGGCTTCAATGGGCTTGTTTCCATGGGGGCTTTCCCTTTTTCAGTGGCGGTGGGCGGAGCCTTTGCCTTTGATGACTCAGCAGGGGCTTTCCCCTTTGATGCAGTAGGTGCAGTTGCTTCTACCAATAATTCATCCCAGTCAATGGATTCAGTTTCTGAATCCGAATCCGAGTCTTCTCGACTCTTCTTAGCTTTCTTGGGCTTCTTAGTTGCTCTTGTGTGAACCATAGCAGCCAGAAGAAAGATTATCCAGGTGATCACCATTGCTGCTATTCAAACTCAAGAAACTGCGAGCAACAACTCAAGAACACGAAAAGCTGTTTATTTTCAAAAATTGGAAAAATTGCACCTAAACAATCATTATCGTGTAGAGAGACTAAGAATCAAATTAGTTTTCCAAAAAGAATTTTAAAAATAGATCAATCCTATGATTTTCAAAAATTCCTATTATATGCCCTAAAACCGAAATTTTAGAAATCAAAGCCTAAAAATTCGTTAATCAGGAGAATACCTAGCATATAATCAAAACTAATCTACCCAGAGTTCTTATTTAAAAAGAAATTTGATCAAAAACCAATCCAAAACGAAAAGATACAAAATTTTCATTACGTTTTGAGGAAGAACATGAAAAACTGTGAAAAACCGAGATTTTGATCAAGAAAACTTACTTAGAATCGAAGAACTTGAGTTTGAAAGCCTCCAAGATGGGTGAATTCTAGAGAGAGAAGCTCTGGAGACTTAGGAACAAAAGATTGAAGTAAAACGAAATCAAAACCCTTTTGTTCTATATAAAACCCTAGCCGCGATCCGGATCGAATCGTGAATCCAGTCCGGATCGGCTACCCGCTGGAAATACCTGCGTTCGGGATCCGGATCGGCTTGTCCAATCCGGATCGGCTCCAACTTTTTCTTCAGAATAATTCAGAAAAAATTCACAAAATCCAGAAAAAGTATGTAAGCACTTTTGTGTATCAACTTTAAATGAAAATCATCGTTTCATACAACAAGAAATAGATTATGTCAAATCTATCAACAATATCCAACAAATGAAACGAGAATTTATAAAAATTAAATCCCTTAAAGTTGAACAACTTCAATCACATCTAACATGATCTTATGAGTAATACCTTTATCGAATCATCAATTTGGTAAAGAAAATGAAATACCAAGATCAATAGATGTCTGAAATCCCAGATAAGTTAGATAATATATCTAGTCAATTTATTGCAAGGAGTGGCTCTTTGAGCATATTTCAATAAAATCCCCACCTTATACCAACCTTGGAATTTGACAGAGTCAAGTATTCCAAAAAGCATTTTATTTAATCAACTCGAACAACCATGCTTGGTATACATGTGGTAGCTGCACACAGTACTCGGACGACCGAGGTGGCAGCTCTTTCCTCCATGTGGTGGTAGTTTTCACACTCCTCATTGGGATGTAATTCTTTCCACATCTTTTGAGCATAATACTTTTTCTTTGACTCCCCCTCAATTGGCTATCAATTATTTAAAATATAAAGTATTCAACCAAAAATTGATCTCGATTTCATACTCGACTAAATAGTCAAATAAGATAAAAACTATACCAAGAGATCATTGAGAGAGAAATTGACTTTGATCAAAACAAAGATGATTTAATTGACATAAATGATCATTGCATCAAATGAATTTTTATGATATCTAAAGCATAATAGATTTCTAATTAGACGAAAAGATGCTATTATAGTCAATAATACACATGCTCAATTAATGTTCTATGTCTAAGCATAGATAATGAACAAAAACACAAAACAAAACCTAATCTAAGCAAAAGTTTCGAAAAGAGGTTATTTCCAGGAAAGCATTCCAATTTCTTTACGCAAATGAATAAAACGTTTTTGATCCAAAGGTTTTGTTAAAATGTCAGCCAATTGATCTTCAGTTGAAATGTAGGAAATTTGAAGAATATTTGATTCAACTAGCTCTCTTAGAAAATGATATCTAAGATCAATGTGTTTTGTTCTCGAGTGCAACACAGGGTTTTTAGAAATGTTTATAGCACTTGTGTTGTCACAAAGAATTGTTACCAAAGTTGCTGAAATTCGGAAGTCGCTCAACACACTTTTCATCCAAATGAGTTGGGTTGAACAACTACCTGCTGAAATATATTCCGCTTCGGCAGTCGAGAGTGCAATGCAGTTTTGCTTTTTACTATGCCATGCAACAAGGCAATGGCCAAGATAAAAACATGCACCACTCGTGCTTTTCCGATCATCCACAGATCCTGCCCAATCGGCATATGAATATCCTATAATGTCAAGCGTTGTTCCCATAGGATACCAAATTTCGAAATTCAAAGTTCCTTTGAAGTACCGGATGATCCTTTTCACCGCTTTCAGGTGAACCTCCTTTGGTGCTGATTGATATCTCGCGCAAATTCCAACACTAAAGGATATATCCGGGCGACTAGCCGTGAGATAGAGTAGACTTCCAATCATACTGCGATAAAGCTTCTCGTCTACACTTTCACTAAGAGATTCACTTCCTAATCCCTTATTGCTAGTTCCCATAGGAGTCGAAAAATCTTTAGAATCTTCTAATCCGAATTTCTTCACCAACTCCTTTGCATACTTGGATTGACATAGATGAATGCCTTCTTCATTTTGTTTTACTTGTAATCCAAGAAAGTATGTCAGTTCCCCCATCATGGACATCTCAAATTCGCTTTCCATGGTTTCAGCGAATTTAGAAGCATCATTATCTCTAGTTGCACCAAATACAATGTCATCGACATAGATTTGTGCTACAATGAAATTATCTTGATAATGCTTCACAAAGAGAGTCCGGTCTGCTCCCCCTCGAGTGTAGCCCTTTTCCAGTAGGTGCTTTGTTAGCCTTTCGTACCATGCTCGCGGTGCTTGTTTTAGACCGTAAAGAGCCTTTTTCAAACGAAAAACATGGTTAGGTTGTTTATAGTCTACAAAACCTTTCGGTTGAGCCACATAAACTTCCTCATTTAAAAACCCATTTAAAAATGCGCTCTTAACGTCCATTTGAAAGAGTTTTATTTTAAAATGACAAGCAATAGCGAATAATATACGTATTGACTCGAGTCGAGCAACTGGGGCGAACGTCTCATCGAAGTCTATTCCTTCTATTTGAGAATAGCCTTGAGCAACTAAGCGTGCTTTATTCCTGATGATGGTACCATCCTAGTTCTTCTTATTCTTGAAAATCCATTTAGTACCAATCACATTGTGTTGCTTCGGAGGCTTTGTTAATTCCCAGACTTTGTTTCGTTCGAACTGATGGAGCTCTTCCTGCATAGCTTCAATCCAGTAGTCATCCTGAAGAGCTTCATCGATGTTCTTTGGTTCAATCATGGAGACGTAGCATGCGACTCCACAAACCAACTGTCTCCGAGTTCTAACTCCTTCTTGTGGGTCTCCAATAATGTTAGATTCCGGATGATCCTTGGAGATGCGTAGCGTTTGCGGTAACGGAGTAGTCGGAGGTACATGTGATAATTCCTTAGGTGAAAGCGTCTTGATTGATCCATCGCTTTTCCTTGACGTCGTCGTCTTGTTTGATGTACTACCAATGTTCTTTCCTTTTGAAAGATTCTTCTTTGATTTGCGGGAAATGAACTCATTGGTAGTAGTTGCAAGATGTACTTGATTTGATCTTAGCACTCCATTCTTGCAATTCCTTCTTATGTGCCCTGCAATACCACAACGAAAACATACCTTAGTGCTTGACAATCCCGAAGAGGGTGAAGTAGGTTTGTTGTCGCTGTTTGTCGTCAATTCCGGTGTCGGAGGAGGAGATACCGATTGGGGCACAAAGACTGTCCCAACAGAACTAAAATTGTCTTTAGTTCGATTGTATCCGAGGCCGAATTTATTTGTTTGACCAAGACCAAGAATCTTATCCAACTTACTCCTTCTAGAAGAAAATTGCTTTAAATCATCCTTGTGTTGGAAAATGGTCTCCGTCATTTCCATTTTTTCCTGTCGAGCCTCGCCGTAGAGCTTCAAGAAGTAGTTCGCTTTGTTCACCATATCTACATAATTCTTCTCGAAATGCTCATTGGACTCTTGAAGGGAAACATTTACTTTAATCAG
Organism: Tillandsia leiboldiana; assembly: GCA_029204045.2. Classification (NCBI taxonomy): domain Eukaryota; kingdom Viridiplantae; phylum Streptophyta; class Magnoliopsida; order Poales; family Bromeliaceae; genus Tillandsia; species Tillandsia leiboldiana. The sequence continues at coordinate 170,496 of JAQNDB010000034.1, read as the reverse complement.
ATTATCCCTTTCCACTTCAAGAGCGTTTGAGAGAGAAGTTGCCCTTTTTGCTTCTTCTTCGAGATCCTGCAATCTCCCTCTCAAACTCTTGTTTTGCTTTGCCAGTTTCTTTGAATCCCTCAGAAGTTTATGGTAGGCAAGAGCAAAGTCTTCACCTTCCGAATTATCCGATTCATCGTACGTTGCAATCTTTTCAACAGTGGGGTTCGACAGTGAGTCGGATGTACTTGCCATTAAGCACATGAAGGGTGAAGATGTGGACGCGTGGAATGCCGTTGCGTTGTTCTCTTCATCACTTGAAGATGACTCATTTGTCGTTGAGGTGTCATCCCAAGTGACGGTCTGCATCGCCTTCTTCTTAGACGGATTCTTATTTTGACACTCCGTTGAGATATGGCCGTATCCTCGGCACTTGAAACACTGGACTTGTTCTTCTGAGCTTTTCTTATCCTTTGAAAAACTCTCTTGCTTTCTTGACTTTTGGCTTGAAAAACCTTTGCCTTTCTTCCACTTTCCGGAGGATGAAGTTTTACTTGAATTACCCCTTCGGAAGTTTCGGCGAAAATTTCTTGTCAAGAGAGCAAGCTGCTTCTCAAAGTCCTCCATAGATAGGTTCTCGTCGTCGCCTGAGTAGGATGAATCCGCGTCTTCTTCTTTTGTAGTTTTCAACGCAAAACCTGAAGACTTAGAAGTAGATGCTTTTCCCGAAGAATAGTTAGTAGGAAATGTCATTTCATATGTTTGTAATGAACCAACTAATTCTTCTACACGGATTTCGTCCGGGTGTTTAATAGTTTCAATGGCCGTAACCTTGGAACGAAATCTTTCAGGAAGATTTCTTATGATCTTTCTTACAATTTTAAATTCTGGAATCTTCTCTCCCAAGTTAGCACATGTGTTTATGATGTCTTGCAATCATGTATAGTAGTCTGTGAATGATTCATTTTCTGCCGTGAAAATAGAGTCAAATCTGCTCGTAAGCATTTGCAGCTTTTGAATCTTCACAAGGTTAGTTCCCTCATGTGTAACTTGAAGAACATCCCAGATTTCTTTCGCGGTCTCACATGCCGAGACGCGAGAGAATTCTGTTTGTGATAAGGCATTAAATAAAGCGTTAATTCCTTTGCCATTGTAAGAAGATAAGTCTATCTCTTCCTTGGTCCATTTCGACCTAGGTTTGATAGTGTGAACATCAACAATAACTTCAGTTGGATTTGACCATCATAACTCGATAGATTGCCACACCCGTTCGTCAATGGAAATAAGAAATGCTTTCATCCGTACTTTCCAGTACGCATAATTTGTTCCATCGGAGAACGGTGGTCTGTTGATGTTTCCACCTTCAGCCATTGTTTACAACCCTATTCCCGCTCCGATACCACTTGTCGGGTTATGAATAATATGGATCTAAATAGGGGAAAAAACACCTAGAGGGGGGTGAATAGGTGTAAACGTTTAAACACTCAAAAATCGTTGCGCAATAAAACCCAATGCGGAAATAAAAGATAACACGCAAGATTTTTACGTGGAAAAACTCCAAACCGGAGTAAAAAACCACGGGACCGATAACACGGTGAAATCCACTAGAATTATAACACGTACAAAGGTGATATACCGTACTCACAGACGACTCAACCTTTTTCCATACGCTCCTAGTTGATCTTCTCCGCTCGCTCCGCAACGCTTCTCGAATCCACGATCTGCGCCCAAAGCCGAATCCACGACGTCTGACCGAATCCACGGTCTTCACCCAGTAGCACGTCTCGAATCCACGAACGTACCTCGCTCCGAATCCACGAGAGCGGTTGCACCTTGAATCCACAAGGCCACGCGAGTCCACGCGCCGATTTTGGGGAAATCGTTGTTTTTGGGTGGTGATGATCCGCCGAATACTTAGATTAGAAATAGATCGGAAATACCATCTAAGTATTCATTGATTTGATTCTACTCAAAATCTGAGTATGAAACCCTAGAATCAAATCAATCAATATAGATGAAGAAACATAAGATTAAATCTATTGATTTCCTTTCTTCTCTATATTGGATTTTTCTATTTTTGACCGTATTTGGATTACCCTAAAAAAATGAATCGTAGGGTCTATTTATAGGTTAGAAACCGTTGGAAGAGGATAAGAATCAAAAACTAACTTTTTATGGAATTTTACAGGACGACGATCCGGATCGGATTTACGGCGATCCGGATTGTCGTAACGAAACAGACAATTGCCAGAAAACAAAGGTTCGGGATCCGGATTGAAATGCCTGATCCGGATCGTTCATATATTTCAGCAAAAACCAATGTTCGGGATCCGGATCAAAAGTGGCTTGGATACGGATTGGTTTTGCATATGAATCAACACCCTTCGGGATCCGGATTGAAATGTCTGATCCGGATCCTGAACATGACCCATGTCCAGTTTTTGATTTTTATGCAATTAAAAATTCATCCAAGTGTTTCTACACTATAAGAAGTATTCGGATCACCAAAATTAATTAGTTAAACATACCTGATCCTTTTGAATTCTTCTTTCTTGAGATTGAGTTATATGATCCAAACTTCTTCATCTTCAATCTTCAAGACTCAATACTTTCACGAAATGCGCCAAAACAAATTCCTTAACAGAAAGGACTGGCGCGGTAATCAATCTCTGCTTCAACTCCTCGAAGCTCTGTTGGCATTGCTCTGTCCAAACAAATCTTACCCCTTTCCTGGTCAAACTAGTGAGGGGGGTAGAGAGCTTCGCAAAGCCCTCTACAAATCGACGGTAGTAGCCTGCAAGGCCCAAGAAACTCCGAATCTCAGTCACCGTCGTCGGTCTAGGCCAATCCCGAACTGCATCAATCTTCGTCGGGTCCACTGCCACTCCTGCGGCTGAAACTACGTGGCCTAGAAAAGAAACCTCCCGAAGCCAAAAGGTGCACTTCTTCAACTTGGCATACAACTCCTTCTCTCTCAGAAGTTGCAGCACTAACCTCAAGTGCTCCTCGTGCTCAATATCGCTACGGGAATAAACCAAAATGTCATCGATGAAAACCACCACAAAACGGTCCAAGTACGGCTGAAACACTCAGTTCATTAGATCCATAAACGCGGCCGGGGCATTCGTCAAACCAAAAGGTAGCACCGTGAACTCATAATGTCCGTACCGAGTCCTAAACGCCGTCTTGGATACATCCTCGGCCCTCACCCTCAGCTGGTGGCAACCGGGCAAAAGATCTATTTTTGAGAAAACCGTAGCTCCCTGAAGCTGATCAAATAGATCATCAATCCGAGGAAGTGGATACTTGTTCCTGACGGTCACCTTATTCAACTCTCTGTAGTCCACACAAAGCCTAAGTGACCCGTCTTTCTTCTTCACAAATAGAATCGGGGCTCCCCAAGGAGAAACACTAGGTCAAACAAACCCGCGATCCAAGAGATCCTAAAGCTGAGCCTTTAACTCCCTCAATTCTGCATGGGCTAGAGATAGGACCGTTAGCTTGTGCTCGTGAGGTACAGATACCTGATCACGTGTTACACGTGCATGAGTGTTGTTGGTCCTGCCCAGTGCAGTTAGGACCCTGGATTTTGCCTGTTGATCTTTTGGTCCTTCGTCAGCTCTGGGATTTTGATATAGTGTTGGGTATGGACTGGTTGACTCAGTATTATGCCACTATCGATTGTAGAGAGAGGACTGTGACCCTTCGTGAGCCGGGTCAGTAGGAGTTTGTTTATAGGGGCTGCCAGAGTACTCTGTTTGCAGCGACGATCTCTTCGTCTAGAGCACGACAGATGATGAGCCGTGGATGTGTCGCTTTCTTAGCTATTGTTATAGAGGTGCCTACGGCGATGCCTGGGCTGAGGACATTCCTATCGTCCGAGAGTATCCAGATGTGTTCCCTCCTGAGCTATCGTCTATGCCGCCGGATCGAGAGAAGTCTCACGACCCAATCAAGCGAAAGTCTAAACATGTTACCCATTCTAAAGCATTATGTTGTCTGCAGCCAACATAACCACCTTTAGAGAATAAACAAGTAAATTCACTCGCCCCAATCCCCTGGGGGAGTTATAAACTCAATCTAGACTCTCGCTACAGTCTCGTCTCTCACGACAGTCATCGTACTGTCCAACCAATAGCCTAGGGCCTCTAAGTCCCGAACGACCTATACACCTAGGCTCTGATACCACCTAAATCTGTCACGCCCCGGGGTCGAACTGCGACTCGGGCTCGCCAACGGATCCGCCGTCTGCACGAAAACTGCCGTACAGACGAAGCGTCAAACCTGCAAAAGAGATCTATAGCTATACAAGTACCAGAGCTGAAAATAAACTACTAAAGAAAGAAAACTGAATCAGTAAGTAGATAAAAGTCCAAGTACAAAAATCCACTATCTCACGAGACATAAGTACAACATCACTGTCTAGTACAAAAGTGGAAACCAAAAAGTACAGGTCACTCTACCTCTGACTCGACAGACTCGGGTAGGAACTAGTCGGCTACGCCCTTACCTCGGTCTGAAGACTCCGCACGAGCCAAGCCTGGAATAGACGCCTCAGGAACACCTGTCACACACAGCGGTTGTGAGATCCACTGCAAGGGCAGATCTCATTGGGTACCGTCGCCAAAACTCACGGTATGCCCATTAAGACCGCTGGAGGCAAAAACAGATAGATAGATAGATAGATAGATAGATAGATACAATGCTGGAAATGAATCTACCACTATATGCCTCAATGCTATGCTCGAAGGAAACACCATCTAAGAACATATGCTACGATCACCCGCTCATGTCACCCAATCTCAACGACTGCCACATAGGGTCCAGTCAAGCCTGCGCCTGTCGACTAGGAACGTACTTGCCCACCACCACACATCCACTTGAGGACGGGATTTACGTGGGGCGTCCTGTCCGACTGTCTCAATCTCACTCAAGTAGCCACCTGGTAACTCGGCCAGGGGCGAGTACCCACCTGGTAACTCGGCCAGGGGTATCAACACATCAACGCGTCCGGAGCGTGACCCGAGGGGAGCGACCCCACCGAGTATCAAACATGTCTCAACTGTCTCAGCAAGCGGCATATGCAGGCTATAGTCCACGATCAACCAGATCGGAAAAACTCGAATGCTCAAATGACACTACTCACACTCGTAACAGAGTCGGAACAATCTCCCTTGACTAAATCTGATAAACCCTGCTCTATCATAAAATAGAAACCATTCTTGAATAAAAGGGATGTTTCCCAGTTTTAAAAAGGGGCCCGGGAGCAATAACAATGCTAAATAAACAGACGAGTGCACCAACACTGCCCGGGTTCCCACATACTTACCAAAGCTGTCCGGCAGTTATCCGATTAAAATAATGGTAAAAGGGACACGATACCTTCGCATTCGGAATCATTATGGGCATTCCGTAATTTGGAAGAAAACCAACCCACCTGCGAACAATCCGCCAAACCGCGCGCCAAACGGAGGTCCCGAAGCGATCCTACAGCTCCACGCGGCAAAAACACACACCACCAGCCACGTAGTAGCTAACACTATGCCACAACTACGAGAGAAGGAGATAAATCGGGATCAAATAACACGCGGCCAAAAACTGCACTCACAACGGCGTAAGAAACCCATCCGTCAACGAGAAACACCGCGCGTTGCGCGGAAAACCCATCGCGCACACGCCGTGGAGCGCCGCCGAGCCGCAGCCTGCGCGGCAACAGCGCGGCTCGCGGCCGCACAGCCTAAAAACCCCAGCCCCGCGCGGCGGTGGGCAAGCCGCGCGGCACTGGGCTGCCCGCGAGGCGCCCTGCAGTGCCGCGCGCCTAGCGCGCGGCCTGCAGCGCCGCGCGGCACACGGGCCGCCCGCGAGGCGCCCTGCGCGCGGCCTGCAGCGCCGCGCGGCACAGGGGCCGCCCGCGCGGCGCCCGGAGCACCATGTGTACACCAACGGCAGCAGGGCCCCTACTGCGCGCGGCGCTCATGCGCGCCCGCGCAGCGGCAGGTCTCCACAGCCGCGCGTTGCCCAGTTGCGTGCGCGCGGCCCACGCGGCTCCGCCATTCCTCGGATGACAAGTCCGCAGGCCACAAGAAGGAAGGAGAGGAAGAAGAAAAAAAAAGAAATAAAAATAAAAACCAAAAATCCCAAGCTCTCAATAAAATAAATTAAACAACCAACCTCTTCGAGGCACGCCGGCCCTCGCTCGGCTCCACGTCCTCGCAGCAGAGAGTAAAGCACAAGAGCACCACCCTTTTCCTCCTTTTCTTCTTCTTCCTCCTTTCCTCAATCCTCTGCTTCAGACCAAAACAACAGGAGCTCACCAACCCTTCACATGGAGAAGAGAGTGGTGAGGAGGCGCAACAGAGGGGCTACTTAAATAAGCAAAAACAAACATTAATTAAGGGGATTAATTTATTCCCACCTACCAACCCACCTTAATTAAGCTCCACCAACCTTCTCTGCCAAGTCCCCTCACAGCAGCACTTAAAAGAAAACAAAAAGGCAACAACATAAGCCTTAATTGGAAAGAAAAGAAAAAGAAAAAAAAGAATAAAATAATCCAAAAGTGCCAACGATAACTCACTTTTTGGCTTCGGGCTTTCCGCCGCAGTCCGGAACCTCCCGAACTCCGCTGTAATCAGAAAATACACATGCTCACGGCTTTTCCCACCCAAAAAGCCCATCTGCAGAGTCGGTAAGCTCAACCCGAAAACCGGCATACTACAATAGTGGTGGCCTAGTTGTGGATTGGAGCTTCCTTGTGATTGCTAGGATAGTGTACTATGGATTACTTATAAGCTGATGGACATCGATGATGTGTTGTTCTCGAGCTGTGAGACTTTGGTGGTGATTGTGGTGTTCTTGAGCTTTTGTATGCACCGAGTTTTGGCCGTCGAGTGAGCCGGAGGGTACACAGATTTTTGTGAGAACTTGGGGAATTTATTTGTTACTCCCGGGGGTTCTTTTGAGGTAGCGAGCGGTACGACGCTTCACCGACTTCAGCGATTGCCTGCGGAAAGCGTTCCAGGTGGGTTGGAATTTCTTCCAAAATATACGGAATGCCCTTTAATTCTTCTGAATGTAATTTGAGCATGTTTAGTGTACTATTTTCACTGTTTTAAAATCTGATAGTTGCCTGGAATTTTCTGAAAAATTTATCGGAACCCCAGATTGTTTTTAGTATACTCCTGATATTGTTTGACACTAGGTTTCATGTTTGGTTTGCATTATAATTGCTCCTGAATCATTTTAAAAATTGAGAAAAACCCGTTTTAAGGAAAAATCAGCTTTTTTAAATGTGGTTTTTAAAATATGAGTTCGCCAGAGGTATGGTTTAGATTCAGGGTGCATTTGACTCGCGCCTGGGGGTCGAGTGGATTTCTAGAGTTCTGTGGGATGAGTTTCTAGTGTCATGTGAGTCTGACCTTCCTTGTGGATTGGTGAGATTATTTTAGATCTTGGGTCAGTTTTTCTGATTTGAGTCGTGGAGGTGGTTCTCCGACTTAGTTATGAGAGTTTTGGGGTTTTGGCAGATCGAGTCGAGGAGGTTTCCCGACTTAGCCATGGGTTGTGCATTATCAGATTAAGTCGTTGAGGGTTCTCCGACAGATCATGGGAGGATTTGGGCTTTTCCTGTTTGAGTCGTGGAGTCTTTTCCGTCTGAGTTGTGTTTTTGAGCATCGAGTTGCCGATCTGTTTGATCGTGGACCATAGCCTGCATGTGCCACTTATTGAGACAGTTAAGACTGATGAGATACTTGAGCTCGTTGGGGTCGCTCCCCTTGAGTTACGCCCCGGGTGCGTGTTGATGATGAGATGATGATGCACCTAGTTCATATACTAGTGGTCTCTTGATACCCCTGGCCGAGTTACCATGGGGTCACTTTGTGCGAGATTGAGAGAGTCAGTTTTGGACGCCCCACGTAAATCCTGTCCTCTTGTGGATACATGGTAGTGGGCAGGTGCGTTCCTAGACGACAGGCGCAGGCTGGACTGAGCCAGTTTTGGTAGTCATTGAGATTGGGTGATATGAGCGGGTGGTTACATATTATGTTCTTAGATGGGTTTCTTTTCTTTGAGCATTGATACTGAGGCATACAGGTAATGGCGCCACAACTTCAGTGCGAAAATCACAGCAGCTAGCTCCAGGTCGTGGGTAGGGTAATTCTTTTCATAATCCTTAAGTTGTCGTGAAGCATAAGCGATTACCCTACCCTCCTGCATCAGCACGCAACCAAGTCCACTGTGTGATGCATCACTGTAAATCACGTATCCTTTCCCCATAACGGGGAGGGAAAGGATCGGAGCTGACATCAGTCTGTTCTTTAATTCCTCAAAGCTCCTCTGGCAATCCTCACTCCAAATAAACTTAATTCCTTTACGCGTTAGACGAGTGAGGGGTGCGGAAAGTTTCACAAAACCTTCCACAAACCGACGGTAATATCCGGCCAAGCCCATAAAACTGCGAACCTCTGATACCGTCGTTGGTCGGGGCCAATCCCGGACTAGCTCAATCTTCGCCAGGTCCACCGCCACTCCTGCGGCTAAGATCACGTGGCCTAAGAAGGCAACCTCCCGAAGCCAAAATTCGCACTTAGATAACTTGGCATACAACTTCTTCTCTCTCAGAAGTTGCAGCACGATCCTCAGGTGCTCCTCATGCTCCACATCACTCCGGGAATAAACCAGGATGTCATCGATGAATACTACCACAAACCGATCCAGGTAGGGTCGAAAGATCCTGTTCATCAAATCCATAAAAGCAGCAGGGGCATTAGTCAATCCAAAAGGCATGACGGTGAACTCATAATGCCCGTACCGTGTCCTGAATGCCGTCTTTGGGACGTCCTCGGCCTTCACCTTTAATTGGTGGTAACCGGACTGTAGATCAATCTTGGAGAAGACACAAGACCCTTGCAGCTGATCAAATAAGTCATCAATGCACAGCAAAGGGTACTTGTTCTTGATGGTCACTTTATTCAACTCCCGGTAATCCACACAAAGTCGAAGTGAACCATCCTTCTTCTTCACGAATAGCACCGGCGCTCCGCAAGGCGACACACTTGGTCTCATGAAATCCTTGTCCAGTAAATCCTGAAGTTGCGCCTTCAACTCTCGCAGCTCAGCCGGTGCCATTCGGTAAGGAGCCTTAGAGATTGGCGCAGTTCCTCGGACTACGTCAATCAAAAACTCGATCTCCCTATCCGGCGGCATACTAGTCAACTCCGGTGGAAATACATCCGGGAACTCGTGGACAATAGGGATATCCGCGAGTCTCGGTGCCGCCGTAGGCTCCTCAACCACACTGGCCAAAAAGGCTACACATCCACTGCGCATCATCTGCCTCGCACGAGAAGTCGAAACTGCTGAGGCGAAGAAATCACTCTGGCACCCTCTATACACAAACACCTCCTGGCCTGGCTCGCTAAAGGTCACAGTCCTCGCGGCACAATCTATAGTCGCAAAATAGCGAGCCAGCCAATCCATCCCAAGTACCACATCAAAGTCTCGCAGCTGACTTAGGACCATCAGGTCCGCTGGCAAGATCCACGACTCGATCTGTATAGGGCAAGACCAACAACACTCCTCTACATGCAAAGTATGATCCAGAATCTGTACCTCTAATGCATGTGGCAACCGACCTAACTCTAGTCCATGGGATGATGCGAATGCTCAACTAATAAAAGAATGTGATGCACCGGTATCAAATAAAGTGCGAGCTCTACTGCCAGAAAGTAAAATGATACCTGCCACCAGGTGGTCGGCTACCAAGGAGTCCTCAACATGGGCGGCATACACCCGCTCGCTCTGCGCTGGTGGTCGGTAGTCTGCTGGGTGGGAGGAAGGAGCCCAGCTCGCTGGAGCATAGGGCCGCTGCTGGGGAGCAGAAGGAACGGATGCCGAGGAAGGAGCACTGCTCGCTGGAGCATAGGGCCGCTGCTGGGGAGCAGAAGGAACGGATGCCAAGGAAGGAGCCATCGATGGCGTATAAGGGCAAGTAGCTCGGACGTGGCCCGACTGTCCACACCGATAACCGCGGCCAAACCTCAGGTCACAAGTATCAGAAGTATGCTGACCCCGACAGAAAATGCACCTAACCGTAGCCTGGGGCTGCCTCGCCTGCTGCTGCTGCTGCCTCTGCCGCTGAGGCCCCTGCTGCCGCAATCCATCCCAAGTACCACATCAAAGTCTCGCAGCTGACTCAGGACCATCAGGTCCGCTGGCAAGATCCACGACTCGATCTGTATAGGGCAAGACCAACAACACTCCTCTATATGCAAAGTATGATCCAGAATCTGTACCTCTAATGCATGTGGCAACCGACCTAACTCTAGTCCATGGGATGATGCGAATGCTCTACTGATAAAAGAATATGATGCACCGGTATCAAATAAAGTGCGAGCTCTACGGCCAGAAAGTAAAATGATACCTGCCACCACGTGGTCGGCTGCCAAGGAGTCCTCAACATGGGCGGCATAGACCCGCCCGCTCTGCGCTGGTGGCCGGTAGTCTGCTTGGTGGGAGGAAGGAGCCCTGCTCGCTGGAGCATAGGGCCGCTGCTGGGGCGCAGAAGGAACGGATGCCGAGGAAGGAGCTGTCGATGGCGCATAAGGGCAAGTAGCTCGGACGTGGCCCGACTGTCCACACAGATAACTGCGGCCAAACCTTAGGTCACAAGTATCAGAAGTATGCTGACCCCGGCATGCCGCGACTGCGACCTCTGCTGCTACGAGTGCCGCTGCTGTCGTGGGTGCTGCTGCTGCTGATGCTGTGGGGGCCTCTGGGATCCACCAGGCCCTCGCCGCTCCGAACGCCCACGGCCCGTGAACTAAGGCGGTGGCGGTCGGGGCGGCCTCCAGGAACTGGCCTGTCCCCCGTCGTCCTGCGCTGGTCACTTCCTGTCAGAGCTCTGAGCGACCAAGCCTCCACGTCTGGCGACGACGTGGTCTCCCCTCTCACCCATTTCCTGTGGGAATTTCGCAGTGGGCTCTGAAGAAGAAGTCTTCCCCTGCCAGTGATCTTTCCAGCAGTAGCTTTCCGGAGTTGTGGTGGTGCACGGTTTCCGAGGTTGGCCGTTTTCCGACGCGGCGCGCTTAGTTCGTCTTCGACCCGTTTTGCGTCCTCTCGGTGCGCAGACTCTCCTGGCTTTACCCGACACCTGACTTCGACAATTTTTGCGCCGTTGGACTCACGACAGGTAGGACTTTGATTTTGATATTCAAAGTTTCCCCAAATTAATTTCGGATTTTGGAGGTATTTGAGTGTTCTGTTGCCCCTCTTTCTTTGCGGATTTTTGGACAGCGACACGGTGTTTTGGCCATAACTTCGCGTACAGACATCGGATCAGGGTGATTCAAGAGCCTAAATTCATCTACTCTTCGCGAGGAATCTGCTGTTTTTTTCTCAGGACTTTAGGAGATTGCCTCGAAGGTGAGAATCTCCTTTCTTTCCGGATGTTGATCTGGGGAAATTTCTACAGTAGGGTTAGAGGTTATTTTCTTGCCGGATTTATATCTCAGTGTAGAAAACTCTGATTTGGATGTGCAGGTAGTCGTTTCGAAGCTATCGACGCGTAGACCGCGGGGATATTTTATCTGGATTTTTCTGAGGACTGTGAGCAGGTGATTCTTGTTCATCTTCGCAGCGGAGTTATTGTTTGTTAAATTTGGCAGTTCTGGGGATATATATGGATTGTGACAGCTCGGTTTTTGTACCCAGGAGCAGTGTGGACTGCGCGGGACCGTTTGGACTCTGTGTAGCCGCCATCTTTGGTATTATCAGTTGTAGGACTTTTGACAGCTCGACTGATCAGGTGGGTGGTTGTTGTACTCCTCTCTTTGGTATGCCACTAGGAATGTTAGAGTGCCCCTAAATTGAAGATGCTAAATATAAGATGGGTAGACTTGCATGCTTAGGGAATTAACTCTTATTAATTAGATCCTATTGTTAGAATGATCACCTGTTTTAACCACTTATCAAATCTGAACGGTATATCTGAAGATAAAATAGTAATTGTGGACTGTAAAACTAATGATTCCTCTTATAAGACTGTCACTCTAGCTCAGGTCACTCTATATTGCTTATTCTGGAAAATTGGACAAATGTTGGAACAATGCATGATTAAACGGGTCACCTAATAATGTCGTCTTTTACTGCTACACTGTTTTTGGGACTTGACTTAGGAGAAACCATGCATCTAATTCTCCTTCTTCTATCCTGGTAGACTTGAGGCATAGTTGCTCGGGTTCGAGCGGGTATCGGACAGTGTAGTCAGGTATTGGGGATTTGGGACAGTGTGGGCTTTTGACAGGGTGTTGCGGCGACCACGGATCTTGGGTGGTTGACCGGGTCGTCTTATTGCATCAGATTGGGTACTTGGGGGATCGGGCTTGCTTTAGTGGAGGGTTTTTTCCCACTTCTTTGAGTCTCGATCCAGTCCTGCTAGAGACAGTTACTTGTGGTTACTTACTTCTCTCGTGTGGGTCGCTCCCCACGAGTGCGACTCCGGAGTGCGCGGTTGCCAGACTTTGAGTCCTGGGGACTCCTTTGCTTCGGTGTTATGCGTAGGTTGGCATACCCGAGGCGGCAGAGCAGGCAGTGCCAGTGTCCACTGGCGGTCAGATTGGGTCATCTAGACAGGCTTCTGACACAGATGCATACTTTGTCATCCTGATTGGTTTAGCATGTAGAGGCATATTAGGGGTAGCATTTCATCTGAGTTGCTCATATTACACTCCCCTTTTTATCCCTTTCCTTTATGCCTCTGATCTTCCTGGTGGGCATACCTGAGCTGAGGCTTTACCCACTAGGGGAGGCTACTGTTTATAGTAGTACTTACCCCCACTGTTTTGCTTGTTTCTCTCTCTCCCTTGTTTGGCAGAGTCCTCTGTGGGAGTTGCTGGGCCGTCAGCAACTGATCGGGGCAAGCGTATCGCGGACTAGATAGAGTGCCACCCGCGGACTGTAGCTGGAGAGTTTTGGGTACCTGGACTTCTCAGACAGTATTTAGTTACTTTCTTTTGGGTCTGGCTTCTGCCAGCTGTATATATTGTAGTAGCGGTGTGAGAGACATCTGTAGTTTATTTTACTGTTGTACTTTTCACTTCCAGCTTCTGTCTGAGTTACAGTAGTTTTAGTTAGCTCTGATTACTTTATGCTCTTTTATTATTATTGTTTATCTGAGCAGGTTACCAACGCTTCGTGTATGTGGGAAATACCGCATGCACGGCGGATCTGTGAGCGGGCCCGGGTTCTGGTTTACACCCGGGGCGTGACAGATTAAGTTGGTATCAGAGCTTAGGGATGGGTCAGTTGGGACTTAGGAAACCCTAGGCTTTTGGACAGACCCTAGGATGTTATGGCGTGAGTGGCGTGACAGTTTGCGGAAGTCGGTGATTTTGATAGTTAACTCTTCCTGTGAGTGAAGAGGGATCGACATAGTCTATTTCTGTTGAACCATTATGTTGGCTGCAGACAACATAAGGTTACAGAAATAGGGGGATGTCTTTGACTTCTGCCAGATTGGGTCGTGTGGGGTTTTGTTACTGAGGTTTGGTTCCTTGTGGCAGGATGCCTCCTCGACGTCGGATTCCCACTCGGGGTGTCCCTTCGCCCCCTGTTGAGCCAGAGCAGCCTACACCCCCCGAGCTTACTGAGTTGAGGGCCTTGGTGGCCCAGTTGGCGGAGGGTCAGCGCCGCCAGGAGCAGAGGATTGAGCAACTGCTTGCTCGGAGGGAGGCACCACCCCCAGCTGTTCCGGAGGCTCCTGTGCCCCTTGTTGCACCTTTTGCGCCGTTGGCACCTTCTTCGAGTAGCGGGGCTCCTGAAGCTATCCGGCCTTTGACTGCGGAGGAGGAGCAGGATTTTGCTGACAAACTCTCCCAGTTTGTTAAGCGGGGACCACCTAGGTTCTCGGGGCGGGATGCTTAGCCCCGGGATGTTGGGAGATGGCTTTCTGTGATGGAGAAGCTTTTTCGGGACTTCTTCGTCGACCCGAAGTACCGAGTGCACATGGCGGTGCACTGTTTGGACGGAGATGCAGACTTTTGGTGGCAGCGGGTAGAGCCACTGGAGTTTCGGATCACTCGGCAGTTGCCTTAGGAGGAGTTCGTATTTAGAGGCTGTCAGAGTACCCTGTTTGCGATGACTATCTCGTCATCGAGAGCTCGGCGGATTATGAGCAGGGGTTGTATCGCTTTCTTGGCGACGGTCGTAGAGGTGCCTACGGTGGCACCGGGACTCGAGGATATCCCTATCGTCCGCGAGTTCCCGGATGTGTTTCCCTCTGAGCTATCGACTTTGCCGCCGGAGAGGGAGGTGGAGTTTGTGATTGATGTGGTTCCAGGGACCGCACCAATCTCAAAGGCACCTTACAGGATGGCCCCAGCGGAACTGAGGGAATTGAAGGCTCAGTTGCAGGATTTGATGGATGTGGGCTTCGTGAGACCCAGTGTATCTCCGTGGGGAGCGCCTGTTTTATTCGTGAAGAAGAAGGATGGATCACTTCGCTTGTGCGTGGATTATCGAGAGCTAAATAAAGTGACCATTCGGAACAAGTACCCGCTACCACGAATTGATGATCTGTTTGATCAGTTGCAGGGCGCAACAGTGTTCTCAAAGTTGGATCTTCAGTCAGGTTACCACCAGTTGAGGGTGAGGGCCGAGGACATTCCCAAGACGGCTTTTAGAACCCGGTATGGGCATTATGAGTTTACAGTCATGCCTTTTGGACTAACTAATGCCCCGGCTGCATTCATGGATTTAATGAACCGGGTGTTTCAGCCGTACTTGGATCGATTTGTCGTTGTATTCATAGACGATATTTTGGTCTACTCCCGGAGTGAGGTAGAGCATGAGGAGCACTTGAGGATTGTGCTACAGCTTCTGCGAGAGAAGAAGCTGTTTGCCAAGCTGAAGAAGTGTGCATTTTGGCTTCGGGAGGTTGCTTTTCTAGGCCATGTTATATCAGCCGCAGGGATGGCAGTGGACCCGACGAAGATTGATGCAGTTCGGGATTGGCCTAGACCGTCGACGGTTACTGAGGTTCGTAGCTTTCTTGGATTAGCAGGTTATTACCGTCGTTTTGTTGAGGGCTTTGCGAAGCTCTCTACTCCCCTGACCAGTCTGACGAGAAAGGGGGTGAAGTTTATTTGGTCTGAGCGGTGCCAAGAGAGCTTTGAAGGGCTTAAAGGGGGGAAGAATGTGACACCCCCGGAATTTGGATTACTCCTCTATATAAATGATATAATAGGACTAAATCTCTAACCCGGCTATAGCATTTTGGATGGTAGCAAGATCCAAGAGGAACATGAGAGTTAAGCGTGCTAGAGCTAGAGTAGTTCTAGGATGGGTGACCCCCTGGGAAGTGGGGCGTCACAGGGGATGAGGGACATTGCTAGGTTTTATTCATGATTATCTTCTTAGTTTTTAGTGCTGTGTGAGTGGGTTCGACTGTGCTGTGGTGTGGATGTTCAAATTACTGTGGTGACCCTGTTTGCTTTCATACTCTGTAGCTTTCGGCTTATTTTCAAACCAGGAAAAATGTTCACAAAAACGGCTTTTAAAACAACGAGTGTCGTGTAGGCACCGATTTGAAAACTAATGGATTTATCCTTTCTAAACATCGACGACCGTGTTAAGTAGTTTCGGCCTATTTTCAAACCAGGAAAAATATTTGCGAAAACGGCTTTTAAAACAACGAGTGTCGTGTAGGCACCGATTTGAAAACTCATGGATTTATCCTTTCTAAATATCGACGGTCGTGTTAAGTAGTTATGGTACTCTCTCTTACTGTTGTGTACGATGATTGTGGTTAAAGTGTGAACAAGATTACATGCGGGTTGGTATGCCTATGTAAGTTGAAACCGCCGTCCACGTGCAAAGGAGACTCCGCCCTCGGAGTCGAGGAATTTGCACGTGTGGCAGGTCTGGCGTGCACTGGGGGACACTGTAAAGAAAAAAAAAAGAAATTTAATATTTCACGTTTTTCGCTTAACCGAAAAACCTCCGGGGCGTGACATTTTGAAGATCGTTCATCTCCAAAAACTATTTGTCCTCCGGAGGTTTTCTCAAGGGTTTGAAAAACGTTTTTATCTCCGGTCATGTGGCATGAGCAACCACTATCCAGATACCAAGACGAATTGTCATACGCATATAGTGAGGTATGAATGACAAGACAAGGGAAGAATTCACCTTTGCACACCCAAACCTTACGAGTTTTGAGGTATGTCGGCAATGAACGCGTCTTGTTCGGTTGATCACTTCTCTTTGGAATCCATGATGACGTCGTCTTGTGGGGTGTACTACCATTGTTCTTGACCTTTGGTTGATTACTTCTTGAATTCCGGTCTTTGTTCTTGATGGTAGTTTGTCACGCCCCGTGGTCGAAACTGCGACCCGGGCTCGCCAACAGATCCGCCACCTATGCCAAACCCCGCATAGGCGAAGCGTCCTGCCTCGCAAAAAGTCATAGTCATCTCTCTCCACACTCGACCATTCGGTGGTACTGTGCTAACCAATCCCAAGCACTGGGTCAAAACACTAAACTGCAACCAATACCAATAAGTCTGCCGGTATAACTCGCGGCCCCAACAGCACTGGTCATGATCCACAAGCCTCCTCCACATGCACAACACCAACAGTAACCTGTACCTCTAGTGCAAGTGGTAACAACTCTGCCTCTAGTCCATGCCGGAATGCAGAGTGCTCTAACTCCGACTACTGGGATGAAATCACACCTGCGACAACCCGATCTACTGCCGTGGCGCCCTCCAACCAGGCGGCACAACTCATCCACACAATGCAAGCGGTCTGCCAGAAAGTATCTAGACCAATCACAAAGGGAGCACGACCTCTATCTCTGCTCACACTGAGGCGACGGATATGGTCCTCCGCCGACAACAAATCCACGCTACCGCTGCGCAACTCTGATATAGATGCTGATGTTGCCATCGGGGTCCGCCCGACCTCTGAGGTCTCAGAAATCCACTACCCTGGAGAAAAATCAGGAATGCCACTGCCGGCCAATCTGTCCTCCATCATCTAGTGTCAAGCGCCTCTATCCAGAACTCGCCTCTAGCGGCAGATCCCCATCCGAAGGGACTGTAACGCCCAGTTCCAAACATAATGGCTGCTCCATCGAGGCATCCAAAATCCAAAACGGAGGGACAAAATAAACTGAAAGGTATCCTGGCGCAATCCACTCCCAGTCATAGATATCCTATGCGCCTCGTCCCTCGAAACCTGGAGCACGCAGTTCAACAACTGCATAAACTCTCTAGCACAGGGAGGCTCTCAAATAGTCTCTCCAATACCACCAACCACGATTCTACCTCCAAGGCTCCAAGCTCAATTCCACGAATCGGGGTGGTTCATCTGCCAAAACTGGCTCCATCGATCGATGATGTCCCACAGCTCATTAGCTGTCAGCTATCCACCCCGCCTCGGTGCCTTGGCACTAAATATTGGCATAGAGGGGGCTACTCACTCCATCAGCGCCACAGAAATCACTGCCGCTGAGGATACTGCAACCTGGTGGTCTCAGGAGGAAAGCACTGTCGGGCTACCCACTGCTCCGACAACTGTGTCACCAAAACTAGCTGCTCACTCAATCGCTGATATGCCTCTAACAATCCTGTTATCTAGGTCCGGAGCTCTCTGCCCTCAATCCGGGTATCCGGCCCAAAACCAACCGCTCAAGCTCAACTGCTATGACAGGATGCACACGGGTCCCAAACCCAGCGTCGGCGAGACACCACACGCCACGACGAAGCCACAAATTAGCACACAACAACGCTCGACCCAATCCGGCGAAAGTCTAGAGCATGTCACCCATTTCACAGCGTTATGTTGTCTGCAGCCAGCATAACCACTTAGGAGAATAAACATGCCAATCACTCATCCAGTCGCTTGGAACAGCTGCGAGAGACTCAGCAAGGGAAGCGGTGGCGACCCCTACTCCCAGGGTGTCCACAGCTGCAGGAGAGGCATCAAATCAGCGGACTGAACGGGAAAGAGTAAGAACAAACCTGGCGGAGTTCAAGAAGCACGATCCGCCCACCTTTGAAGGAGAAACGACCGACCCTTGGGTCGTAGAGAAATGGGTGGACACCATGGAGAAGCTCTTTGAAGACCTAATGATGGAGGAGCATGAGCGAGTTCCCTTGGCTATCCACTGTCTTGAAGGAAACGCTCGTATTTGGTGGAAGACGGTACGCCCGGACTCGTCGAAAGCCATTGCACTTCCGTCGTGGTCCACGTTCAGAGAGGAATTGTTCGGAGCGTTCTTCTCCAACAGCGTTAAGCGACAGATGGAGGATGACCTTAAACACCTCAAGCAAGGGATTCGGTCTTTCATGGAGTACCAGCGATGTAGTGGTCCAGAATCCCATGCAACTTTTCCAGTGAATCCAGTGTGTAGAACACCTAGTGATAGTGTGTCTGGCCCATAGTGCATCAAAGGGATGCCACAGATGGACCCTGTGAGGTATCTTTAGATGTTTTGGCCTTCGACTGCATTTGCCGAAATTTTGAGAAGGTTTTTGGCCAAACAGAGGTTGGAATTGGATTCAGCGTGGAAAAACGCTTGAAAACGGGTATTTACTTGTTTGATTCTGAGTCCGAAGGCCCAAAAAGAGACTCCCGGAAGTTTTTATTAGATTTCGGTGCATGGGAGGGGCCGTGGACCGCCGGCATGCCACGTGGCGGCCTGTTATTGGCCGGTCCGCGGCGCTCGGTCCACAGAGCGTCGCGGCGGGGTGCATGAGCCCGGCGCAGGGACACGTGGCGCCGCCTGATTGGCGGGCTCAGGGTGCGCGGTCTAAAGAGCGGGCGCGGCGGTACATGGACCAAGGCGGGGGACGCGTGGCAGCCCCCGGTTTGTCGGTGCACGCGGCGCGGTCCACGGAATTCCGAATTAGGGTGCGTGGACCGGGTGCAGGGGACACGTGTCGGCACGTGATTTGCGGGCTCATCGGGCTCGGCGCACGGAGGCGTGGGACCCCGCCTCGGGGCGCGTGCGCGTCAGGGCGCTAGGCGGCGTGACAGTGCCGCACGTCGGCACTGTCGCAGGGACATGTGGCGCCCGCGCATTGGCGGGCGCCAACCACCATCGTTGACCGGGTGGGGCCCCGTGGCCGTCTCTGCGTGGCCCGCGCAGCTGTATGCTGTTCGCCGAGCCACGTGGCGGCACCTGAGCGATTCGGGAGCGCATAGTGTTGGGCCGGGCCCAACATTGTAGCGGTCCGAATCGACCGGGTGCCCGGAAATTGGGCCCAAAAGCCTATTTTCGTGGTTTTTTGGATTATTTCGGGTTTGAGCCTATAAATAGGCCCTTTGCACACCGAGTTGAGGCTTTTCTCGAGCTCTATGGACTTTGCACCCTTCACAAAAGTTGTTGCTCACCTTGTTGCGCATCTTGCGAAGTTAGCTTGGATTTTTTGGTGGCCGCGGCGTCGACGACTTCGGCATCGTAGCGCAGAGCGACGTTCTTTCAGCGGAGGTCCGTTATCGTCGTACTTTGGTCTGAGAGGTGCACAGAGCTACCTCGACTGTGTTTTTGGACGATTTTAATGGCGTTGGATCCACGAGAGGTAGACCTATGTTTTTCGTATTGTCCACTTTCCTCGCATTTGAGATTTTATAGGGGTTCCTGGTACGTTTTTAACCCTCTTTGCCGCTGGGTTTTCCTCTTTTACAGCAGCACCTCGCCGGAATTTTATCTCCGCGCTCGGACATCGGATCGGGGCATACCTATACACTTTTTGCATCTACTCGACACAAGGATTATTGTAGTATTTTTCTGGGATTTTTCTGAGGCTTGTCCGGAGGTATATTTTTCTCCCTTTATCTGTGTTTGGGATTACAGTTGTGCTGTGGTGAGTTTTGTGCGCCCTGTGTTGTGGAATTTGTAACTCGGCCTACGGGGCTCCGAATTAGACGTACAGGTAACCGTTTTGAAGGTTTCGATGCGACGATCGCAGCAGTATTTTTATCGGATTTTTCGGAGCCCTTTCAGTAGGTGAATATTTAGCATCTTCGGGGTTGTTGCTACAGGTTGTTTATTCTGGCTTATTTTGTGGAATAAAGTGTAACTGTGAACCTTGTATTGCACCCAGGAGGGTTTGCGGTTATTGCTGGACCCGTTGGATCTGGAGTTGTTGATTTTTGGGTATTATCAGCTGTGGGACTTTGGACAGTTCAGCTCTTTTGGTGGGTTGCCTCGTCTTCAAGATCTATGGACTGTGCATTAACTCTATCTGTGTAGGAACGTGCATGTTGTAAATGTATTTTGTATAGCATGCTAGAATATAGGAATTGATGTTCCTGATGCTGTCAGATGATCATGTGATTATTGTTTCCTATAACCTGTTAAATTATTTTTTCTTGGAACTTGACCTAGCACCCCCGTCACATACTGCATGTTCAACCAGACGTATAGAAAACTCCAACTTGGGCTAGGTTGTTATTGCTTTAGACATTCCCACACTGATACCTATTGTTTCATCCTGGACTTAGAGTTTCCTCGCCCGGATAGTGGGCCGAGAGGTCGGGTTGTTGTGGGATGCATTTTACACTCGTGTCTGGGGACCGAGTGGATTCTGATAGCAGTCTATAGATCAGTGTTTCTTTTGGGAGCCGTCTGAGTGACAGTGGGTCTCGGCTGTGTAGTTTTCCAGCCTGTGAGTGAGATAGTGTTTTGTTGGTTACAGCCGATCTTGTTGATCGAGGATTTGGATTATAGCCTGCATGAGCCACATTTGAGCTTGACAGAGATGCGCGGATACTTTCCTCGGTGGGGTCGCGCCCCTCGAGTGCCACTCCGGAGTTGGGTTTGTTCTTGCTATGGCGACTTGTCGACGCAGTCCCTCTGGCTGGGCCAGTTTTGGCAGTCACGGACACCCTACGTAAGTCCGGTCCTCCGTGGATGTAACGGCAGTAGGTAGGCGCAGGTTTGACTGGACCTCAGGAGGCAGTCAGTGTAGATTGGGTGATCTGAGTTGAGGGATAGTAGTTGCACCATGTTTCTTTCTGTTTCACTCCTTGAGCATCTAGATAGAGGCATAGTAGCTGTAGAGTTTATTTTTCCGGCTTTTCCTTCCAGCACTCCATTTGTTACTTTATGCCTCTAGTAGATTTAGTGGGCAGACCGTCGGCCTTGTTGGCGGCACCCACTGAGAACTACTATGGGATGTAGTTCTCACACCCGCCGTGGTGTCTTTTCCCCATGGACTTCTACTCCTGTTTCTGCTGCTCTAGTTGTCACTCCCCGGGGGTTTATTTTAGCGAAAACGATTCACAAAAAGGCATGTGTTTGGCGCGTGGAATTTTTTTTTTTTTTGAAAAACCTTCTTCCTCGGCATGTGCCCAGATCCGCCGCATATACAGGGTCACTCTGCAAACGGACAGAGTCTCCCCTGTATATGCACGGCGTCGCGGCTCATACAATGTCCAAAAACGGATATTCATTCAATCACAACAGTTCAAACATACACCCATTCACAAATGCTGAATAAATCTCGCGGCCGATCAGTTTAAAAGGATAAATCCACAATGGTTGAAACGACGCCCACACGGCGCCCATATTTTGAAAACACTTTTCGAAAGCAACATAAACCCAGAGGTTTTGGAAAACAGTGCCCACACGACACTTAGGTTTTGAAGTCCATTTTCGTAATCCATAAATCCACAAGGTTTGAAAACGGTGCCCACACGACACCCACATTTTCTTTGAAAATAGTTTTCGCAATCTTTACTTTTGTCTGCTCTTTTATTAGTCAAAGCGGCAAACAGAGATGTAAGGAAAAAGAAATGAACGAATCATTATTCACCATGCCGACATCCACACCGACCCCACGAGGGTATCGCGAACCACACCACAGTCTACAAATAGTAAATGGAATGCGAAAGAAAGAAAAGAGAGTACTGTTCAGGTCCCCAGGGACCCAGAAACTCCTGTCGCGGTCTCACTGTCGCCTAACTCTCCCCCCCGTAGGACCCTGTCGCAAAGTGGGAAGTCAGCGACTAGACGATAATGATAAAGCAAAGCAGGTAAAAGAAGTACGTCCAACCATAGACTATCAGGAGCAACCCCTATCGCAAAGGGAAAAGTAAAAACGAACACCTGCGCACCTGCAATGCCCGACTCCGTCGGACAACTAAACCGAC
This sequence comes from Tillandsia leiboldiana, assembly GCA_029204045.2. Lineage (NCBI taxonomy): Eukaryota > Viridiplantae > Streptophyta > Magnoliopsida > Poales > Bromeliaceae > Tillandsia > Tillandsia leiboldiana. Next base: position 148,359 of record JAQNDB010000034.1, on the reverse strand, counting down.
GGTTCGCACCGCTCCCCCGTCGGACATCTAAATCGAACGGGTCGCACCGCTCCCACGTCGGACATCTAAACCAAACGGGTCGCACCGCTCCCACGTCGGACAACTAAACCGACGGGTCGCACCGCTCACACCTTGGCGCATCCAAGCCGCACAACTATAGGGGCCCCACTCCGTCCTCGTGGGTATACACGGGACATGGACCACTTTTTCGGAAAAGCGCACCCTTTGCGGTGGCCAAACCGCGGGTGCGCGTGCTGCAGCCTCGAGCAAAGTAACCCACAATACCAACCGTACTCAAGAATATGCTATAACCGCTATCATGTAAGCAACGCAACGTATAATCGAGAGTAAAGCTATGACCGCTATCATGTTAGCAACATCATGTATAATCAGGAGTAAAACTATGACCGCTAAGTACCAAAATAAAACCCACCTGTCGCCTATAGCGATCAACGCTCGACTCCCCCGCGTCCCGGCACGCTCCCCGAAACTACAACAAGGATCCCCCGGGCGGAGAATCAATACCCACTAAACGCAAAACAATGAAGAGCACAAACACCATCCGGCTCCCGTCTCGGAATAGGCCCTCGGCTCCGACGGCGGCGATAATGGCCCCGCGCCGCCATGCTGCCCGTGCGTGTGCACTGCCCGCAGGCGCGGCTGCCCGCTCGGCGCCCCGCATGGCGCCCAGCCCGCGCGGGTGCACAGCCCGCATGCGCGGGTTGCCCCGCGCGGCGCCCCGCGTGGTGCCCCGGCCGCGCGGGTGCACAGCCCGCATGCGCGGGCTGCCCCGCATGCGCCCTCGCATGCGGGCGTCCCCGCGCGGCACCCAGCCTGCTCGGGGGAGCTGCCCGCAGGCACGGGCGGCCCCGCGCGGCATCAAGCCCCCGCGGGTGCCCTGCCGGCGGGTGGCTCGCCCCTCCCCCGCCTCCTTGCGCAACGGGTGCCCCACCTCTGAACTCCATGGATTCCCTCCCCTCGCTCGAAACAAGAACGGAAAAGAAAGAAACGAAAACACGGCTCTCCTCGGTTTCGTCGGCACTGGGCGAAGGAGAGGGATCGTCCTCTTTGCGTTCGTCGGATCTTTGCGGGCAGGCGATCGTTCTCTTCTTTTCTCCCCGTCACAATCCCGGTTCTTCACGCCGCCTTGTTAGAGATAGGGAAAACGGGGTTCTCACGCACAAGAAAGGGGGAAAAAAAATGGGGAAACCCTAGTTTCCCACAGGGGTTTAATTAGCCGTTTTGGGTGCAATAAACGGGGACTTGATCCCTACATCCCTAAATCACAAAGTAAGTGATCGGGTGAATCAAGAAGCGGGAAAAGGAAAACCCAACCTTTGACTAAAAGAAAAAAAACCCAGTTTGGGTACCAACCAGGGTCCGGTTCGCCTCGGTAATTGTGTAAGTCACCTGAACTGCCAAAAGAAAACTTCCGGAATTTATTTCGGGAGATTCCGGAGTCGGAATCCAAAACCGATCGCGCCGCCGCTCTCCATTTCGCGAGCTTTATTATCCAAAAATACCCGCGAGCCCCGACGGTCTGCCTAGAAACAAAGAAATATAGCCACACCCCGGACCCCTTAATCGAAAAGCGGTTCAATAAAAACCAGAAGAAAGTCCAAACATGAAACTAAACCCGCGGCTATTACACCAGTTGCTGATCCGGCTGATCGAGGTAACGGAGTCGCGAGATAGATCCCTACCAGTTGTTGTTCAGAGAGTAGATGTACCCCCATACTTTTGAGAGTTCATGTTGAGAGACCATTTGTAAGACCCGCCATTTTCTTCCGGTTAATCTCTTTCTTTTTCCCACGGGTGGGGAATCCGGCGGGTGCAAATTTTCGCTTAATTCTGGGTGATCTGTCGGGGCTCGCGGGTATTTTTAGGCGATAGAGCTCGCGAAACAGAAAACGGTGGTGCGACCGCATTCAAATTCCGACCCCGGGACCTCCCAGAACTTAATTATGAAGTTTGGACCCCTTTCGGACGTTCCGGGATCCGTGCGGGCGACCCGCACGCTTTTCGAGGTAATTGTTAGCCGCTGATTATTATTATTTTATTAGTATTATTGTCATGCCCCGGCGTCGAAACTGCGACCCGGGCTTGCCAACAGATCCGCCGCCCATACGGGAAGCCCCGTATAGACGAAGCGACTAACCTGCAAAAGATCAACTATACTATACAGATATCAGAGCTGAAAGTAAACTGCTGAAAATGAAAATATATACAACTCAAACTCCTCCCCAAAATACATAAATCTCTCAAGCAGTAAAATAAAAGTACAACTCTATACCTCACTACAAAAGTCTCTCAACAAGAACTCTGAAAAAGTAAAGGGGGTACATCTACTCTCTAGACGACGACGATTGGTAGGGATCTATCTCGCGACTCCCTTACCTCGATCAGCCGGATCAGCAACTAGAGCAGCAAGAACAGGAGTAGAAGTCCCTGTGGGAAAAGACACCACGACGGGTGTGAGAACTACGTCCCAAGTAGTTCTCAGTGGGTGCCGTCAACAAGCCCGACGGTCTGCCCACTAAGTCTACTAGAGGCATAAAGTAACAATATAAAACTGAAATGAAAGGGCTGGAAAAGTAACTCTACAGCTACTATGCCTCTATCTAGATGCTCAAGGAGTGGAACAGATGGAAACATGATGCATCTACTAACTCCTAAAGTACAGTCACCCAATCTACACTGACTACCGCATAGGGTCCAGTCAAACCTGCGCCCACCTACTGCTGCACATCCTCAACAGGACGGGTCTACCGTAGGGTGTCCGTGACTGCCAAAACTGGGCCAGCCAGAGGGACTGCGTCGACAAGTCGCGATAGCAAGTAACAGGCCAAACTCCGGAGTGGCACTCGAGGGGCGCGACCCCACCGAGGAAAGTATCTGCGTATCTCTGTCGAGCTCAAATATGGCTCATGCAAGCTATAGTCCAAACCACGATCACAAGATCGACTAACAACACCAATGCTCACTCACAGGCTGGAAAACCACACAGCCGGGGCCACCGTCCACCAGACAGCTCCCACAACAGAACACTAAACTCACGGGAAAGACCGACACCATAAGGGTTCGGAAATCCGATAGGCCGGTGCTTAGAACCCTATCAAACAAGAACAGACTCTAGGCTCCGCCTATTGATGTTCCCGACCCCCTTATAGTTTGGGAACACAACAATCTCAGTACTACACGCAGAAGACACCAACAGGGCCCGAAAGTCCCGGGAGACCTACACCTACAACCCTATCAAACAAGAACAGGTTCCAGGCTCGGCCCCCGTGGCTTTCGTCCCGACAAAGGAATGGCCCGTAGAACCCAGACCACTCGAATCCTTTCGAGTGGGGAGATTTACAGAAAAAAGGTGACATTTGTTATTGAAAACCATTTTCACTCAGCCCACACAGGGTGAGGATTAAAAGTAGTTCCCTTTTTGAAAAGCTATCTTGTTATGAGAAGAAATCCATTTTTTTTATGGTTTTTAGGTCCTTTTAGAAAAACAGTTAGAAAACAAGTGTTTTACCCAAACCCCGAAGGGCTGATGCCTTTGTCCAAATCAAACAAGAACAGACTCCAGCGGCCCTTCGATGCTTGGAAGAAAACATTGGTAGACTAAAATCATGTGTATGTCGAAAAGGGTTCTGGGTTCTAGGTCCTGCTAACACTAGTAAACTACTGCCACTAACACAGTGGCCACAACCCAAATAGGGGAAAACAAGACCTCCCGGGACCACCGTTTTCCTCAAACGGTTCCCGGTACAGATAAGCGATCCACTACATCTACCAGGCTCCACTCTACTCCCAAGCACGAGTGCAAATGCATCCCACACTAAAAAGAAGTCCCGACCGCTCGGCCCACTACCCGGGCGAGGATAACACTAAGTCCAGGAATGAAACATAATGTGTGGATGTCTAAACATAAATAACCCTAGCCCAAGTGAGAGTTTTCTACTGGTCTGGTTACACGTGCAACATATGACGGGGGTGCTAGGTCAGGTTCCAAGATAACAAATAATTAACAGGTGGTAGGAAGCAGAAGAAATAATACGATCATCAGATAAATACAAAGAATATTAACATTCAAATTCTAGCATGCTACCAAGTTCAAAGACTCTCATGCATGATTCTATAACAATAGAATTAGCGCACAGTCCATAGATCCTGAAAGCGAAGCCACCCACCTGAAGATGCTAACTGTCCGGAGTCGCACAGCTGAGAAAACCAGGGAAAAATATAACTCCAAGTCTAACAGGTGTAGCACTGTCCACAAACCCTCCTGGGTACAACACAAGGCTACAATTACACTTTAATCCCAAAATTTAACCAAGTATTACAGTCTGAAATTTCAGCCGCAAAGATGTCAATTTTTCACCTACAGACAGGGCTCCAAAAATTCTGAAATAAATACCACAGCGTTACTCGCGTCGATAGCTTCGAAACGGGTACCTACAAGCCCAAATCCGAGCACCGTAGGCCAAGTTATAAATTCCACAGTATCGGTGTGCAAAATCCCAAAACCATACAACTGTAAACTCTCGCACAGATGAAAAGGAAAATGTATACCTTCGGGGATGTCTCTAAAAATTCCAAGAAAAACACTATGATGTTCCTCGCGTCGAGTAGATGAAAAAAGTCTATAAGCTTGTCCTGATCCGACACTCGTGCGCGGAGATCTCCTCAAAACAAGGCACTGCCCTCACAAAATCTCATAGCAAAATAGGTCCCAGTGAGCACGGAAAATCACCTCGAAAAACGCGAAACGAGAAAATGTGTAAGATACCAAAATCGTAGCCTTACCTATCACGGATCCAACGGCGAAGAAATCGCTTGAAAATATGGTCGGAGTAGGCCGGGACAGCTCGTGCACCGAAAAGCGACGGAAGAAGCACCGAAGAAAGAGCATCGCGACGCGCCAAGAAAAAGGGAATCTCGAAAACCGTGCCCCAAAAAATCTCCAAACTCCGCAGATGGAAGCTACACTGCGTGTGGGTGAAGTCCTCTGAAGAAAGCTCGCTGAGAAAAGGCCTAGAAACGCAGAAAAAACCAAGTTGAACAGTTTTCGGGCTATTTATAGGCTCACAGAACATTTGAGAAAATACCGGGCGTGTCCCAACTTCCGAGCGCCGAAATTTTCGGGATGCTACAGTGTTGGGCCCGGCCCAACACCGTGCGCGCCCGAAACGGCCCGAGGCCGCCACGTAGCCCGACCAACAGGCGGCAGCGGGCGAAACCACTCCGCTGCGGCCACGTCACACGCCCCGACGTCCGACACGCGTCCCGCACAGCGAACAGCTATGCGGGGCGCATGGGCTGCCGACGCGTGATGCCTCCCCGGTCAAAGTGGGTAGGTGGCGCCCGCCAGTGGCAGGGCGACACGCGTCCCTGCCACTGTCGCGGTCACAGGCGCGGGCAGGCGGCGCCTGCCGCGCACGCGCCCCGAGGCGGGGTCCCGCGCCCCCGTACGCCGCACCCGGTGAGCCGACCAATGACACGTTGACACGTGTCCCATGCACCCGGTCCACGCACCCTAATTTGGGTTCCGTGGACCGCGCCGCGTGCACCGACCAACCGGGGGCTGCCACGTGTCCCCCGGCCCGGTCCATGCACTGCCGCGCAAAAATCTGTAGACCGCGCTTCAAAAGCCCGCCAATCAGGCGGCGCCACGTGTCATGCGCCGGGTCCGTGCACCCAGCCGCGGCGCTCTGTGGACCGAGCGCTGCGGACCGGCCAATCACGGGCCGCCACGTGGCAGCCGGCGGTCCACGGCCCCTCCCATTCACCGAAATTCAACAAAAACTTCCGGGAGTCCGTTTTTGGGCATCCGGACTCAGAAACAAACAAGCAAATAGCCGTTTTCAAGCGTTTTTCCGCGCTGAATCCAAATCCAACCTCTGTTTGGCCCAAAACAATTTCAAAAATTCGGCAAATGCAGCCGAAGGCCAATCCAGCTGTGGATATCACACAGGGTCCATCTGTGGCATCCCTTTGATGCACTATGGGCCAGATACACCAACAGTAGGTGTTCTACACCACGGTTCATGGGAGAAGCTACACGGGGATCAGGGTCACCACATCCTCCCCCACTAAAAGAAAGTTTCATCCCCGAAACTAAAACACACCACAACAACAAAACTAAAACAATCAAACCAACCCTCAGAACGCAAACACTACACTAACAAGAAAGGTACGGCTCCACCAGCAGGAAAGTCATCAACCCCAACCCTCGATTTAGAAAACAGCTGAAACTAGCGAAAAGTCCAAAAATTTTGAAAAATCAGTGCCTTCGCCCCAATCAAACAAGAACAGGTTCGGGCACTGTCTCCATTTCTGGAGCAATCTTTCGAAGTTTTCGTCCTGTTCGTAATTTCAGCACAAAGGCGAGAAAAGGGAGAGAAGTGTTGGTGCCGTTCCTGCTGTGGCTACCAAAACGAAAGCTACCACTAACCGAGACTCCTAAGGACACAACCTCTAGTCCTAAGCATCACATCTGCTCCCGAGGCGGCGTCTGTAACGACCCGGCCCACTAGCAATAATAACTCGTTGGGCCCAAACCACAGCCCAAAATGCTTAAGCCAAGTTATTATTACTAGTGTCCATCTCTCATATAAACCCAATCACAATTCCATCCACATCCGATGTAGGACTATTGGGGGCGTCACAGACTCCCCCCGTTTAGGCCTGACGTCCTCGTCAGCCCAAACACACACACAGCAGCCCAAGATCACCAGGCGGTGTGAGACTTGTATCGCTAGCCCTGCCATCTAGACCCAGGCTCAGCCGAGACTCGCCGCACACTTCCGGCTGGTTATTGGCTCTGATACCATTTAATCTGTCACGCCCCCGGGGGTTTTTGAGTCTATCAAAGCGGAAAATTGCGTGTATTATTTTTTTCTTCTTAACAAGGTAACTTAAACCTCATCCCCGGTGCATGCCGCCGCCGCCTGACGCCGTGAACCTGGTCCACGGTTGCCCCTGTGCACCACCCGACAGCCCAAAGTTCGGTGGCTCCGTTTGGGTCCGTTTTTCCACCGTTTTGAGCGCCGTTTTCGCCGTTGGGATCACCATCTCCGTGATTTTCTTGGCATGGCCACCTGGGATATTTTTGGTCACCGTTTCGCCATGTTGGGTGCTATTTTCGCCGATGCTCCGTGCCTCGACGAAATCGTCGGGGGCGCGCCGTCGGGTCTGTTGGGTTATATGTAATAAGGATCTAAATAGGGGAAAAAATACCTAGAGGGGGGTGAATAGGTGTAAATGTATAAACACTCAAAAAATCGTTGCGATAAAAACCCAATGCGGAAATAAAAATAATACGCAAGATTTTTACGTGAAAAACTCCATCACCGGAGTAAAAAACCACGGGACCGATAACACGGCAGAAATCCACTAGAATTAAAACACGTACAAGGTGATTTACCGTACACACTTACGACTCAACCTTTTCCATACGCTCCTAGAGGATCTTCTCCGCTCGCTCCGCGATGCTTCTCGAATCCACGATCTGCGCCCAACGCCGAATCCACGGCGTCCAACGTCGAATCCACGACGTCCGACCGAATCCACGGTCTTCACCCAATAGCACCCTTCGAATCCACGAACGTGCCTCGCTCCGAATCCACGAGAGCGGTTGAACCTTGAATCCACAAGGACACGCGAATCCACGTGCCGATTTTTGGGGTAAATCGTTGTTTTTGGGTGGTGATGATCCGCCGAATACTTAGATCAAAGATAGATCGGAAATACCATCTAAGTATTCATTAGTTTGATTCAACTCAAGATGTGAGTATGAAAACCTAGAATCAAACTAATCAATATAGATGAAGAAACATAGAGTGTTCTCTAATGATTTCCTTTTTTCTCTATATGTGGATCTAGAGCCGTAAAAGATGATATATGAAAATGACGGCTATTTTCCTTTTTATCGGCTTCCCTAGGAAATGAATCATAGGGTCTATTTATAGGTTAGAAACCCTAGGAAGGAGATAAGAATCAAAAACCTAACATTTCTGGAAATTTTACGGACGGCGATCCGGATCGGATTAGCTGTGATCCGGATCGTCGTAACGAGTCAGGTAATTCCAGAAAAACGAAGGTTCGGGATCCGGATCGAAGTGCTTGATCCGGATCGTTCATACAGATCACCAAACAACAACGTTCGGGATCCGGATTGCGAAGCCTGATCCGGATCGTTCAAGGAAGATGGTAAACTCAGTGTTCGGGATCCGGATCAAGAGAGGCTACGATCCGGATTGAACTGGTGTATGAACAAACCACCTTCGGGATCCGGATCGAACAACCTGATCCGGATCCTGAACATGTCCCAAGTCCAGTTTTTGATTTTTATGCAATGAAAGATTCTTCCAAGTGTTTCTACACTACAAGAAGTATTCGGTCACACAAAATCTTAGGTTAAACATACCTGATCCTTTTGAATTCTTCTTTCTTGAGATTGAGTTAAATGATCCAACTTTCTTCACCTTCAATCTTCAAGACTTGAGACTTTCACGAAACTACGCCAACTCAAATTCCGTAACAATCTCCCCCTTTGGCGGTTTCGTGACAAAACACAGATCCACTCAAGAAAATTCAAAAAGATATTTTTGTTGCTATCACCATACAACAAAAATTTACAATGGAGATCCAAAAATTTAAAACATGAAGTAAACTCCTAAAACAGACTCTAGACTTAGACATCTGTACTCTCTGCACAAAGAAATCATTCTTGACAAAAAGAGATCGTTAGATACCTCAAAAATATTTAGCATTCAAAACCTAGTACAGAGATAGAGTTTATCTGATCATCATGACATTTGAGAAATCAGATATGTAAGAGAATCATAGTCAAAAACCAACATATCTTCTATGCAATCAAAAACCAAATGTCATGTTAGTGAACATCAACTTGTTAGTCATATTACATGCCCAAAAAGTTAGTCGAATAGTTAGTAGAGACATGCAAACAATCACAAGATGAAAACCAAAGTTGAAGTTGAAGTGATACTTACCTTGTTGTGTACAAAATTTCACATCAGCATTGTTCATCATTGTTCAAGTTCCCTTGATGTTCACTTACCTTGATGTTCACATCACATCATTGTTCAAGTTCATTGTTCAAGTTCTCTCTAAACTCTCTCCCCCTTTTTGTCACAAACAAAGCCAAAATCACAAAAACTTTAAGGAGAGTTAAATAGAACAAAATTAAGAAACTCCTGAGAACTAAATAAGAACAAAAACTTAAAAACCTGCAAAAGAGAGATTAGAGAAAAGAAGAAAAACTTTATGCAGAGTCGTCGGAGCTGATACACCCAAGCTTCTGAAACATTTTCTTGATCCGTTTGTTTATAGAAGCTTGTTCCTTCTTAACTTCTTTGATATCCTCTTTCATTTCAGCGACATCAGTAGCCATGCGCTCTTGCTCGTTTGAGAGTCGCTGTTGTTCCTTAAAGATTGAACTCACTGACGCATCATCATCAGAAGTGGATGGAGGTGCCTGCTGTGCTGGTGGAACAGGAGGAGTTTCTGCCGGTGCAGAGGTTGTCGCTCGTTGTTGTTGTGCTCGTTGCCGGTGAGGAGGTATTATGGGTTCATCTGGCTTCGTCGAGAGAGACTTCACAATTGTCGTCTCATTAATGGTGCCCAAACTGTACATGTATGAGCTCGCGCTTGTATCGACTTTAAACTTTCTAAGGATGCGCATGATAATCATTGGGTAGGGTAGTCTTTCTGTGGGATGAGAGTGTTCCACATACCGCGCCATCCTTGACCAAATGAGATAGGGAATATTCAAGTTTGCTCCCATCAATGCTGCCGGATTTCCAAGAAGATAAAGGTATAACATTCTGTCCCATCGAAGAACCTTCGTATTCATGTTGGGAAGAATGTTGTAGCAGACAATGAAGTTTATATACCGATACTCTGGTCGTAGCTCATTAGAGAAAACAGAATTTCCGGTCGACCGAGTATTTGGAAGACAAATTCCATTAACTACAACTCTCCAGGAGTTGTCGTTGAAGCTTTGGGTTTTTAGGTAATGGGGTCCATCAGCTCTGGCTCTCATACCTAGCACAACTCCAATCAGCTGGGGTGTGACTTTGATTTTGATATTTTTAACCAAAGTGTGAAATTCACGACGTCCATCCTCGTGATCAATCAGACTTGCAGCGTTCTGATAAAACATTCGAACTGAGTGTGGACAGTACCCAGTAGTCTCAGGGAAGTTGCAAATTTGAGCAAGACCAACTTGGTCAAACAAAGTCCCAAAAGCTACAGATCGTTCCTTCATTGGTTTGACATTGACATGTCTCTCGCCAATGCATTCCCTCTTCTCAAAATCCTTGATTCTGTCGGAGCTGATGAAGTCTTGTGGAGGAGGCTGCCTAGCAACTGGTTCCTCAATGGTAATTCCCTGAGCACTGCCTCTTTTTCTTGCACCGGTTTTTCTTTTTGTTCCAACTGGACTTGGTTCCATTGGTGCTTTCCCTTTTTCAGCTGCAGTAGGTTTTGAAGCTTCAGCAGTTGCTTTCCCTTTGGAGACAATGGGAGCAGCTTGCTCGATTTCGATGTTATCCCAGTCGATCGACTCTGTCTCTGATTCAGTGTCGGAATCAACCTTAGTCTTCTTTGCTTTCTTAGCCTTCTTAGGCTTGGCAGTATCCTTGACATGTACCATGGCAGCAAGTAGGAAAATAATCCAAGTGATCACCATTTTGATTGCTAGTGAAAAATGTATCCTGTGAAGACCAACTCAAGAACACATGAAAAATTGTTAATTTTCAAAAATTTGAAAAATTGTACCCAAACAATCATAATCATGTAGAGAGACTAAGAATCAAATTAGTTTTGCAAAAGGACTTTTAAAAATAGATCAATTGCATGATTTTAGAAAATCCTTATTATATGCCCTAAAACCGAAATTTTAGAAATCGAAGCCTAAAAATCCGTTAATCAGGAGAATACCTAGCATATAATCAAAACTAATCTACCCAGAGTTCTTATTTCAAAAGAAATTTGATCAAAAACCATCCACGAACAAAGTCGATCCAAGAAATTCACACGTTTGAGGAGGAATAGAGAAAAAACGGTGAAAAACCGAGATTTTGATCAATAAAACTTACTTGGAGTTGAAGAACTTGAGTTTGAAAGCTTCCAAGAAGGATGAAATCTAGAGAGAAAGGCTCTGGAAACTTTGGAACAAAAAAATTGGAGTAAAAGAAATCAAAACCCTTTTGTTCTTTATAAAACCCTAGCCGCGATCCGGATCAGTTCATGATTGCGATCCGGATCGGCTACCCGCAGTGAGAAACTGCGTTCGGGATCCGGATCGGCAGATACAATCCGGATCGTCAGCCCACAGAAGAATTCCTGTGTTCGGGATCCGGATCATCTTGCCCGATCCGGATCGGCTCCAACTTTTTCTTTAGAAAATTTCAGAGAAATTCAAGAAAAACCAGAAAAAGATTGTAAGCACAAATGTGTATCAACTTTAAACAAAAATCATCGTTTCATACAACAAGAATTAGATTATGCCAAATCTATCAATAATATCCAAAAACGAAACGAGAATTTACAAGAATTAAATCCCTTAAAGTTGAACACCTTCAATTACATCTAACTTGATCTTATGAGTAATGCCTTTATCAAATCATCAATTCAGTAAAGAAAATGAAATACAAAGATCAGTAGATGTTTGAAATCCCAAATATAATAGATAATGTATCTAGACAATCTGTTGAAGAGAGTGGCTCTTTGAGCATCTTTCTTTAAAAACCCACCTTATACCAACCTTGAAATTTGACGGAGTCAAGTATTTCAACATGCATTTTACTTAATCAAAAATTTGAACAACCATGCTTGGTATACATGTGGTAGCTGCACACAATACTCGGACGTCCGAGGTGGTAGCTCTTTCCTCCATGTGGTGGTACTCCATGTGGTGGTAGTTTTCACACTCCTCATTGGGATGTAACTCTTTCCACATCTTTTGAGCATTTTACTTTTTCTATGACTCCCCCTCAATTGGCTATCAATTATTTAAGATATAAAGTATTCAACCAAATATTGATCTCGATTTCATACTCGACTAAGCAGTCAAATAAGATAATGACTATACCAAGAGATCATAGAGAGAGAAATTGACTTTGATCACTTAGAAGATGATTTAATTAACATAAATGATCATTGCAACAGTGAAATATTATGATGGCAAAAGCATAATAAATTTCTAAATGTGCGAAAAGATGCAATTAAAGTCAATTATGATCTATGCTCAATTAATGTCCTATGTACAAACATAGATAATGAACAAAACAAAACAAATACAAAACCTATCCTAAGCAGAGGTTTCAAAAAGAAGTTTATTTCAAGGAAAGCATTCCAATTGCTTTTCGTAAATGAATAAAACGTTTTTGATCCAAAGGTTTTGTTAAAAAGTCAGCCAATTGATCCTCAGTTGAAATATATGAAAGTTGAAGAGTATTTGATTCAACTAGCTCTCTAAGAAAATGATATCTAAGTTCAATATGTTTTGTTCTATAGTGCAACACAGGGTTTTTAGAAATGTTAATTGCACTTGTGTTGTCACAAAGAATTGTTACCGAAGATGCTGAAATGCGGAAGTCGCTCAATACGCTTTTCATCCAAATGAGTTGAGTTGAGCAACTTCCAGCTGAAATGTATTCCGCTTCGGCAGTCGAGAGTGCTATGCAGTTCTGCTTTTTACTGTGCCATGCAACAAGGCAATGGCCAAGATAGAAGCATGCACCACTCGTGCTTTTCCGATCATCCACTGATCCTGCCCAATCGGCATCTGAGTATCCAACAATATCCAAACTTGTTCCCATAGGATACCAAATTCCGAAATTAATTGATCCTTTGATATACCGGATGATCCTTTTCACCGCTTTCAGGTGAACCTCCTTTGGTGCAGATTGATATCTCGCGCAGATCCCAACACTAAAGGATATATCCGGGCGACTAGCCGTGAGGTAAAGTAGACTTCCAATCATACTTCTATACAGTTTCTCGTCTACATTCTCACTTTGTGATTCACTTCCAATTCCCTTGTGGCTAGTTCCCATTGGAGTCGGAAAATCTTTACAATTTTCTAGATCAAACTTTTTGACCAACTCCATTGCATACTTGGATTGACTCAAGTGAATACCTTCATCATTTTGTTTAATTTGCAGTCCAAGGAAATAAGTCAATTCGCCCATCATGGACATCTCAAATTCGCTTTCCATGGTCTCCGCGAATTTAGAAGCATCATTATCTCTTGTTGCGCCAAATACAATGTCATCGACATAGATTTGTGCTACAATGAAATTGCTTTGATAATGCTTCACAAAGAGAGTCCTATCAGCTCCCCCTCGAGTATAGCCCTTCTCCAAAAGGTGCTTTGTTAACCTTTCGTACCATGCTCGCGGTGCTTGTTTCAGACCGTAAAGAGCCTTTTTCAAACGAAAAACATGGTTAGGTTGTTTATGATCTACAAAACCTTTCGGTTGAGCCACATAAACTTCCTCATTTAAAAACCCATTTAGAAATGCGCTTTTAACGTCCATTTGAAATAATTTGATTTTAAAATGACAAGCAATAGCAAACAGTATACGAATGGACTCGAGTCTAGCTACAGGGGCGAATGTTTCATCAAAGTCTATACCTTCTACTTGAGAGTAGCCTTGAGCAACTAATCGTGCCTTGTTCCTGATGATAGTACCATCCTCATTTTTCTTGTTCTTGAAGATCCATTTGGTACCTATCACATTATGTTGCTTTGGAGGCTTCGTTAATTCCCAGACTTTGTTTCGCTCAAATTGATGGAGCTCTTCCTGCATTGCTTTAATCCAGTAGTCATCCTGAAGAGCTTCATCTATGTTCTTTGGTTCGATTAAAGATACGTAGCAAGCGAATCCACAAACCAACTGCCTCCGAGTTCTAACTCCTTCTTGTGGATCTCCAATAATATTCGATTCCGGATGATCCTTGGAGATTCGTAACGTTTGTTGAAACGGAGTACTCGGAGATACATGAGATGATTCCTGCACATCAGATAAACTAGAAGAGCCATTAGATGCATCATTAATATTGGAAGTATTATCATGAGAAGATGCATTAGCAGGAGAATCATCATCTAGAGAGATATCGAGGGTAGATTTTCCAGATCCAAAGTGAAAAGCTTCATCTACTTTAACATTTATAGATTCTACGATCGTCTTAGATTCAATGTTAAATACTCGATATGCTCTGCTATTCGTAGAATAACCCAAAAAGATCCCTTCATCACTTCGAGAGTCGAACTTTCCAAGATTTTCACGGTCACGTAAAATGTAACATCGACTCCCGAAGATACGAAAGTATTTGATATCCGGTTTTCTACTAAACCACAGCTCATATGGTGTATTTAAAGTTCCTGGGCGCAAGTAAACTCTATTAATGACATAGACAGCGGTGTTCACGGCTTCAGCCCAAAAATGTAGCGGTAAATTCCGGCTGTGAAGCATCACACGCGCCATCTCTTGAACAACCCTGTTTTTGCGCTCAACAACACCATTCTGCTGAGGTGTATAGGGTGCCGAGAATTCATGTTTAATGCCATTTGAAGTGCAAAAATCAATGAATTTTGAATTTATGAATTCTCCACCTCTATCACTTCTAACACGAATGATCTTTTCATTCTTTTTAATCATAATACGATGGCAAATCTCATGAAAAGAGTCAAACGTATCAGCTTTCTCTTTTAAAAATGCTACCCAAGAATACCGAGAGAAATCATCAACCAATAAAAAAATATACCATTTACCTCCCAAAGATGGTTGACGGGTCGGCCCCATTAAGTCCATGTGCAAAAGTTCCAAGGGCCGTTTTGTACCAACGTGGTTCAAGTTCTTGTGTGCAGTCCTAGACTGTTTTCCCTTTTGGCAACCACCACACACAACGTTTTGTTTAAATAAAAGTTTTGGAACCCCCTTGACCACGTCCTTGTTTGAAATTCTAGTAAGTTCCTTAAAATTTAAGTGACCTAGCCTTTCATGCCAAAGAGTTTCATTATTCAAAGCGGCTAAGTTACAATTTTCAAAAAATTTATTAGGAACAACATAACAATTGTTTTCAGATCTAACCCCTTTTAAAAAGAAGACATGGTCCTTATCAGTTACAACGCATTCAACAGATGAAAAGTTAACTGAAAAACCATTGTCGCAAAGTTGACTTATGCTTATGAGGTTAGTCTTAAGGCCATCAACAAATAAGACATTTTTCAAAATTGGGCCATCTGGAATAGCTACCGTCCCTTTTCCAACAATTTTGGAAGATCGACCGTCTCCGAAAACAACGTGTCCTCCGGAGATTTTCTCAAGATTATGAAAACTATTTTTGTCACCGGTCATGTGACGGGAACACCCGCTATCCAGATACCAAGACGAACTATCATATGCATGCAAGGAAACATTGGAAACAAGACAAGGGAAAATTTCACCTTTGCACACCCAAACCCTTTTGGAGTGCGTCGGTAATGGTCGTGAAGTTATATGCCTAGGTGAAGGCGTCTTGTTATAGCGATTGTTGTTCCTTGATGAAATCATCTTGCGCGATGAACTACCAAGTCTCTTTTCATTTGAAAAGTTTTGCTTTGATTTTCGGGGAGGAACCTTTTTGGTAGTTATTGCAAGAGGTCCTTGAGATGAGCGTTCGACTCCCGTCTTGCAATATCTTCTTATGTGCCCTGAGACACCACAACGAAAACATACCTTAGATCTTGACAATCCCAAAGAGGATGAAGTAGGTTTGTTGTCGTTGTTTGTCTTGAATTCCGGTGTCGGAGGAGGAGATACCGACTGAGGCACAAAAACTGTCTCACTCGAACTTGGACTGTTTCCAGTTTGAGTGTATCCGAGGCCGAACCGATTTGATTGACCAAGACCAAGAAGTCTATCCAACTTACTCCTTCCTGAAGAGAATCGCTGTAAGTCATTCTTGAGTTGGAAAATGGTCTTTGTCATTTCCAGGTTATCCTGTCGAGCCTCGTTGTAGAGCTTTGAGAAGTGATTCGCTTTATCCACCAGATTTGTATGTTCCTTCTCAAAACGCTCATTGGACTCTTGAAGGGAAACATTTACTTTTATCAGATTTTCCCTTTCCACTTCAAGAGCGTTTGAGAGAGAAGTTGCTCTTTTTGCTTCTTCTTCGAGATCATGCACTCTCCCTCTCAAACTCTTGTTTTGCTTAGCCACTTTCTTTGAATCCCTCAAAAGTCTGTGGTAGGCTAAAGCAAAATCTTCACCTTCTGAATCATCCGATTCATTGTCCGTTGCAATCTTTTCAACAGTGGAGTTGGACAACGACTCGGATGTACTTGCCATAAAGCACATGAAGGGTGAAGATACGGACGCGTGGAATGCCGTGGAGCTCTTTTCTTCATTACTTGAAGACGACTCATTTGACGTTGAGTTGTCATCCCAAGTGACCACCTGCATCACCTTCTTCTTTGCTGGATACTTGTTAGGACACTCCGTTGCAATGTGGCCGTAGCCTCGACATTTGAAGCATTGTAGTTGTCCCTCTGAACTTTTCTTATCCTTTGAGAAGTTCTCTCGCTTTCTTGACTTGTAACTTGCAGTACCCTTGCCTTTATTCGACTTTCCGAAGAATGGAGATTTACTTGAATTACCCCTTCGAAAGTTGCGGCGAAACTTCCTTGTCAAGAGAGCGAGCTGCTTCTCAAATTCCTCCATAGAAAGGTTCTCGTCATCGTCTGAGGAGGATGTATCCGCGTCTTCTTCCTTAGTTGTTTTCAACGCATAACCTGAAGACTTAGAAGTGGATGCCTTTCCAGAAGAATTGTTAGTAGTAAATGTCATTTCATAAGTTTGTAATGAACCAACTAATTCTTCTACACGTATTTCGTCCGGGTGTTTAATAGTTTCAATGGCAGTAACCTTTGGGCGAAATCGTTCAGGAAGAGTTCTTAAGATCTTTCTTACAATCTTAAATTCTGGAATCTTCTCTCCCAGATTAGCACATGAGTTTACGATGTCTTGCAATCGTGTATAGTAGTCCGTGAAAGATTCATTTTCTGCCATTAAGATAGAGTCAAACTTGCTCGTAAGCATTGGCAGTTTCTGAATCTTCACGAGGTTAGTTCCCTCATGTGTAACCTGAAGAACATCCCAGATTTCTTTCGCAGTCTCACATGCCGAGACGCGAGAGAATTCAGTTTGAGATAAGGCATTAAAAATAGCATTAATTCCCTTGCCATTGTAAGAAGATGAATCTAACTCTTCCTTGGTCCATTTCGACCTAGGTTTTAAGGTGCGAACATCACCAATAAATTCAGTTGGATTAGACCATCCTAATTCAATTGATTGCCACACCCGTTCATCGATGGAAATTAAAAAGGCTTTCATCCGTACTTTCCAGTACGCATAATTTGTTCCATCGAAGAACGGGGGTCGGTTGATGTTTCCACCTTCAACCATCGTTTACAACCCTATTCCCGCTCTGATACCACTTGTTGGGTTATATGTAATAAGGATCTAAATAGGGGAAAAAACACCTAGAGGGGGGTGAATAGGTGTAAACGTATAAACACTCAAAAAATCGTTGCGATAAAAACCCAATGCGGAAATAAAAATAATACGCAAGATTTTTACGTGGAAAACTCCATCACCGGAGTAAAAAACCACGGGACCGATAACACGGCAGAAATCCACTAGAATTAAAACACGTACAAGGTGATTTACCGTACACACTTACGACTCAACCTTTTCCATACGCTCCTAGAGGATCTTCTCCGCTCGCTCCGCGACGCTTCTCGAATCCACAATCTGCGCCCAACGCCGAATCCACGGCGTCCAACGTCGAATCCACGACGTCCGACCGAATCCACGGTCTTCACCCAATAGCACCCTTCGAATCCACGAACGTGCCTCGCTCCGAATCCACGAGAGCGGTTGAACCTTGAATCCACAAGGACACGCGAATCCACGCGCCGATTTTTGGGGTAAATCGTTGTTTTTGGGTGGTGATGATCCGCCGAATACTTAGATCAAAGATAGATCGGAAATACCATCTAAGTATTCATTAGTTTGATTCAACTCAAGATGTGAGTATGAAAACCTAGAATCAAACTAATCAATATAGATGAAGAAACATAGAGTGTTCTCTAATGATTTCCTTTCTTCTCTATATGTGGATCTAGAGCCGTAAAAGATGATATATGAAAATGACGGCTATTTTCCTTTTTATCGGCTTCCCTAGGAAATGAATCATAGGGTCTATTTATAGGTTAGAAACCCTAGGAATGAGATAAGAATCAAAAACCTAACATTTCTGGAAATTTTACGGACGGCGATCCGGATCGGATTAGCTGTGATCCGGATCGTCGT
Source organism: Tillandsia leiboldiana (assembly GCA_029204045.2). Classification (NCBI taxonomy): domain Eukaryota; kingdom Viridiplantae; phylum Streptophyta; class Magnoliopsida; order Poales; family Bromeliaceae; genus Tillandsia; species Tillandsia leiboldiana. The sequence continues at coordinate 129,973 of JAQNDB010000034.1, read as the reverse complement.
AACGAGTCAGGTAATTCCAGAAAAACGAAGGTTCGGGATCCGGATCGAAGTGCTTGATCCGGATCGTTCATACAGATCACCAAACATCAACGTTCGGGATCCAGATTGCGAAGCCTGATCTGGATCGTTCAAGGAAGATGGTAAACTCAGTGTTCGGGATCCGGATCAAGAGAGGCTACGATCCGGATTGAACTGGTGTATGAACAAACCACCTTCGGGATCCGGATCGAACAACCTGATCCGGATCCTGAACATGTCCCAAGTCCAGTTTTTGATTTTTATGCAATGAAAGATTCTTCCAAGTGTTTCTACACTACAAGAAGTATTCGGATCACACAAAATCTTAGGTTAAACATACCTGATCCTTTTGAATTCTTCTTTCTTGAGATTGAGTTAAATGATCCAACTTTCTTCACCTTCAATCTTCAAGACTTGAGACTTTCACGAAACTACGCCAACTCAAATTCCGTAACAGGGTCTCTTTTCTCATCATTTTCGTCGCCGGGGCCTTCTTGGTCTAACCATTGATGTCCCGAGTGGGCTGCCGGTTGAGAATTGGGTTTTGCTGGTTTTCCGTTAGCGGTTTTGGGTTCCAACGGAGTTCGCGACGAAATAGTGGCGTTCCGGTTGTTGTTAGTCTTTGATGTTACCGGTTTGATATGAGTTTTTAGTTTTACTCGATGGGTTTGACTTGTTGATGTTGTAAATGAGACGCCGTGCATATACAAAGGAGACTCTGTCCGTGGGCAGGGTGAATTTGTGTATGTGGCGGTCTGACACGCACCGGGGACGAGGCTGATGCTTATTTATTAAGGAAAAAAATTTATACACGCACATTTCCCCTTATCTTTACCTAAAAACCCCCGGGGGCGTGACAGATTAAATTTAATCTGTCACGCCCCCGGGGGTTTTTGAGTCTATCAAAGCGGAAAATTGCGTGTATTATTTTTTTCTTCTTAACAAGGTAACTTAAACCTCATCCCCGGTGCGTGCCAGACCGCCACATACACAAATTCTCTCTGCCCAGGGACAGAGTCTCCTTTGTATATGCACGGCGTCTCATTTACAACATCAACATACATTCTTTAACCACACAGTCACAGTCAACAAGTACGAGAGTGTAAAGACATTTAATCACATTAAGAGGAACCTACAAGTTTGTAAATGGTGTCCACTCGACACCCATTCATTTAAAAACGTCTACACATTCACAGTAAGGCGGCTACATCATTTCGGAAAGGATAAATCCACAGGTTTTCATAGCAGTGCCCACACGACACTTGGTTTTGGAAAACATTTTTGAAACCCCTTTTTGTTCGGTATAAAACATGCCGCATATAAAGCCAATAACCAGCCGGAAGTGTGCGGCGAGTCTCGGCTGAGCCTGGGTCTAGATGGCAGGGCTAGCGAGACAAGTCTCACACCGCCTGGTGATCTTGGGCTGCTGTGTGTGTGTTTGGGATGACGAGGACGTCAGGCCTAAACGGGGGGAGTCTGTGACGCCCCCAATAGTCCCACATCGGATGTGGATGGAATTGTGATTGGGTTTGTATGAGAGATGGACACTAGTAATAATAACTGGGCTTAAGCATTTTGGGCTGTGGTTTGGGCCCAACGAGTTATTATTGCTAGTGGGCCGGGTCGTTACATTTGGTATCAGAGCCAATAACCAGCCGGAAGTGTGTGATGAGTCTCGGCTGAGCCTGGGTCTAGATGACAGGGCTAGCGAGACGAGTCTCACATCGCCTGGTGATCTTGGGCTTGTGTGTGTGTGTTTGGGCTGACGAGGACGTCAGGCCTAAACGGGGGGAGTCTGTGACGCCCCCAATAGTCCCACATCGGATGTGGATGGATTTGTGATTGGGTTTATATGAGACTTGGACACTAGTAATAATAACTGGGCTTAAGCATTTTGGGCTGTGGGTTGGGCCCAACGAGTTATTATTGCTAGTGGGTCGGGTCGTTACAGCGTCTGTCCACAGTCACCGAAGCCCATGCTGCTGGAAGGATACGCCGGCAACCCGGGAAAAAAAGAACTCCTCCAATCCAACTCGCAGAAGGGTAACTGCTCTCATTCCATTATCAGTCGTAGCACGGCACCGCACCAACCAGTCCAACCTGTGTGCTAAATCCAAGTCCTGGAGCTGTCCTTGAATCGCCACATCAGCAGGTGAAGTCCCAAGTCTCAACTGCACTGATCATACACCGCGATCCTCCTCTACTCGTAGGATACTGGGAAGAATCAAACACTAAAACATGTAGCAAAATTCCTAACCCATACCCGTGCAAAGATGCTGATGTAGATGCTCTACTAATAATGCAGAAGGATGCAGCGGTAACGAAAAACTCAGCTCAGCTAGCTGAAATAAAATCATACCAGCCGCGACACGATCTGCTGCCGGGGTGTCCTCCACCAGGGCTATATAAACCCGTCCACTGGGTGCTGCAGATTGTCGTCCCGTCTGTCCGGACGTCGTGGCCCACTCTGGCTGACGGTGTGCCGGAGGGGCTTCCGCTGCATAGATAGGCAAGGGGGGTGCTGTCGCAATCGGTCGCACTAACAAAATGGCCTGGGGGCAAGCTGCGCGGAAATGTCCCAACTCTCCACAGAGGAAACACCGCCCCTGTCTCTGATCACACTGCGACGGTGGATGAGGCCCGCCACAAATGACACACCGCTCCTGTCGCTGCTGCCGATACTGCTGCTGCTGCGGGGGCCCACCTGATCTCCGGCGCCTACGAAACCCACGACCCTCAGGATGAGATCGTGGAGGTCTCGGAGGTCCCTGCCGGCTCGTCTCTCATCTCGTGCTGGGCGCTTCGCCCCAGAAATCCCTGCGGGAGCTGGGGCCACCTCGACCATAACCGCCTCTCCGTGCTCCACATAGGGGGCCTGCTCCATAGAGGCATCCAGAGTCTGCAATCTCTGCGAGCGGACTAACTGGTAGATATCACGGCGCAGTCCTCGCTCGAACATGTAGATCCGGTGCGTCTCATCCCTAGCCGCGTACGGTACACAAGCCAACGACTGGTTGAACTCTGTAATGTACTCATGCACCGGCCGATCTCCCTGTCGGAGATTCCTCAGCTGCTCCTCCAACCTCTGTCTGACGCTCTCCGGGAAAAAGGCTCCAAGAAGTAGACTACGGAACTCCGCCCAAGTAAGCAGCTGGGTCCCAGGTGGACCAACTGGTCGAACACGCCGCCACCAGGCATCGGCGTTGCGCTCCAAAAAGTGAGTCGCCAATAGGACCTGAAACCGCTCCTCAATAAATAAGCTCTCGAAATGGCGCTCCATAGCCGTGATCCACGACTCTGCCTCCCACGGCTCCGAACTCTGCCCCGAAAAACGAGGTGGCTTAAACTGACGGAATCTCAACAACAAATCCACCACCTCTCGCTGCTCTGCCCGGGTCAACTGTCCTGCCGTCCCGAACGGCTGTCTACCGGTATCTGGTGCAATAGGGGCTGCCTGCACTGCTGGTACAACTGGGGGTGCCACAGCTGGCGACGAAGATGCGGGGAAACTCCCTGGGGGTGCTACAACTGGCTGTACCCTCTGCTCCAACATAAGCATCATCCGACCCATGGCCTCCTCCTGGCGCCGTGTAGCCTCCTCCTGGCGCCGAACAGCCTCTGCCAACTGGGCCATCTGAGCCCGAAGCTCCAGCACCTCACTCTGCTGACCCGGTGCTGGCTCCTCCTGCCTAGGCTCATCGGAGGGGGGAGGCTGAGAACGCGTCTGTACCCTGCGTCGGGGAGGCATCGTGCCCACCTGCAACACACATGCATACATCAGGACAGTACCAAACAACACTCGACCCAATCCAGCGAAAGTCTAAGACATTTCGTCCATTCCCTAGCATTATGTTGTCGGCAGCCAACATAATCGCTTAGGAGAATAAACATGCCAATCACTCATCCCGTCCCTTGGGAGAGGTATAAAACTCAATCAGGACTCTCGCTAAAAGTCACGACTCTCACGTAGTCATCCTAATGTCCAATCACAAGCCTAGGGTTTCTAAGTCCACAATGACCTACAACCTAGGCTCTGATACCACCTAATCTGTCACGCCCCGGCGTCGAAACTGCGACCCGGGCTTGCCAACAGATCCGTCGCCCATACGGGAAGCCCCGTATAGACGAAGCGACTAACCTGCAAAAGATCAACTATACTATACAGATATCAGAGCTGAAAGTAAACTGCTGAAAATGAAAATATATACAACTCAAACTCCTCCCCAAAACACATAAATCTCTCAAGCAGTAAAATAAAAGTACAACTCTATACCTCACTACAAAAGTCTCTCAACAAGAACTCTCAAAAAGTAAAGGGGGTACATCTACTCTCTAGACGACGACGACTGGTAGGGATCTATCTGGCGACTCCCTTACCTCGATCAGCCGGATCAGCAACTGGAGCAGCAGGAACATGAGTAGAAGTCCCTGTGGGAAAAGACACCACGACGGGTGTGAGAACTACGTCCCAAGTAGTTCTCAGTGGGTGCCGCCAACAAGCCCGACGGTCTGCCCACTAAGTCTACTAGAGGCATAAAGTAATAATATAAAACTGAAATGAAAGGGCTGGAAAAGTAACTCTACAGCTACTATGCCTCTATCTAGATGCTCAAGGAGTGGAACAGATGGAAACATAATGCATCTACTAACTCCCAAAGTACAGTCACCTAATCTACACTGACTGCCGCATAGGGTCCAGTCAAACCTGCGCCCACCTACTGCCGCACATCCTCAACAGGACGGGTCTACCGTAGGGTGTCCGTGACTGCCAAAACTGGGCCAGCTAGAGGGACTGCGTCGACAAGTCGGGATAGCAAGTAACAGGCCCAACTCCGGAGTGGCACTCGAGGGCCGCGACCCCACCGAGGAAAGTATCTGCGTATCTCTGTCGAGCTCAAATATGGCTCATGCAGGCTATAGTCCAAACCACGATCACAAGATCGACTAACAACACCAACGCTCACTCACAGGCTGGAAAACCACACAGCCGGGGCCACCGTCCACCAGATGGCTCCCACAACAGAACACTAAACTCACAGGAAAGACCGACACCATAAGGGTTCGAAAACCCGATAGGGCGGTGCTTAGAACCCTATCAAAGAAGAACAGACTCAAGGCTCCGCCTATCGAAGTTCCCGACCCCCTTATAGTTCGGGAACACAACAATCTCAGTACTACACGCAGAAGACACCAACAGGGCCCGAAAGTCCCGGGAGACCTACACCTACAACCCTATCAAACAAGAACAGGTTCTAGGCTCGACCCCCGTGGCTTTCGTCCCGACAAAGAAACGGCCCCTAGAACCCAGACCACTCGAATCCTTTCGAGTGGGGAGATTTACAGAAAAAAGGTGACATTTGTTATTGAAAACCATTTTCACTCAGCCCACACAGGGTGAGCATTAAAAGTAGTTCCCTTTTCGAAAAGCTATCTTGTTTTGAGAAGAAATCCATTTTTTTATGATTTTTAGGTCCTTTTAGAAAAACAGTTAGAAAACAAGTGTTTTACCCAAACCCTGAAGGGTTGATACCTTTGTCCAAATCAAACAAGAACAGACTCCAGCGGCCCTTCGATGCTTGGAAGAAAACATTGGTAGACTAAAATCATGTGTATGTCGAAAAGGGTTCTGGGTTCTAGGTCCTGCTAACACTAGTAAACTACTGCCACTAACACAGTGGCCACAACCCAAATAGGGGAAAACAAGACCTCCCGGGACCACCGTTGTGAGGACCTGGATCCCCACGATGTGATTACTGGTTGATCAGCAGCTCCTGGTGGCCTAGGTGGCGTGTCGGTGGCGTTTGTACACCAATTGGACACTTTTGATGGACTCGGTGTGTTAAATGGATCACGAGAATAGTCAGATGGCCCCGTCGAATGCTTAGAAGTGATTTCACGCGCAATGGATATTAAATTGGACTCGGGGCGAAGTTTGGATAAAGGATCACCTCTCCGGTTGCCTTCGGGAATTTTTTTAGAGTTGGAAATTGGCAAATCGGATTTTTGGTATGGACCCGGCGCGAAAATCGGATCAAGTAGGCTTTCCGGGGGCTTTCGGCAAATTTTCGGATGAGAATTTGGAGAATCGGACACCGTATTTGGATTCAGCGCGCGAAATCGTTGAGAATGGACTATTTACTTGTTTGTTTTAGAATCCGGTTGACGTGCGTGTTTTTCGAGGCGACGCGGCACGATCTTGTGGCGTGGCGCGATGGCACGGTTCCCGAGGAGGCGCTGGCGCGTAGTTCGAGGCGTACGGAGCGCCTGGGCGCGGCAGGCAGGCGCGCTGGGGAAGCGCGCCTGCGGTGTGTGGCGTGGGGGGCCGCCACGTGGCAGGCCCCCACTGGCGCGCAGGGTCACGCGGGGGGCCGCCACGTGGTGGGCCCCCATTGGCGCGCATGGTCACGCGGGGGGGGGCGCTGCATGTCCCCCGGCGTTGGGTGTCACGCGCCCATGTGGCGCGCGGCAACCGCGCCCGCGTGGCGCACTGGCCGAGCGCCGCGTGGTCAGGCAGGCGTGTGCCTGCGCCTGGCGCACGAGGCCCTGTGCGGTGGACCGGCTGGCAGTGGCCGGTGCACCGTGGACCCGGTCCACCGGGAACCCCCCCTCCTCCCTTTTCTTCTCTTCTTCTTCCTTTTTCTCCCCGCACACCATCTCTTTGTCCTTTTCTTTTCTTCTTCTTCAACCGAGAGAGAAGGACTGAGGGAAGAGATTTGGTGAGGGTGTGGCGGGGCGCCGCGGACCTCGCGGAGCGCACGAGATTTTTCCAGCTGGACGGATGCGCGGCGCGACGCTCGTCTTATTGTGTTCCCCTTCGTCGCGTTTCGGTGCACGAGCTCCCCCGGCCTACTCCGACTTCAGTTTCAGGCGATTCTTGCGCCGTTGGATCCGCGACTGGCAGAGCTGCAATCTTGGTATTCTCTTCTCCCCCTAGTTTCGCGCTTTTCGAGGTGTTTGTTCAAGCTTACTGTGACCACATTTCTGTGATGGAGATTTGGACAGCGGCGTGGTCTTTCGGCGTTATCTCCGCAACCGGGCATCGTATGGCGACGTGCTTATACACTTTTTTCATCTAATCGACGCAAGGAATATCACAGTATTTTTCTTGGATTTTTCTGAGTTTTTCCCGAAGGTATATGTTCTTGCCCTTATCTGTAAATGGAATTACAGTTATGTTGCTGTGTGGTTTTGCGCACCTGTACTGTGGAATTTGTAACTCGGCCTACGGGGCTCGGAATTGGACGTACAGGTACTCGTCTCGAAGGTATCGACGCGAGGATTGCTGTGATATTTTTATTGGATTTTTCTGGGCACTTGCAGCAGGTGAAATAAGCACGGCTTTGGGACTGATTTTCAGATTATGTATACTTGGTTATTTTTGGAATAAAAGTGTAATGTAGAGCCTTATTGTTGTGCTCAGGGGTGCTTTCAGTTGTTTGGAGCCAAGGCGTGCGCGACTTGTACCGAGGGTGTTATGTTGGCAGATTTTGGACCGTGGGCGTCTACCCCCTTCACCGACTTCAGGTTTGCCTTGGTTTAAGCGCTTTAGGTGGGTAAGCTTCTTATCAGTAATTGTTTAAGGCAATGATTATGCTGTGGCAAATATAAGTCCACTTGTGGGGATGTCACCCCTCTATGACTGATGCATGCATGTGTAGGGTACATGGGTTATGTTGGTAAGTAGGTAAGCTGGTTAATGATATTGGTATAAATGATTGCAAGAATAGTATTTATGAGATATACTGAGGACTTGCATGACTTGGACATCTATGTGATGACTAGTGTAAACTTACCTAGGATAATGTTACCCTATGAGATTATGTAACATGCCATGTTAGCACATAGCCTTTCATGTGGTTGGATTATGCTTTGGGACAGGATTTCGTAGCTATGTGCGGATTTGTACTCTGAGGAGTTATTATGATCATTCTATTGATGAACCCTGAATTGTGGACAGGTCTAGTTTTGGGATTCCGGCATGTTGTTTATTCCTAAAGGAACTATTATTATGCTTTACCCCCTTTTATTTCCTTGAGGACAATTGCATGCTTGTATGGCCATGTAGTTAGGCCATCTTTTACTGCTGCACTACTTATTGGAACTTGACTTAGGAGAAACCATGCTTTTCCTTTCTCCTCCTTGTTAGTCAGGTGGTCAGTGTTGCTCGGGTTCGAGCAGGGGGTCTGGATAGGGTAGTCAGGACTTCGTGTCTGGGACAGGTTGGTTTAGTTGTGGGGCTTTGCGGCAACCGCGGATATTGGGCGGTTGACCGGATGTTTCTCTATGCACCTGATTGGGTATCAGATTTACTTAGTGGATGGAGTTTCCCACTTATCGTTCAGTTGCATCCGATTGAGGTCGGGTCTTTCCTTGATGGTTGAGTTTTCCCACTTTGATCAGATTGATGATCAAGTCCTGCTGTTTAGAGATACTGGTGATATTGATGACAGAGATGCTTGACTCGTGTGGGTAGCTCCCCTCGAGTGCCGCTCCGGAGTAGGCTTCAGACCGTGTTGGGTTCCGGTCAGACCGTGTTGGGTTCCGGTCAGACCGTGTCGGGTTCCGGTCAGACCGTGTTGGGTTCCGGTCATTTGGACAGAGCAGGCAGTACCGGGTTTTATACCGGTTCATTCGATTGAGTTTATTTCGGTCAAATACTTTTATTGTTACACTCGTGCCTGGGGGCCGAGTGCAGACTGGTAGTTGAGTTTAGATCAGTGCTAGTATTGTTGAGAGCCGTCTGGTTGACGGTGGTCCCGTGTTGTTGCGAGTACTTTGACCGCTGTGTGAGAGGTTGAGCATCTTGATTCTATCCGTTCTGAGAGAGAGCGTGGATTTTGACCATAGCCTGCTTGATCCTCTGCTCGATAGCGAGCTAGTCCGTTTGGACGCCCTACGTAATTCCTGCCCGTCAGCGGGAGGTGGTTGTAGGTGGGCGCAGGTTTGACTGGACCAGATGTGGCAGTCAGCTCGATTGGGTCGACGGTGCACTTCATGTGCTAGTGGTTGCATACCACTTTTTGGTTCTCACACCCTTTGGGGGTTTCCCCCCTTTTTTTCTCTCCTCTCCTTTGTTTTGCAGAGTCTTGCGGGTGTTGCCGACTCTGTGGTTGCTGATCGGGGCGAGGGAGTCGCGAGCTAGATCCCTACCCGTCGTTGGAGAGTAGCGGTACCCTTCAGAGGAGATCATCAGTAGATTAGCTGTTTCTTTTTCCTCTTTTGAGAGACTATTGTAGTGAGGATATTTTGTATTGAGAGACTGTACACTGTGGTATATATATTGGAGTTACCTCCCGGTTGGGTTTAGAGCTTGTACTCGAGGATATTGTATTATTATTATTTTGGGGAGGCAGACAGTGTTGTTTATTTCCAGTTGTACAGTGATTGATTTTAGTTACAGCATATTTTCATTTATAGCTCAGATATCTATTTAGTTATAGTACTTTTCTTGCAGGTAGGACGCTTCGCCTATGCAGGTTGGCATAGGTGGCGGATCTGTTTGGCGGGCCCGGGTCGCAGTTTCGACCCCGGGGCGTGACAACCGTTTTCCTCAAACGGTTCCCAGTACAGATAAGCGATCCACTACATCTACCAGACTCCACTCTGCTCCCAAGCACGAGTGCAAATGCATCCCACACTAAAAAGAAGTCCCGACCGCTCGGCCCACTACCCGGGCGAGGATAACACTAAGTCCAGGAATGAAACATAATGTGTAGATGTCTAAACATAAATAACCCTAGCCCAAGTAAGAGTTTTCTACTGGTCTGGTTACACATGCAACATATGACGGGGGTGCTAGGTCAGGTTCCAAGATAACAAATAATGAACAGGTGGTAGGAAGCAGAAGAGATCATACGATCATCAGATAAATACAAAGAATATTAACATTCAAATTCTATCATGCTACCAAGTTCAAAGACTATCATGCATGATTCTATAACAATAGAATTAGCGCACAGTCCATAGATCCTGAAAGCGAAGCCACCCACCTGAAGATGCTAACTGTCTGGAGTCGCACAGCTGAGAAAACCAGGGAAAAATATAACTCCAAGTCTAACAGGTCTAGCACTATCCACAAACCCTCCTGGGTACAACACAAGGCTACAATTACACTTTAATCCCAAAATTTAACCAAGTATTACAGTCTGAAATTTCAGCCGCAAAGATGTCAATTTTTCACCTGCAGACAGGGCTCCAAAAATTCTGAAATAAATACCACAGTGTTACACGCGTCGATAGCTTCGAAACGGGTACCTACACGCCCAAATCCGAGCACCGTAGGCCAAGTTACAAATTCCACAGTATTGGTGCGCAAAATCCCAAAACCATACAACTGTAAACTCTCGCACAGATGAAAAGGAAAATGTATACCTTCGGACATGTCTCCAAAAATTCCAAGAAAAATACTATGATGTTCCACGCGTCGAGTAGATGAAAAAAGTCTATAAGCTCGTCCTGATCCGACACTCGTGCGCGGAGATCTCCTCAAAACAAGGCACTGCCCTCACAAAATCTCACAGCAAAATAGGTCTCAGTGAGCACGGAAAATCACCTCGAAAAACGCGAAACGAGAAAATGTGGAAAAAACCAAAATCGTAGCCTTACCTATCGCGGATCCAATGGAGTAGAAATCGCTTGAAAATATGGTCGGAGTAGGCCGGGACAGCTCGTGCACCGAAAAGCCACGGAAGAAGCAGCGAAGAAAGAGCATGGCGACGCGCCAAGAAAAAGGGAATCTCGAAAACCGTGCCCCGAAAAATCTCCAAACTCTGCAGATGGATGCTACACTGAGTGTGGGTGAAGTCCTCTGAAGAAAGCTCGCTGTGAAAAGGCCTAGAAATGCAGAAAAAATCAAGTTGAACAGTTTTCGGGCTATTTATAGGCTCACAGAACATTTGAGAAAATACCGGGCGTGTCGCAACTTTCGGGCACCGAAATTTTCGGGCTGCTACAGTGTTGGGCCCGGCCCAACACTGTGCGCGCCCGAAACGGCCCGAGGCCGCCACGTAGCCCGACCAACAGGCGGCAGCGGGCGAAACCACTCCGCTGCGGCCACGTCACACGCCACGACGTCCGACACGCGTCCCGCACAGCGAACAGCTGTGCGGGGCGCATGGGCTGCCGACGCGTGGTGCCTCCCCGGTCAAAGTGGGTAGGTGGCGCCCGCCAGTGGCAGGGCGACACGCGTCCCTGCCACTGTCGCGGTCACAGGCGTGGGCAGGCGGTGCCTGCCGCGCACGCGCCCCGAGGCGGGGTCCCGCGCCCCCGTACGCCGCACCCGGTGAGCCGACCAATGACACGTTGACACGTGTCCCATGCACCCGGTCCACGCACCCTAATTCGGGTTCCGTGGACCGCGCCGCGTGCACCGACCAACCGGGGGCTCCCACGTGTCCCCTGGCGTGGGACCGTTCGAGATCCTAGTAAGCATGGGCCCGGTGGCGTACCGGTTGGCCTTGCCGCCGAATCTTGATCGAGTCCACAACGTGTTTCACGTCTCAATGCTCCGGAAGTACCTCCCCGACCCCTCTCACGCCCTAGATGTTTCCACTATCGAGCTGCAAGAAGACTTAAGCGTCGAGGAAACACCGGTGCAAATCTTAGCGCGAGAAGACAAGAAATTGCGCAATCGGACCATCCCCTATGTAAAGGTCCAGTGGAGCAATCACGAAGAACGCGAAGCAACTTGGGAACTGGAAACGAAGATGAGAGAATGTTTTCCGGAATTGTTTAGCGAGGGTTGAGAATAAGTTTCGAGGACGAAACTCCTTATAAAGTGTGAGTGGTGTAATGTCATGACCTTCCGAGTAATAATTTACCCTCCTGCTAATAAAGTACTTATTAGGAAAACTGAATGTATCAAGTTTTCTTAAGTTGACCGTCGTGCCACACGGGTATTTTGTTGTGAAAGGGCTTGGAAAATGATGACCGACGGTGCGATCGGATCTGAAATCCGACCTAGGGACCTCCCGGAATTGGGTTTTTAGTATCGCGGTGACTAAGAGCACATCGGAATCCATGCAGAATATCCGGCATGCTTTCCGAGGAAATGTTGGATTATCCCGTGTAATTAAATAATTATTAATTAGTTAATACTTACCGGATGTGGGTTTTATTCGTACGTGCTAAGAGGAAATCCCACTTTTCGCAAAAGGGAAACCATAGCCAGAGAGAGAGAGAGAGAGAAAGAAAAGAAAAGAACGAAACCCTAACCGGAGGAAAAAGAGAAGAGAGAGGAAGGAAGCGGAGGAGTCCGATCGCCCCGATCAACGTGCTGGAAACGGAGTACGAGCGGATCGTCTTCCCCGTCGAGGTCGCGGTAAGAGAAATTTGTTTCAAAGTATTGTTTGGGGTTTTCGTGTCTTTTCTTGAGTCGTCGTTGCCGCCTCCGTCGCCGTCGTCATCGCCGCCGCCACCGCCGCCGCGCCGCGCGACCAAGCGCCGCGCGGGGCGCCATCCGTGGACGGTGGCACCGGCGCGGGCAAGGGCCACGCGGGGCGCCGCCCGCAGGTGGCGCGCGCCGCGCGGCCTTCTGCCGCGCGGGGCGCTGCCCGCGGGCGGCGGCTCCCGCGCGGGCAGGCGCCGCGAGGGCGCCACCCGCAGGCGCGCGCGCCGCGCGGGGCGCCACCCGCGGGCGGCGGCGCCGCGCGGGCGGGTGACGCGCGGGGAGCCGCCGTGCGTCGTGGGTGACGCCGTGGCTGGGCTTGGTCGCGTTTTTGGGTTTTTGTTTTCGTTTCCGTGGCATGGTGCGTTAAGTTGACTTATCGTTCTTTTTGGGGACTTCTTTAGGTCCCGGTGCTGAGCAAGAGCGCGTCGTGATTCAAGGTGTTCCGTTCTTCGCACTTCGAGGTGGGTACTTTTGCAATAAGTTTTGGTGTATGTTGTCGTTGTGGCAAGTGTAATAAAGTAGATGTATCGTACTAACTATTTAAACCCATTGCATGAGAAATTTCCGTTCTTTTATATCTAACTGTGGCGACTGAGTGTCGCGGTGCTTTAACACACGCCGGTTTCGGCTATTATGCTCATGGATGCCTACACGCACTCCGGCGGTTTGGCCACCGATTGGGTGTACTTTTTCGGAATTGTGGTACGTTGACCCGTGTACCCCACGAAGGTAAAGGTGTCGAGTGGCGACCCCTCACGGTTGCTATAGGTGCAGCTCTAGTACCGTGGAGGGGTTAAAGGCACGATGTAGGAGCAAAGTGATTGTCCACGAGGGGGTCTTTAGACCTTTCGACAGATGTTCTATTATTTAAAACAGGGAATTCGGTGTCTCATGAGGGGGAAAGCGAATTGCTCCGGTGTATCGGCTTGTCATTCCAATACTCGTTATTGCTATGTTCATCTACTTTATTTGTCACTGATTTTCCCACACTGTGACAGGTCCGACTAGGGGTGGTAGCCGGGACGATGGTGAGGCAGCGTTTAGAGGACATTAGCCATATGAGGTTTTATTCCGACATTCTTGTTTTGGGTTATCTCATCTCCTTGGCTTTTAGTTTTTAGGTTATCAATTGCTTGGCTGTGGAATAATGCGGATGTTGGATTGAGAGTTATTTTTGGCGATGTGAGCTTTGTTATGTTTCTTACCGACTTGTGTGCGGCATGTTTCAAACTGAACAAAAGGGTTTCGAAAATGCTTTCCAAAACTAATTGTCATGTGGGCACTACTTTGTAAACCCCTGGATTTATCCTTTCAAATGATATAGCTGCCCCAAAGAGACTTACGAAAACACTTTGGAAAATTGGGTGTCGTGTGGACACCGTTTGTAAACCCATAGTCTTATCTCTTAATCTAATGATTGAAAACTTTAGTTGTGAACAAATGTATCACTCTCTCTCGTTGTTTTCACTGTGACTGTGTGGATGAAGATGATGTTTGTTAACGTAACACCGTGCATATACAAAGGAGACTCTGTCCGTCTATAGAGTGAATTGTATATGTGGCGGGTCTGACACGCACCGGTAGGCGAGGTTGTTTTCAAAAGAAAAAAAAACATATACGTTTTCCGCCTATCCCAAATCCTCCGGGGCGTGACACCCACGTACTACAAATACTCGCAGATCTCAAAGGAAGCGAGTCCATCACGGGCGAGGAATCCACAGTTGGGTTTTCGGTTGGTTTCATTCTTGATTGACATTCGTTGAGGTTTTTGGTTGGTTTCCTTCTTGGGTTTTGTTCGAGTAGGTTTTTGGTTGAGTTTTTGGGTTTTCAGCGGGTTTGCATAAGGTTAGTCGATGGCGGTTCCGCTGCCACTCGATACCCAAGCCAAGCCGCCGCCGCTTGATGCCCTAGCCGAGCCGCCGCCGCTCGATGCCCTAGCCGAACCGCCGCCGCCGCTCGATGCCCTAGCCGAGCCGCCGCCGCTCGACGCCCTAGCCGAGCCGCCGCCGCCGCGCGCTGCCACCCGCAGGCCGTCGCCTGCGCGCTACTCGGCGCTGCCGCCCGAGCGGAGCTAGGCCCGCCACTAGGGGCTGCCGCCGCGCACGCTACCGCGCAGCCGTGTGCCCGCGCGGGGTTGCCGCGCACGCTACCGCGCCGCCGCGTGCCGGCGCGGGGCTGCCGCCGCGCGCGCTACCGCGCCGCCGCGTGCCCGCGCGGGTGTAGTGGTCCAGGTCTCCGTGTAGTTTTTCCCATGAATCCACTGTGCGAAACACCTATTATTGGTGTATCGGGCCCACAGTGCATCAAAGGGATGCCATAGATGGACCCAGTGAGGTATTTATAGCTAGTTTGGCCTTCGGCTTCTTTTGCCGAAATTTTGAGAGGGTTTTGGGCCAAACGGAGGTTGGATTTGGATTCGGCGCGGAAAAACGCTTGAAAACGGCTATTTGCTTGTTTGTTTCCAAGTCCGGATGCCCAAAAACGGACTCTCGGAAGTTTTAGTGGATTTTTGGTGCATGGGGGAGCCGTGGACCGGCGAGGGTGCCACGTGGCGGCCTCTGGTTGGTCGGTGCACGCGGCGTGGTCCACGGAGCAGTATGGGAGAGGCCGGGGTGCATCGCGGGAGGCGTGGACCAGCGGGGGTCCACGTGGCAGCGCCGGATTGGCCGGCCCACGCGCGCTCGGTCCACGGGGGCGTGCGGGGGAGTGGTGGACCGGGGCGTGCCACGTGGCGGCCCCGGGTTGGCTGGCCTACGGGCGCGAGGTCCACGCAGTGCGCGGGAGCAGGCGCGGGGGGCAGATGCTGTACCTGCGAGCAGGTGGGGTAGGTGGGCAGCACAACGTGGTGCCAGCTGATTCGCGGGCGCCACCCACCGCGTTGAACCGAGCGGGGGATACGTGGTGTCCACCCGCTGGGCTTGCACTGCTGTTGCCTGTTCCATGGACACATAGCGGGCCCCGGAGTGGGTCAGACGGTGGCGGGATCCGAACGGGATCCGGTGTGCGGGCGGGCCGGGCCTTGGGCCGCACAGTGCGCGCCCGAATCCGAGCGGGCCGGGCCGTGGGCCGCACTGTGCTCGCCCGAATCCGGGGACACAACGGTCATTATGGCAATTGTTTCTTTGGGCCTATATAAACACCTCTCCACCCCTCCTCTCTGCCTTTTTCGAGTTTTCGAGAGGGATTTGGAGGGAGAGCCCCTTAGTGAACTTCTTCCTCTTGATGTTTTAGACCCTGTGGTGGATTTCCAGGATTTTTGGTGGCACGCATCCTAAGTTTTCCGATTTTTCGGCGCGTCGCGACGTTCCTTCTCCGGTGATCTTCTTCGTCACATTTCGGTGTGCAGACTCCCCTGGCCTACCCCGACCACCAATTTCGACGATTCTTGCACCGATGTGTTCCTGAGAGGTAGGGCTTCATTTTTCTTGTTGATTGTGCTCTCCTATTTTGGGTTTTTGGCACAGTTTCCGAGGAACCTTTGTGACCCTTTTTCCTGTGTTATTTTTGGGACAGCACTTGAGTATTTTGTGGATATCTTTGCACTCGGACATCGTATTGAGTCGTGCCTATACTCGTTTTTCATCTACACATCGCAAGGAACATCCCCGTATTTTTCTTGGATTTTTATGAGTTTTCCCGAAGGTGAGAAATCCCTGTTTTTCCAGATTTAAGTGCTACAGTTTTTTTTTGGGGGATTCTTTTGAGATAGTTGCCTCGTCGAATTTATATCTTGTTGTACGGAACTCGGTTTTGAACGTGCAAGCACTCGTTTCGAAGGGCTCGACGCGAAGATCGCAACGGTATTTTTTTCATATTTTTTGGAGTCCATTCTGCAGGTGAAAACCGAGCCTCTTTGTGACTGATTTTGGGACAGCGGATGTTTGTGAAATTGTATGTTTAATTGGGCACCGGTTGGTATTTTTGCAGTTGTTGCGGCGGGCGACTTACTCTTGGGCACGAGTGTATTTTGGACTTGGATTTAGCGTTCGAGGTAGGTGTTGTTGCGAATCTCTTACTTTTGACTACCCACTAGGCTTATTGGAGTGTTTTCCATATTAGAAGGCTAATTGCACCCTATTAGCAACAATTGCATATTTGTTATGATCAAAGGCCATTGTTTTTCCTTGAGAGCATTGTACATGTGATATAGGCAGGCATAGGCTGTTAGTATTAATGTTCTTATGCAATTATTATTATTATTATTATTAAACTTGGGAATAGCATGCTCGAACAATGTAAGAGCATCGATATCTGTATTTCTTTTGTATCATCTTGGGACATTTGCATGCTTGTATGGACACCTAGTTAGGCCACTATTCATTGCTACACTATCATATTGGGACTTGACTTAGGAGAAACCATGCTTTTCCTTTCTCTTTCCTTATTAGTCAGGCGGTCTGTGTTGCTCGGGTGCGAGCAGGGGTTTGGGGTAGTGTAGCTGGGACCATGGTGTCAGGGACGGGTGGTGCTGGATTGTGGTTGGCAGGGTATTGCGGCAACCGCAGATATTTGGCGGTTGACCGGATATTTATTTATGCATCAGATTGGGTATCAGATTTCTCTAGTGGACGGAGTTTTCCACT
Organism: Tillandsia leiboldiana; assembly: GCA_029204045.2. Lineage (NCBI taxonomy): Eukaryota > Viridiplantae > Streptophyta > Magnoliopsida > Poales > Bromeliaceae > Tillandsia > Tillandsia leiboldiana. The sequence goes on along the minus strand of JAQNDB010000034.1, from coordinate 112,984 downwards.
TATTGAGTACTTTTGCATCTGATTGAGAACCAGGGTTTTCTTTAGTGGTTGAGCTTTCCCACTTTGTTCAGAGTCGTGATCCAGTCCTGCTGATTTACGATACTTATGATACTTGTTACTGAGATACTTTACTCGTGTGGGTCGCTCCCCTCGAGTGCCACTCCGGAGTGTGCGATATACATACTTTGAGTCCTTGAGACTCCTATCCCTTATCGGTGTTATGCGTCGGCCAGCATACCCGATTTGTCAGGCACAACAGGCAGTACCAGTTTTACTGGTGGCGCTAGATTGGGTTTATTTGGACAGATACTGTTTTTCTGATGCATTCATACTGTCAGTTCTTTCGATACTGCCTTTAGAGGCATAGTAGTGGTAGTTTCCTTTATCAGTAGCCTTTATAGCTTACTATTGTCCTTCCCCTTTTTGCCTCTAGTAGTCATAGTGGGCACGTCAGAGTTTGAGACTTTTCCCACTAGGGGAGGCTACTGTTTTATATAGTAGTTCTCACCCTCATTGTCTCTCTTTTCTTTTCCCCCTTTGTTTTGCAGAGTCTTCTGCGGGAGTTGCAGGGCCGTCTTGGGCTGATCGAGGTAAGAGGATAGCGGATTAGATAGTTCGTCTACCCCGACTGCGAGCTTAGTTGTGTATCAGTTGTTCCCTTTATTTCTCAGACAGTTGTAGTTTTCTTTTGGGTCTGGCTCTAGCCAGCTGTTTGTACATTTTTGGTGAGCTGGGAGAGACACATGTATATTTGAGAGTCATGTTGTACTTTATTTTCCAGCTTTAGTCTGAGATGTATTAGTTTTAGTTCAGCTCTGCTTTTATGCTCGTTTATATTATCTCTTATATCTGAGCAGGTTACCAGCGCTTCGTGTACACGGGAAATTCTGTGTGCACGGCGGATCTGTGGACGGGCCCGGGTTATGGTTTACACCCGGGGGGTGACAGATTAGGTTGGTATCAGAGCTTAGGGATAGGTCAGTTGGGACTTAGGAAATCCTAAGCTTTTGGCAGACCCTAAGAAGGCCTGGCGTGAGTGACGCGATGTTTTGCGAAAGTTGGTGATTTTGGTCATTTGACTCTTCCAGTGCAAAAGACACCAACAGGGCCCGAAAGTCCCGGGAGACCTACACCTACAACCCTATCAAACAAGAACAGGTTCCAGGCTCGGCCCCCGTGGCTTTCGTCCCGACAAAGGAACGGCCCCTAGAACTCGGATCACTCGAATCCTTTCGAGTGGGGAGATTTACAAGAAAAGGTGACATTTGTTATTGAAAAGCATTTTGATCTAGAAGAAATCCATATTTAATGATTTTAGTTCTTTTTAGAAAAACAGTTAGAAAAATAAGTGTTTTACCCAAGCCCCGAAGGGCTGATGCCTTTGTCCAATCAAACAAGAACAGACTCCAGCGGCCCTTCGATGCTTGGAAGAAAACATTGGTAGACTAAAATCATGTGTATGTCGAAAAGGGTTCAGGGTTCTAGGTCCGGCTATCATTAGTAAACTACTGCCACTAACACAATGGCGACAACCCACACAGGGGAAAACAAGACCTGTCACGACCCGGGACCGACAATTTGTACGGTTCGGGCACGCCAACAGACCCGCCAATCGGGCACGACCTCACGCTACCCGAAAGGGACGGTAACATCCATCTCGAATCAAAACAATGCTTATGATGAGATATAATATCAGAGTAAGATCACTACTAATTTAAAACTTTCATTCAATAAACAAATAGTTTAAGCCGATATGAAAGCATGATAAGAATGAACCATAATAAACTTTATTACATGTTACATCTCTCAACTTACAATTACATAATATTACAATGCCTTTACATAAATTCCTCACCATACAAGGTTCACTCAAGAAACATATAAAAGGGATACCTCTGCTAGATCCTCTAGGTCTCTATGCTGCTGGGCCCTTGCCCCTGCCGTATACCTCGCCGTCTGCCTCTGAACCGTCGCGATCGCTGCATCCATACCTGAACCTGTGGGGGGGTGCACCCAAGGGGTGTGAGAACTCCTGACAGAGTTCCCAGTGGGTTCAACCACCGAGAAAAAGTGTCCTACACCACTTGGTCCAATGGAAGCAATAATAATAGTGCTAGGAAACTAAAATCCTCAATATCAAAATGCGGCTATGCAATATACATGATCACTACACTATCTGTGTGTACTCATCGACCCAGCACTACTCTGTCTAGCCACACTAGGCTGCTAAGCACCAACTCGGCCACTATGCCGCTGTACACAGGGTTAAACTAACCCGGCCACCTTGGCCACTCTAATTTCTCTTTATTCTTTAAGTTCTGGTACTTTTGTTCAAGTTAACCCTCAGAAACTCTTATCCAACGGGACCGAGCCCGGTAGTCCTGCTACCATCAGATAAGATTTCTAAGGTTGCCGATAACACCCGTAAGTGTTACCCCGTCCTACGAAGTAAATGTGTTCTTCGGGCCACCGCTATCGGAGGGAGGGGGCTTCCCTGCGTCCGATCCTGATGCGCCCGGGGAGAGTGCAAGCCCTTTACGTCCCGCAGAACCACATTTCGACCTTCGAAGGCACGTCCGTTTTATCTTTTTATTTTCTTTCTCTTTTGCTTTAGTTCTTAGCCTCTTTGCTTTTGAACACTTGCTTTCCTTTCTTATTCGAGCTTACAGCTCCCAGTTTGCCACTGGCAAAACTCTTCCTCTTTTCTTTGAGGGCTTGGCTCTTTGCTTTCACTTTTAGCCCTTCGAAAGTACCTCGTCCGACGGGCCACTGCCCAGGGAGTCCTGCTCCACATGACGAGTCCCAAATTCGAAGGCGCTATTTGCATTCTCTTTATGCTCTTTAGCCATTTTTAGCTTGCTTTTAACTTTAAGCCTTTTTATCTTAAGCAATTTGCTTGTCTTGCTTATTAACCAAGTTTTAGCTCTGTCTTGAGCGATTTGCTTGTCTGGCTTATTAATCACTTTTTCATGCCTTACTCCTGGACTCTTACACATTTCATTTTCTTTATTTAACTCAGATTGAAGTTAAAGTTATCGTCCATTTGCCCAGACACCCTATGACTCTTTAGGGTTATATTTGTTTAATCCTTTAACCTTGGGATCTAATCGCAATTTTCTAATTCCTTACTGAATCCTAGAGTTCACTTGACTCTATTTTTAATTTCGCTTTTAACTTAGAGTTACTCTGACTCTAATTCCTTGTCTGTGAGTTTAAACTCCTCTGGATCACTTTAGGTTCCCTTTACCTAAGTTCCATATTATACTCATCCTAGAGTTCCTTGACTCTATGTTGATCACTCTATCCAGTGTCCTTAGGTTATCACCTAAGACAATGCCACTCGTCCAACCCTAGGATAATCTCCTAAGTTTTGATGTCACTTAGTGAACCCTGAAACTAGGTTTTCTCCTAGTCTTACTACCAACATGTTCACTTTCCTTATGTCACATGATTCCTAGGGTTGTACCCTAACGTGATCAAAATCATCAATGGCTAATTACTTTCATGCATGCAGCTATTTTCATCTCATTTATAAAATAGTATCTACCTCTAAGCATGCATCTCTATCATATATCTTTGGCAACCAGCAGTTGCACTTTTCATCTGTGTCCTTTTACACATGCCCATTTAATCCTCTATCACTGGCAACCAACAGTTGCACTTTCCGTCTGTATCCATTTACACCGGCAATCATAATCATAATTACCTAACGCCTCTAGCAGGCTACTATCATGCTTCGAATCGAAAAGCAGAAGAACAAGGGGAGAGGTCACCCAATTTCGGCAGAATCCCCCACCTTGTGGAGTCCCCGATTTCCTTTCATATCTCCACACTTTATCACTATTCTTCCAATTGCTTGTAGACACTTGCAATTGGCCTCCACGCGGCTCCACTTTGTACCTCGAGCTTGCACGCAAAACGGAGCATGCTTCTCTTAAGGTTGCACGCAAAACGATGAGCGACCTCTCTTGCCCTGCACGCAAAACGGTACACACTATTAGTGACGGCACGCTAAACAGTGCGCGACAACGCGACCTGCACGCGAAACGGAGCACATACCTCAAATTGGCATGCAAAACGGTGCGCGCTCCACTGCAAGGTTGCACGCGGAACGATGCACCTTCATCCAATCCTGTACGCAAAATGAGATGTATCGTTAGAACCGGCACGCGAAACGGTGCACGATAACACGAACCGCACGCGAAATGGTGCACGTACCTCGAAACTGCACGCAAAACGGTGCACATCTGACTGTGGGGTTGCACGCAAAATGGTGCACTTTCATCCGGTCCTGAATGCACTACAGAATACATTGTTAGGACCCGCACGCAAAACTGTGCGCGATAACACGACCTGCACGCGAAACGATGCACGTACCTCAAAACTGCACGCAAAACGGTGCACATTTGACTGTAGGATCGCACGCAAAACGGTGCATATTTTACCGACCCTGCATGCAAAACGGGGCGTATTGTTAGAGTCTACTCGAAAAACAGTGCCCGCTAGTCCAACCTGCGCGCAAAACGGAGCACATACCTTGTATCGGCACGCAAAATGAGACGCGCCAAAAACGCCAGCAAAACTCGGGCAGTAAGACGGCACAGTAAAACTTGGTCCCTAACACGCATGTAAGCATGGGAGTCAAATCCAAAATCCAAAAGGAAACCTTAAAACTGTGCCAAGAATACCACAAAAACGACACACGGGGCCTACCTCGACAATGCCGTGTCGTCCATCGCGTCTTTTAGTCTCTTTGGAGTACTTTGCACGCTCCACGGGGTCCACGGCGCGCTCGTGCGCCCTCGAAAACCCCGGCGAAAATCGCCCTCCTCCCCTCCCCGCCCGCTCGGGTGAAGCCAAAAGGGAAAAAAGGAGGAAAAGGAGTCATTTCGGGCCTTTATAGGTTGTTTCCAAACTTTCGGGCGCACCCTTTCGGGCGCCCGAAAGTTTCCGGGCGGCTACAGTAATCGGCCCGCCGCGGTCTACGCGTCCACGCCTGCGCCAGCTCAGCGCCACGTCACCACGCTCGGCCAACTAGGGGCCGACACCTAGCCGTGGACCCGTGCACCGCGACCAACGAAACGCGGCGGCCAATCAGGGGCCGCCACGTGGACCGCACCCACGCTCCCTACTGACACCGGCCGCAGCGTCGCGTCGCGTCAGCGCGTCACGTCGCGCTGACCGACGAATGGGATTCCGACACGTGGCCTGTCCCCGCTGACACGCCACAGTGCCGCCGCGCCTTCCCCGCGCACGCCTGCAGCCCTCGGTCAGAGCGGCCAATGGCGGAGCGACGCGTGGCGCTCTCCACCCACCACGCGCGCCTCGGGCCGCGCGCCCCCACGCCGCGCGCCCCCGCGCCTCGCGCGGGAAATGCTTGCCTCGGGATTCATGCCGCTGCCTCGGGATCCGTGCCCGATGCCTCGGGATCCATGCCACTGCCTCGGGATCCGTGCCCGATGCCTCGGGATTCGTGCCACTACAGTGACTTCCGGGCGCGCACAGTAACCTTTCGGGCGCACTGTTCCAGACCGGGCTGCTACAGTAACCGGTTCGCTACAGTGCCCGAACCCGGTTCACTGCAGCCCGAAAACCGGGTTTGCTACAGTATTTTCCGGGCGCCCGGTTCCCACTTTCGGGCGCCCGAAACTTGGGCCCAAGCCCAGTTTCGCCCGTTTTCGTCTGTTCTCGCCCGTTTCTCGCCCGTTTACGCTCAAATTTGACAGGCAGCCATGGTTTAACTTAATTTACCTCATGGTACTTAAACTTTTCAGTTTGGGCCACCTCTGGGTCACCAAAAGTCCCACTGTATTCGAATTCGCTGGCGGAGCCCGTTCTCACTATCCGGGTGTCCGATCAACGCGAAACTTTTACCGTGGCCTCAAAACATATTTACGGAGCTCCCGTAATTTTCTAGGAATTTTCCGAGACTGTGGATTTTCCACTATTAATCTGGGCCCACTTTCTCACGTAAGATTCTAGATATCCTATTTTAATCCCGATTTGGGCCCAATTCATTTCTAGGTCATTCTTCACCTCAATAAATAATAGTATTTCATACTATTTTTATTTCCATTTATTTATATTCCAAATTCCGGTTCACTACATTCTACCCCCCTTAAAATAAGTTTCGTCCTCGAAACTTGAATCACATCTCGACTTCTACTTAATCGAGAGGGAGAAATCTTGTCCCACTTCTGGGCTCACTGTATGTCGTTATTGAGCCCCAAATTGCCCACTCGCCGAACCACACGAGCAACTCATCCATGAATCCCTATCTCAACTTAGGGACAAACTCAGACCTAGTGTCTGGCCACTTTCACCAAGTAGGCGTGAGACACATTTGAGCACTTGCTCTCTCAATTGCCACAGCGGGCGAAGTCTCATCTTGCGAAATCTTTACTTTAATTCCGCGGTCATTTTACCTTTCACAAGGAGGTTGCATCTGCAACTAACTGCATTTTCCGCATTTTCCGGTTACTCCGCTGCCTAATGTGGAGTGCAAAGGCCAATCCACAAGTCCTCAGCTATCTCACATGCTGCTAGCGCTCTAAGTCCACGGATTTTCAGCTAACCCGATATCTCGGACTACTAACAGGTTCATAGACCACGGTCCAATAGGGCCTATAGCCCAACGCTAGTCCCATACTGTGCAATAGCTCTCGGTAGCACGCAGATCCAAACGTCATACGGGTAGATCCACACTTAGGATTACTACCCCAATACTCCCACTAGGAGCTACAGTACCTCAATCACCTCTAGCTCTACGGCCTGGTCATACCCCACTCTCAGTGTACTAATAGCCTCAAGGCTTACACGTGGAATTCCACGTTCCTGGGTCATCGCTCGGACTACCGTCCCGACCAAATCTCTATCATGCCTCGCCATCAGGCCTCGGGCCGCTGTCTCTCACAGCCGACTGCGCCCGCCACTGGGCTACAGGCCCACAGTCCACAAACATGGTCCAGGCACGGCTCGTCCTCAAGCGAACCCGCTAATCGTCGCCACGCAACCACTATGCTCCACTGAGCGACAACCAACTAACCAGTCGTCAATCCGTGACCCGTACTTTCTATCGACTCAGGCCACACTGGGCAAAGGCTAACGTGCCACCTAATCAGCTCTCTCTGGCTAAATGATGCTTGTGGTCCAGGAGCACCCAAACAGTTGGGCGTCCAGCGCCCCCAACGCTAACTCGCGAAAACCCAGTGCTAAGCGACTTGCTTAAACACACCACGGCTCTCGTGCAACTCTCCCAACTAGGTCGAGGCACCACGCTAACTGTTTCACCAATTCTGGTGATTGACTCGCAAACCCTGTGGTGGCAACCCTTGCCATTATGCCGATCCCTCAGACCGGCGCCATAAAACTCCCGCTCACTTGCGAGGTTTTCGAATCTCGAAACCTATCCTGGGTCTTACCAGCCCCACCATGCGGCACTCAGCCATGAAGACATGCCACACAGTTACTACCGTCATCAGGGTGAACTTTCGCCACTGGGCCCGTAATTCTCTCTTGCCTTAACCTTTAGGACACCGCAACTTGGCTCTCGCAACAAAGCGATCACCAGCGTTTCATGAGTCGGTCTCTCACTGGACCTCATCAACTACACTTTGCGGGCAAACCAGCTGACGCAAGCTTACGGCATCTTTCACAGAAGGTGTAGGGTGCGCCGACAAAGGTTCAGCGGCCACCTGTAACACTCTCTGCTGTTTCCTCTTAGCTTGATCTATTTCCCATTTTTCTTGGGATAAAGTCACTCGCCCATCTAGGCGTCGTAATCCGCTTCCCTGCCGGCGGAAAACCTCCGCTTATCGGCAAGAAGCATCGGTCTGCTGCTGGACCACATCAAAAAGAGCGGTCTCCTGACATCGCAGCTCGTGTACTTTGTTTGACCCCGAGCCCTCTCGTGACTCGAGTCGAAACCGATGCGCTTCCCTATGTGGTGTCATCGTCAATATGCACACCACAACGAAACAACTAGCCCAAACTTAGCCAATTGAGCAACGCGTAGCCCGTATACCGACAAAAGGGCTCGTCAACCAAATCATGCGAAAGTATAGGAGGGTACTCCTTTTCATCTCCAACATTACGTTGTCGGCCGCCCAACGTAATATCCGAAGAATGAAAGCTCGTCGCCCTCGATCAGTCCCAACATCCTTTGTGGGAACAAATAACAACCAATCAATTACTTTCGCCCAAAAATTCACGCACTCTCTCGTGCTAATCCCTAGGGTCTCCCTAAGGTCGCTAACCACCTAGGACTATTCCTAGGCTCTGATACCACTCTTATCTGTCACGACCCGGGACCGACAATTTGTACGGTTCGGGCACGCCAACAGACCCGCCAATCGGGCACGACCTCACGCTACCCGAAAGGGACGGTAACATCCATCTCGAATCAAAACAATGCTTATGATGAGATATAATATCAGAGTAAGATCACTACTAATTTAAAACTTTCATTCAATAAACAAATAGTTTAAGCCGATATGAAAGCATGATAAGAATGAACCATAATAAACTTTATTACATGTTACATCTCCCAACTTACAATTACATAATATTACAATGCCTTTACATAAATTCCTCACCATACAAGGTTCACTCAAGAAACATATAAAAGGGATACCTCTGCTAGATCCTCTAGGTCTCTATGCTGCTGGGCCCTTGCCCCTGCCGTATACCTCGCCGTCTGCCTCTGAACCGTCGCGATCGCTGCATCCATACCTGAACCTGTGGGGGGGTGCACCCAAGGGGTGTGAGAACTCCTGACAGAGTTCCCAGTGGGTTCAACCACCGAGAAAAAGTGTCCTACACCACTTGGTCCAATGGAAGCAATAATAATAGTGCTAGGAAACTAAAATCCTCAATATCAAAATGCGGCTATGCAATATACATGATCACTACGCTATCTGTGTGTACTCATCGACCCAGCACTACTCTGTCTAGCCACACTAGGCTGCTAAGCACCAACTCGGCCACTATGCCGCTGTACACAGGGTTAAACTAACCCGGCCACCTTGGCCACTCTAATTTCTCTTTATTCTTTAAGTTCTGGTGCTTTAGTTCAAGTTAACCCTCAGAAACTCTTATCCAACGGGCCCGAGCCCGGTAGTCCTGCTACCATCAGATAAGATTTCTAAGGTTGCCGATAACACCCGTAAGTGTTACCCCGTCCTACGAAGTAAATGTGTTCTTCGGGGCACCGCTATCGGAGGGAGGGGACTTCCCTGCGTCCGATCCTGATGCGCCCGGGGAGAGGGCAAGCCCTTTACGTCCCGCAGAACCACATTTCGACCTTCGAAGGCACGTCCGTTTTATCTTTTTATTTTCTTTCTCTTTTGCTTTAGTTCTTAGCCTCTTTGCTTTTGAACACTTGCTTTCCTTTCTTATTCGAGCTTACAGGTCCCAGTTTGCCACTGGCAAAACTCTTCCTCTTTTCTTTGAGGGCTTGGCTCTTTGCTTTCACTTTTAGCCCTTCGAAAGTATCTCGTCCGACGGGCCACTGCCCAGGGAGTCCTGCTCCACATGACGAGTCCCAAATTCGAAGGCGCTATTTGCATTCTCTTTATGCTCTTTAGCCATTTTTAGCTTGCTTTTAACTTTAAGCCTTTTTATCTTAAGCAATTTGCTTGTCTTGCTTATTAACCAAGTTTTAGCTCTGTCTTGAGCGATTTGCTTGTCTGGCTTATTAATCACTTTTTCATCCCTTACTCCTGGACTCTTACACATTTCATTTTCTTTATTTAACTCAGATTGAAGTTAAAGTTATCGTCCATTTGCCCAGACACCCTATGACTCTTTAGGGTTATATTTGTTTAATCCTTTAACCTTGGGATCTTATCCCACTTTTCTGATTCCTTACTGAATCCTAGAGTTCACTTGACTCTATTTTTAATTTCGCTTTTAACTTAGAGTTACTCTGACTCTAATTCCTTCTCTGTGAGTTTAAACTCCTCTGGATCACTTTAGGTTCCCTTTACCTAAGTTCCATATTATACTCATCCTAGAGTTCCTTGACTCTATGTTGATCACTCTATCCAGTGTCCTTAGGTTATCACCTAAGACAATGCCACTCGTCCAACCCAAGGATAATCTCCTAAGTTTTGATGTCACTTAGTGAACCCTGAAACTAGGTTTTCTCCTAGTCTTACTACCAACATGTTCACTTTCCTTATGTCACATGATTCCTAGGGTTGTACCCTAACGTGATCACAATCATCAATAGCTAATTACTTTCATGCATGCAGTTATTTTCATCTCATTTATAAAATAGTATCTACCTCTAAGCATGCATCTCTATCATATATCTTTGGCAACCAGCAGTTGCACTTTTCATCTGTGTCCTTTTACACATGCCCATTTAATCCTCTATCACTGGCAACCAACAGTTGCACTTTCCGTCTGTATCCATTTACACCGGCAATCATAATCATAATTACCTAATGCCTCTAGCAGGCTACTATCATGCTTCGAACCGAAAAGCAGAAGAACAAGGGGAGAGGTCACCCAATTTCGGCAGAATCCCCCACCTTGTGGAGTCCCCGATTTTCTTTCATATCTCCACACTTTATCACTATTCTTCCAATTGCTTGTAGACACTTGCAATTGGCCTCCACGCGGCTCCACTTTGTACCTCGAGCTTGCACGCAAAACGGAGCATGCTTCTCTTAAGGTTGCACGCAAAACGATGCGCGACCTCTCTTGGCCTGCACGCAAAACGGTACACACTATTAGTGACGGCACGCTAAACAGTGCGCGACAACGCGACCTGCACGCGAAACGGAGCACATACCTCAAATTGGCACACAAAATGGTGCGCGGTCCACTGCGAGGTTGCACGCGGAACGATGCACCTTCATCCAGTCCTGTACGCAAAACGAGATGTATCGTTAGAACCGGCACGCGAAACGGTGCACGATAACACGAACCGCACGCGAAACGGTGCACGTACCTCGAAACTGCACGCAAAATGGTGCACATCTGACTGTGGGGTTGCACGCAAAACGGTGTATTTTCATCCGGTCCTGAACGCAATACAGAATACATTGTTTGGACCCGCACGCAAAACTGTGCGCGATAACACGACCTGCACGCGAAACGGTGCACGTACCTCGAAACTGCACGCAAAACGGTGCACATTTGACTGTAGGGTCGCATGCAAAATGGTGCATATTTTACCGACCCTGCACGCAAAACGGGGCGTATTGTTAGAGTCTACTCGAAAAACAGTGCCCGCTAGTCCAACCTGCGCGCAAAACGGAGCACATACCTTGTATCGGCACGCAAAACGGGACGCGCCAAAAATGCCCGCAAAACTCGGGCAGTAAGACGGCACGGTAAAACTTGGTCCCTAACACGCATGTAAGCATGGGAGTCAAATCCAAAATCCAAAAGGAAACCTTAAAACTGTGCCAAGAATACCACAAAAACGACACACGGGGCATACCTCGACAATGCCGTGTCGTCCATCGCGTCTTTTAGTCTCTTTGGAGTACTTTGCACGCTCCACGGGGTCCACGGCGGGCTCGTGCGCCCTCGAAAACCCCGGCGAAAATCGCCCTCCTCCCCTCCCCGCGCGCTCGGGTGAAGCCAGAAAGGGAAAAAAGGAGGAAAAGGAGTCATTTCGGGCCTTTATAGGCTGTTTCCAAACTTTCGGGCGCACCCTTTCGGGCGCCCGAAAGTTTCCGGGCGGCTACAGTAATCGACCCGCCGCGGTCTACGCGTCCACGCCTGCGCCAGCTCAGCGCCACGTCACCACGCTCGGCCAACCAGGGGCCGACACCTGGCCGTGGACCCGTGCACCGCGACCAACGAAACGCGGCGGCCAATCAGGGGCCGCCACGTGGACCGCACCCACGCTCCCTGCTGACACCGGCCGCAGCGTCGCGTCGCGTAAGCGCGTCACGTCGCGCTGACCGACGAATGGGAGGCCGACACATGGCCTGTCCCCGCTGACACGCCACAGTGCCGCCGCGCCTTCCCCGCGCACGCCTGCAGCCCTCGGTCAGAGCGGCCAATGGCGGAGCGACGCGTGGCGCTCTCCAACCACCACGCGCGCCTCGGGCCGCGCGCCCCCGTGCCTCGCGCGAGAAATGCTTGCCTCGGGATTCGTGCCGCTGCCTCGGGATCCGTGCCCGATACCTCGGGATCCGTGCCACTGCCTCGGGATCCGTGCCCGATGCCTCGGGATTCGTGCCACTACAGTGACTTCCGGGCGCGCACAGTAACCTTTCGGGCGCACTGTTCCGGACCGGGCTGCTACAGTAACCGGTTCGCTACAGTGCCCGAACCCGGTTCACTGCAGCCCGAAAACCGGGTTTGCTACAGTATTTTCCGGGCGCCCGGTTCCCACTTTCGGGCGCCCGAAACTTGGGCCCAAGCCTAGTTTCGCCCGTTTTCGTCCGTTCTCGCCCGTTTCTCGCCCGTTTACACTCAAATTTGACAGGCAGCCATGGTTTAACTTAATTTACCTCATGGTACTTAAACTTTTCAGTTTGGGCCACCTCTGGGTCACCAAAAGTCCTACTGTATTCGAATTCGCTGGCGGAGCCCGTTCTCACTATCCGGGTGTCCGATCAACGCGAAACTTTTACCGTGGCATCAAAACATATTTACGGAGCTCCCGTAATTTTCTAGGAATTTTCCGAGACTGTGGATTTTCCACTATTAATCTGGGCCCACTTTCTCACATAAGATTCTAGATATCTTATTTTAATCCCGATTTGGGCCCAATTCATTTCTAGGCATTCTTCACCTCAATAAACAATAGTATTTCATACTATTTTTATTTCCATTTATTTATATTCCAAATTCCGGTTCACTACATTCTACCCCCCTTAAAATAAGTTTCGTCCTCGAAACTTGAATCACATCTCGACTTCTACTTAATCGAGAGGGAGAAATCTTGTCCCACTTCTGGGCTCACTGTATGTCGTTATTGGGCCCCAAATTGCCCACTCGCCGAACCACACGAGCAACTCATCCTTGAATCCCTATCTCAACTTAGGGACAAACTCAGACCTAGTGTCTGGCCACTTTCACCAAGTAGGCGTGAGACACATTTGAGCACTTGCTCTCTCAATTGCCACATCGGGCGAAGTCTCATCTTGCAAAATCTTTACTTTAATTCCGCGGTCATTTTACCTTTCACAAGGAGGTTGCATCTGCAACTAACTGCATTTACCGCATTTTCCGGTTACTCCGCTGCCTAATGTGGAGAGCAAAGGCCAATCCAAAAGTCCTCAGCTATCTCACACGCTGCTAGCGCTCTAAGTCCACGGGTTTTCAGCTAACCCGATATCTCGGACTACTAACAGGTTCACAGACCACGGTCCAATAGGGCCTATAGCCCAACGCTAGTCCCACACTGTGCAATAGCTCTCGGTAGCACGCAGATCCAAACGTCATACGGGTAGATCCACACTTAGGATTACTACCCCAATACTCCCACTAGGAGCTACAGTACCTCAATCACCACTAGCTCTACGGCCTGGTCATACCCCACTCTCAGTGTACTAATAGCCTCAAGGCTTACACGTGGCATTCCACGTTCCCGGGTCATCGCTCGGACTACCGTCCCGACCAAATCTCTATCATGCCCCGCCATCAGGCCTCGGGCCGCTGTCTCTCACAGCCGACTGCGCCCGCCACTGGGCTACAGGCCCACAGTCCACAAACATGGTCCAGGCACGGATCGTCCTCAAGCGAACCCGCTAATCGTCGCCACGCAACCACTATGCTCCACTGAGCGACAACCAACTAACCAGTCGTCAATCCGTGACCCGTACTTTCTATCGACTCTGGCCACACTGGGCAAAGGCTAACGTGCCACCTAATCAGCTCTCTCTGGCTAAATGATGCTTGTGCTCCAGGAGCACCCAAACAGTTGGGCGTCCAGCGCCCCCAACGCTAACTCGTGAAAACCCAGTGCTAAGCGACTTGCTTAAACACACCACGGCTCTCGTGCAACTCTCCCAACTAGGTCAAGGCACCACGCTAACTGTTTCACCAATTCTGGTGATTGACTCGCAAACCCTGTGGTGGCAACCCTTGCCATTATGCCGATCCCTCAGACCGGCGCCATAAAACTCCCGCTCACTTGCGAGGTTTTCGAATCTCGAAACCTATCCTGGGTCTTACCAGCCCCACCATGCGGCACTCAGCCATGAAGACATGCCACACAGTTACTACCGTCATCAGGGCGAACTTTCGCCACTGGGCCCGTAATTCTCTCTTGCCTTAACCTTTAGGACACCGCAACTTGGCTCTCGCAACAAAGCGATCACCAGCGTTTCATGAGTCGGTAGTAACTCATGAAAGGTTCAGCGGCCACCTGTAACACTCTCTGCTGTTTCCTCTTAGCTTGATCTATTTCCCATTTTTCTTGGGATAAAGTCACTCGCCCATCTAGGCGTCGTAATGCGCTTCCCTGCCGGCGGAAAACCTCCGCTTATCGGCAAGAAGCATCGGTCTGCTGCTGGACCACATCAACAAGAGCGGTCTCCTGACATCGCAGCTCGTGTACTTTGTTTGACCCCGAGCCCTCTCGTGACTCGAGTTGAAACCGGTGCGCTTCCCTATGTGGTGTCATCGTCAATATGCACACCACAACGAAACAACTAGCCCAAACTTAGCCATTTGAGCAACGCGCAGCCCGTATACCAACAAAAGGGCTCGTCGACCAAATCATGCGAAAGTATAGGAGGGTACTCCTTTTCATCTCCAACATTACGTTGTCGGCCGCCCAACGTAATATCTGAAGAATGAAAGCTCGTCGCCCTCGATCAGTCCCAACATCCTTTGTGGGAACAAATAACAACCAATCAATTATTTCCGCCCAAAAATTCACGCACTCTCTCGTGCTAATCCCTAGTGTCTCCCTAAGGTCGCTAACGACCTAGGACTATTCCTAGGCTCTGATACCACTCTTATCTGTCACGACACGGGACCGACAATTTGTACGGTTCGGGCACGCCAACAGACCCGCCAATCGGGCACGACCTCACGCTACCCGAAAGGGACGGTAACATCCATCTCGAATCAAAACAATGCTTATGATGAGATATAATATCAGAGTAAGATCACTACTAATTTAAAACTTTCATTCAATAAACAAATAGTTTAAGCCGATATGAAAGCATGATAAGAATGAACCATAATAAACTTTATTACATGTTACATCTCTCAACTTACAATTACATAATATTACAATGCCTTTACATAAATTCCTCACCATACAAGGTTCACTCAAGAAACATATAAAAGGGATACCTCTGCTAGATCCTCTAGGTCTCTATGCTGCTGGGCCCTTGCCCCTGCCGTATACCTCGCCGTCTGCCTCTGAACCGTCGCGATCGCTGCATCCATACCTGAACCTGTGGGGGGGTGCATCCAAGGGGTGTGAGAACTCCTGACAGAGTTTCCAGTGAGTTCAACCACCGAGAAAAAGTGTCCTACACCACTTGGTCCAATGGAAACAATAATAATAGTGCTAGGAAACTAAAATCCTCAATATCAAAATGCGGCTATGCAATATACATGATCACTACACTATCTGTGTGTACTCATCGACCCAGCACTACTCTGTCTAGCCACACTAGGCTGCTAAGCACCAACTCGGCCACTATGCCGCTGTACACAGGGTTAAACTAACCCGGCCACCTTGGCCACTCTAATTTCTCTTTATTCTTTAAGTTCTGGTGCTTTAGTTCAAGTTAACCCTCAGAAACTCTTATCCAACGGGCCCGAGCCCGGTAGTCCTGCTACCATCAGATAAGATTTCTAAGGTTGCCGATAACACCCGTAAGTGTTACCCCGTCCTATGAAGTAAATGTGTTCTTCGGGCCACCGCTATCGGAGGGAGGGGGCTTCCCTGCGTCCGATCCTGATGCGCCCGGGTAGAGGGCAAGCCCTTTACGTCCTGCAGAACCACATTTCGACCTTCGAAGGCACGTCCGTTTTATCTTTTTATTTTCTTTCTCTTTTGCTTTAGTTCTTAGCCTCTTTGCTTTTGAACACTTGCTTTCCTTTCTTATTCGAGCTTACAGCTCCCAGTTTGCCACTGGCAAAACTCTTCCTCTTTTCTTTGAGGGCTTGGCTCTTTGCTTTCACTTTTAGCCCTTCGAAAGTACCTCGTCCGACGGGCCACTGCCCAGGGAGTCCTACTCCACATGACGAGTCCCAAATTCGAAGGCGCTATTTGCATTCTCTTTATGCTCTTTAGCCATTTTTAGCTTGCTTTTAACTTTAAGCCTTTTTATCTTAAGCAATTTGCTTGTCTTGCTTATTAACCAAGTTTTAGCTCTGTCTTGAGCGATTTGCTTGTCTGGCTTATTAATCACTTTTTCATCCCTTACTCCTGGACTCTTACACATTTCATTTTCTTTATTTAACTCAGATTGAAGTTAAAGTTATCGTCCATTTGCCCAGACACCCTATGACTCTTTAGGGTTATATTTGTTTAATCCTTTAACCTTGGGATCTTATCCCACTTTTCTGATTCCTTACTGAATGCTAGAGTTCACTTGACTCTATTTTTAATTTCGCTTTTAACTTATAGTTACTCTGACTCTAATTCCTTGTCTGTGAGTTTAAACTCCTCTGGATCACTTTAGGTTCCCTTTACCTAAGTTCCATATTATACTCATCCTAGAGTTCCTTGACTCTATGTTGATCACTCTATGCAGTGTCCTTAGGTTATCACCTAAGACAATGCCACTCGTCCAACCCAAGGATAATCTCCTAAGTTTTGATGTCACTTAGTGAACCCTGAAACTAGGTTTTCTCCTAGTCTTACTACCAACATGTTCACTTTCCTTATGTCACATGATTCCTAGGGTTGTACCCTAACGTGATCACAATCATCAATGGCTAATTACTTTCATGCATGCAGTTATTTTCATCTCATTTATAAAATAGTATCTACCTCTAAGCATGCATCTCTATCATATATCATTGGCAACCAGCAATTGCACTTTTCATCTGTGTCCTTTTACACATGCCCATTTAATCCTCTATCACTGGCAACCAACAGTTGCACTTTCCGTCTGTATCTATTTACACCGGCAATCATAATCATAATTAACTAACGCCTCTAGCAGGCTACTATCATGCTTCGAATCGAAAAGCAGAAGAACAAGGGGAGAGGTCACCCAATTTCGGCAGAATCCCCCACCTTGTGGAGTCCCCGATTTCCTTTCATATCTCCACACTTTATCACTATTCTTCCAATTGCTTGTAGACACTTGCAATTGGCCACCACGCGGCTCCACTTTGTACCTTGAGCTTGCACGCAAAACGGAGCATGCTTCTCTTAAGGTTGCACGCAAAACGATGCGCGACCTCTCTTGCCCTGCACGCAAAACGGTACACATTATTAGTGACGGCACGCTAAACAGTGCGCGACAACGCGACCTGCACGCGAAACGGAGAACATACCTCCAATTGGCACGCAAAATGGTGCACGCTCCACTACAAGGTTGCACACGGAACAATGCACCTTCATCCAGTCCTGTATGCAAAACGAGATGTATCGTTAGAACCGGCATGCGAAACGGTGCACGATAACACGAACCGCACGCGAAACGGTGCACGTACCTCGAAACTGCACGCAAAACGGTGCACATCTGACTGTGGGGTTGCACGCAAAACGGTGCATTTTCATCCGGTCCTGAATGCAATACAGAATACATTGTTAGGACCCGCACGCAAAACTGTGCCCGATAACACGACCTGCACGCGAAACGGTGCACGTACCTCGAAACTGCACGCAAAATGGTGCACATTTGACTGTAGGATCGCATGCAAAACGGTGCATATTTTACCGACCCTGCACGCAAAACGGGGCGTATTGTTAGAGTCTACTCGAAAAACAGTGCCCGCTAGTCCAACCTGCGCGCAAAACGGAGCACATACCTTGTATCGGCACGCAAAACGAGACGCGCCAAAAACGCCCGCAAAACTCGGGCAGTAAGACGGCACAGTAAAACTTGGTCCCTAACACGCATGTAAGCATGGCAGTCAAATCCAAAATCCAAAAGGAAACCTTAAAACTGTGCCAAGAATACCACAAAATCGACACACGGGGCATATCTCGACAATGCCGTGTCGTCCATCGCGTCTTTTAGTCTCTTTGGAGTACTTTGCACGCTCCACGGGGTCCACGGCGCGCTTGTGCGCCCTCGAAAACCCCGGCGAAAATCGCCCTCCTCCCCTCCCCGCGCGCTCGGGTGAAGCCAGAAAGGGAAAAAAGGAGGAAAAGGAGTCATTTCGGGCCTTTATAGGCTGTTTCCAAACTTTCGGGCGCACCCTTTCGGGCGCCCGAAAGTTTCCGGGCGGCTACAGTAATCGGCCCGCCGCGGTCTACGCGTCCACGCCTGCGCCAGCTCAGCGCCACGTCACCACGCTCGGCCAACCAGGGGCCGACACCTGGCCATGGACCCGTGCACCGCGACCAACGAAACGCGGCGGCCAATCAGGGGCCGCCACGTGGACCGCACCCACGCTCCCTGCTGACACCGGCCGCAGCGTCTCGTCGCGTCAGCGCGTCACGTCGCGCTGACCGACGAATGGGAGGCCGACACGTGGCCTGTCCCCGCTGACACGCCACAGTGCCGCCGCGCCTTCCCCGCGCACGCCTGTAGCCCTCGGTCAGAGCGGCCAATGGCGGAGCGACGCGTGGCGCTCTCCACCCACCACGCGCGCCTCGGGCCGCGCGCCCCCGCGCCTCGCGCGGGAAATGCTTGCCTCGGGATTCATGTCGCTGCCTCCGGATCCGTGCCCGATGCCTCAGGATCCGTGCCCGATGCCTCGGGATCCGTGCCACTGCCTCGGGATCTGTGCCCGATGCCTCGGGATTCGTGCCACGACAGTGACTTCCGGGTGCGCACAGTAACCTTTCAGGTACATTGTTCCGGACCGGGCTGCTACAGTAACCGGTTCGCTACAGTGCCCGAACCCGGTTCACTGCAGCCCGAAAACTGGGTTTGCTACAGTATTTTCCGGGCGCCCGGTTCCCACTTTCGGGCGCCCGAAACTTGGGCCCAAGCCTAGTTTCCCCCGTTTTCGTCCGTTCTCGCCCGTTTCTCGCCCGTTTACGCTCAAATTTGACAGGCAGCCATGGTTTAACTTAATTTACTTCATGGTACTTAAACTTTTCAGTTTGGGCCACCTCTGGGTCACCAAAAGTCCCACTGTATTCAAATTCGCTGGCGGAGCCCGTTCTCACTATCCGGGTGTCCGATCAACGCGAAACTTTTACCGTGGCCTCAAAACATATTTACGGAGCTCCCGTAATTTTCTAGGAATTTTCCGAGACTGGATTTTCCACTATTAATCTGGGCCAACTTTCTCACATAAGATTCTAGATATCTTATTTTAATCCCGATTTGGGCCCAATTCATTTCTAGGTCATTCTTCACCTCAATAAACAATAGTATTTCACACTATTTTTATTTCCATTTATTTATATTCCAAATTCCGGTTCACTACAAGACCTCTCGGGACTACCGTCTACCCCAACGGTTCCCGGTACAGACAAGCGATCCGCTACATCTACCAGACTCCACTCTGCTCCCAAGCACGAGTGCAAATGCATCCCACACTAAAAAGAAGTCCCGACCGCTCGGCCCACTACCCGGGCGAGGATAACACTAAGTCCAGGAATGAAGCATAAAGTGTGGATGTCTAAACATAAATAACCCTAGCCCAAGTGAGGGTTTTCTACCGGTCTGGTTACACATGCAACATATGACGGGGGTGCTAGGTCAGGTTCCAAGATAACAAATATTTAACATGATAGAAGGAAGCAAGAGATCACAAAATCGACAGATAAAACTAGGAACAACAATTCCTACACTCTAGCATGCTACCAAAGTCCAATCACTATGATGCATGATTCTATATCCATAGAATTAGAGCACAGTCCATAGATCTTGAAAGCAAAGCCACCCACCTGAAGGTGCTAACTGTCCGGGGTCACACAGCTGAGAAAACCAGAAAAATAGCAACTCACAATCCAATAGGTCCAGTATAGTCCAAAATCCCACCTGGGTACAACATAAGGCTACAGTTATACTTTAATCCCAAAATCTGCCAAGAAAAACAACACTAAAATTTTAGCTGCAAATATGTGATTATTCCACCTGCTGAATATGCTCAAAAAATTCCAAATAAAATATCCCTGCGATCTTCGTGTCGATAGCTTCGAAACAAGTACCTGCACGCCCAATTCCGAGCACCGTAGGCCAAGTTAAAAATTCCACAGTATCGGTGCGCACAATCCCAAAACCATTCAACAGTAAACTCTTGTACATATAAAAGGAAAAGTGTATACCTTTGAGAAGGTCTCCAAAAATGCCAAGGAAAATCCACGATGATCCTCGCGTCGAGTAGATGAAAAAAGTCTATAAGCACGTCCTGATCCGACACTCGTGTGCGGAGATCTCCTCGGATGAAGCTGCTGTCCTCACAAATCCACACAGCAAACAAGGTCCTCAGAGAGCAAGGTAGAACTCCTCGAAAAACACGAAACCAGAAAATGTGCGAGAAACCAAAATCGTAGCCTCACCTGTTGCGAATCCAACGGCGAAGAAATCTCTCGAAAAGATTGTCGGAGTAGGCCGGGGGAGCTCGTTCACTGCAGAACGACGGAAGAAGCACCGAAGAAAGAGCGCGCGCCGCACCAAGAAAATGAGAATCTCGAAAAGCGTGCCCCAAAAATCCCCAAACTCTGCAGATGGAAGCTCCTCTGCGAGAGGAACAACTTTGCTGAAGACCCCCCATCAGTTTGAAGCTCAGAAGTGGAGGAAAAGGGGCGAACAAGGCGGCTCGGATCATTTAAATAGGCCCAGAAAATAAATGTAGAAAAGACGGTAGAGTGCCAATTTCCGGGCGCCCGGAAGTTCCTGGCTGCTACAGTGTTGGGCCCGGCCCAACACTGTGCAGGCCCGAAACCTCCACGGGCCTCCACGTCGCCCACAACACAGCGGACAGCCGTGCGGGGCCACCCAGCGGGCGACACGTGACCCAACGAGGAGTCGAAACGTGGCGGCTCCCCGGTCAACGCGCGCCTGACGCGCCCACGTGCGTGCGCCAGCGCCGCCTGCGCACAGTGTCGGGCACGCGCCCCGAGGCGAGCGCACCAGCTCGGTCCACCGAGTGCACAACACCGCGCCAACAGCAGGACGACAGGTGTCCATCCTCCGGTGCACGCAGGCGTTGTGGACCGCGCACCTGCCCGCGCGCTGCGCGCTGCCCGCGCCTGCCCGCCACCGTGCCTGCGTCCGCGCCGCCGTGCTCCGCCGCCGCCGCCGCCGGCCGGAACAGTACCAAGCTGCCTCGAAAACCGTGCGCGACACCCGGGCTTCGAAAAATGCAAATAAATAGTCCATCTTCATAGTTTTCGCGCGCTGCATCCAAATCCGATGTCTGTTTCTCCAAACTCTCATCCGAAAATTTGCCGAAGGCCCCCGGAAAGCCCACTTGATCCGATTTTCGCGCCGGGTCCATTTCAAAAATCCAATTTGCCAAATTCCATCTCTAAAAATTCCCGAAGGCATCCGGAGAGGTGATCTTTTGTCACGCCCCGGGTGTAAACCAGAACCCGGGCCCGTCTACAGATCCGCCATGCACACGGTATTTCCCGTGTACACGAAGCGCCAAACCTGCTCAGAAAAAAGAGATAACCATAAAAGAGCAATAAAACAGAGCTGAACTAAAACTAATACATCTTAGACTGAAGCTGGAAATAAAATACAATACATCTGTATAAATGATACATCTGTCTCTCCCAGCTCACCAAATAAATACAACCTGCTGGCAAAAGCCAGTCCCAAATGTAAAAGTACAACCGTCTGAGGAAACCTGGGTACACCAACAGTCCAGCTAACACGCTCATCCTGCCTCGAGATCTACCTACTCAGCCGTCCTCTCTCCTCGACCCGCCGCTGAAAGCCCAGCAGCACCCGCAGAAGTCACTGCAAAATAAGGAAGAAGAAAAAGAGGAAAGAAGAATGGGGGTGAGAACTACTAGTAAACTAGTAGCCTCCCCTAGTGGGTAAAACCTCAAACTCTGACACACCCACTAGGCCTACCAGAGGCAAAAAGGAAAGAAGAGTGGTAAGAAATGAAACCGCTGCAAAAGGGAAATCTACCACTACTATGCCTCTAAAATACAGTCCTAGACTGGAATAACCGTATGCCACAATAACCAACCGTCCCAGATAAACCCAATCTGTACCGCCCTCATCATCGGGCAAGAAAGCCGCGCCGATGTGATAGCAAAATTCCTGCTGCCGCCCTCATCATCGGGCAAATAAGCCGCGCCGATGTGATAGCAAACCTGTCCATAACCATCTAGCCCCGGCCTCCGAAGGGGATCTCGAGGGGAGCTACCCACACGAGTAAAGCACCACCGGCCAATAACCACGCCGGGGTAATAAAAGCCTCACCGGGCAATAACCGCGCCGGTGATAAAAGCAGGATTGGATCACAACTATAAAGCCCCCAGTGGAACACAACCCTCCACTAAAAGAAAACTGATTCCCCAATCAGATGCAAGAGTAACCATCCGGTCAATCGCCCAATATCCGCGATTGCCGCAATACCCCACAATCCACGACCAGGTCTAACAACCGACCTCCGGTCAACCGCCCAATATCCGCGGTCGCCGTAAAAACCCACAATCACAAACATGTCCCACATCCGACATCTGGTCAACCGCCTACTATCCGCGGTTGCCACAAAACCCTCTAGTCCATAATCATGCCTTATCACCGATGTCCTATAACCGACATCCGGTCAACCGCCCAATATCCGCGGTCGCCGCCAAAACCCGTGATCCATAATCCAGGCCCCGGCTACACTATCCCAAACCCCTGCTCAAACCCGAGCAAACCCACCTGACTAACAAAAGGAGAAAGAAGCAAACAAGGTTTCTCCTAAGTCAAGTTCCAGCATGAAAGTGTAGCGATAAAAGATGGCCTACCTAGATGTCCAAACAAGCATGCAAGTGTTCTCAAGGAAATAAAGAAAAGGCGACCAATAGTGGTTCCACATGTGTAACAATTAATGGCTCCGCATAGATATAACCATCATGCTAAAACATTATCCAACCACACATGTCTATGATCCATGATAAAGCGTCACTATCCACCTATGCATGTCATAAAATCCTCAACTAGTACCAACCACTAACAGGGTCATCATATAGTCCAAATAAAGAGATCACTCTAATATTCCTAGTGAGCATGTCAAAATAGAGGTAAACAACAACCACCCACCTCGATCGCTAATTCCAAGTCCCAAAAAGTGCCCTCGCCCAAACTGATAAGCCGCCGCGATTGCTGTACAAAATTCCCAAAAGAACATACATAAATAACATACAATGCTCACACAAAACTGTCCCAAACACAACAGTCCACAGTTCCCCTGTTTTTACCTGCGAGAAATGCCCAGAAAATTCTAAGAAAAATACTGTCACGATCCTCGCGACGAACCCGTCGAAACGACTACCTGCACACTCAAATCCGAGTTTCCTACACTGAGAAACAATTCCAACAAGAGAACCACCTCGAAACAAACTGCTCACAAAAACTGAACCACAAGGTTCTGTAAACAGGGATATTCACCTTCGGGGCAAAATTCAGAAAATTCCAAGAAACTTTGGGGATATTCCTCGTGATGTGTAGATGCAAAATGCCTCTTGAATCGCCCCAATCCGATGCCTGTGCGCGAAGATATCGCCAAAATACCGCACCGCTGTCCCAAAACTCCGCCCCAGAAAATGAGGTCAAAAGGTGATCCAAAAAACCCATGAACAGCTCGGAATGGGAAAAACCAGTAAACATGGGAAATGTAGCCCTACCTGTCATGAAGCCAACGGCGCAAGAATCGTCTCATTCGAAGGTCGGAGTAAGCCGGGGGAGTCCTCGCACAGAAATGCGACGAAGAAGAACACAAACGAACGAGCGTCGCGCCGCGCCGTAAAAATGGTAACCTCGGGATGCGTGCCGCTGAAAAATCTGGAAATCTGCAGATGGAATCGCCACAGGGAAAGGAGCATTTCTTGTGAAGGTTGCACAGTGAAAATCCGCGCAGAGAAGAAGCTCTCTGCAAAAGAACTCGGCCTTTTATATGCTGGGAGAAACAAATCTGAAAATACCCAACATGTCCCATTTTCCGGGCGCTCCAACTTTCGGGCGGCTACAGTGTTGGGCCCGGCCCAACACTGTGCGCGCCCGAAAGTCCACCGGGCCTCCACGTCGCCCCCTGCACAGCGGACAGCCACGCTGGCCGCCCACTGCGCGACGCGTGGGCCAATGCCGTGGCGACACGTGGCGCGCACCCAGTCAACGCCCGCCTGCCGCGCCCACGTGCCCGCCTGCGCCCGCCGCCTGCGCCCCCTGCCAGGCGCGAATCCCGAGGCGCCCCGGTTCACCTCCGTGGACCCAGACTCCATGAGCCCACCAACCAGAAGACGCCACGTGTCCCGCCGGTCCATGCACCACGCCCGACTGCTCCGTAGACCAAGTCCACTGCACCGACCAACCCAAAGAAGCCACGTGTCCAACCCGGTCCACCGTGCTCCCCGCACTCTCCGTAGACCCCGCCCCGCGGACCGGCCCACTCCCGAGCCGCCACGCGTCCCGCCCCCGGTGCACGCCTGCCGCGTGGACCGGGCGGCCCGCGCCTCTGCCCGCCGCGCTGCCCGCGGCCGCTCCGCCGCTGCCCGCCGCCGCCGCCGCTGCCCGCCGGCGGCCGGAGACACTGTTCCGGCATGAACAGTACCCGAAGCTCAAAAATAACAAGTGGGTAGTCCGTTTTGACCGTTTTCGCGCGCTGAATCCAAATTTGACGTCCATTTTGCCAAATTCCAACCCCAAAATTTGCCGATGGCATCCGGAAAGGTATTCCTTGGTCCAAACTTCACGCTGAGTCCATTTTTAATATCCGCATCGCGCAAAACCACTTCTAACGATCCGACGGAGTCCATTGATCACCCACGTGATCCATTAAGCCCGAAGTCCGCCACTTGTGTCCAATTGGTGCACAAACACCTCCAACGCACAGTACAGGCTCCCCAGATGTCACCAATGACTCTACCACAGCTCTGCAGAGATCCAGGTCATCACATCCTCCCCCACTAAAAGAAAGTTTCGTCCTCGAAACTAAAGTTATTCCTCACTCCGAAACCTCAACCAAATAGAGGGGGTAAATATCCAATCATCCACCACTCAAGCTCCCAAGGCTGTCTAACACCTCCTCCAGAGACGCGATACAACCCTCGGGTCTCTAACTAGAACAAAATAGAGGCGGGCATTCCAGAAAACCGCACCACCTCATCCAAGTACAGCTGGGCTAACCGCTCGAGCTACCAAGTAGTCTGCATCAGTACACGCATCCGCTCCTCCCAAGGTCTCAAATAATCCAACCACAAGTCCATCGGCACAAATGCTCGATCCCAATACCTCTGTACCCCTAAGGTACCCAATATAAGTCCCCTCCAACTGATCACGTAGACTCTGCTCTCTAATCTCTAAACCGTCGGGATGTAGAAGCAATTCCCCGACTCTCTGGCATCAACACCCAGCCAAAAGTCTACTCATCCACAGCGAAACATCCGCCTCGCTCCCGAAGTCAAAACTATAGAGGCGAAGATAACCCTCAAGCGACCCAAGCACACCAACACCTCCGGGCCTGGCTCCCCAAGAAAACTGTCCTTGCGGCATAATCAACCGCCGCGAAAGGAAACCGAACCCGCCAGCCCAACAAGTGACCACCACACCGACCGATGTAACATATGTGCTCCGACAGTCTCAGAAATCCACTATCCTGGAAAAAGAAATCGGGAATGCCTCCACCGACTGATCTGTCCTCTATCACCCGGCGCCAAGCGCCTTAACTAGAACTCGTCTCAGGCGGTAGATCCCAATCCAAAGGAACCACAATACCACACTCCACACCCGGCGCTTACTCCCACGAGGCGTCCTAAATCCGTACTGGAGGGACCCAATGAGTTAAAAGGTATCCCGGCGCAATCCACTCTCAGACACTCATATCCTATGCGCCCCGTCCCCCTACACATGGAGCGTGCAGTTCAGCAACTGCGTTAACTCTTGCCATAAAGACCTTCAAGTACTCTCTATCCCCCACCGAACAAGACCCTGCCTCCAAGGGCTCCATACTCAATCCCACGAATCGGGGTGACTCATCCGCCAAAACTAGCTTGCTCGATCGTCGCAAACCCACAGCTTACCCGCTGTCGACTATCCACCCTGCCTCGGTGCCCCAACCCTAAACGTCGGCACGGAGGGGGCTACTCGCTACTCCGACCACTGTGCCACTGCGCTGATCCGACAACTGTGTCCCTACGCTGATCCGACAACTGTGTCACCACTCCGACAACTGTGCCACTGCGCTGACCCGACAACTGTGTCACCACTCCGACAACTGTGCCACTGCGCTGATCCGACAACTGTGTCACCACTCCGACAACTGTGCCACTGCGCTGATCCGACAACTGTGTCACCACTCCGACAACTGTGCCACTGCGCTGATCCGACAACTGTGTCACCACTCCTACAACTGTGCCACTGCGCTGATCCGACAACTGTGTCACCACTCCGACAACTGTGCCACTGCGCTGATCCGACAACTGTGTCACCACTCCGACAACTGTGCCACTGCGCTGATCCGACAACTGTGTCACCACTCCGACAACTGTGCCACTGCGCTGCTGATCTGCCTCCAACACACCTACCCTTCGGGTCCGGAGCTCTCAGACTCCAATCTGGGTATCCGGCCCGAAACAACCAGCTCTGACCCAACTGCCGCACCAAGGTGCACCCGGGTCAGGGCCCAACGTCGGGGAGACACCGCTCACCACGACAAAACCGCAAATCAGCACACCCCAAACACTCGACCCAATCTAGCGAAAGTCAAAGACATCCCTCTATTTTTGTAACTTTATGTTGTCTGCAGCCAACATAACTGTCCCACAAAAATAGGATATGTCGATCCCTCTTCACTCACAGGAAGAGTCAAACAAATAAATCACCGACTTTCGCAAAATGTCGCGTCTCTCACGCACAAACATCCTAGGGTCCGCCGAAAAGCCTAGGGTTTCCTAAGTCCCAAATGACCTATCCCTAAGCTCTGATACCACCTAATCTGTCACGCCCCGGGTGTAAACCAGAACCCGGGCCCGTCTACAGATCCGTCGTGCACACGGTATTTTCCGTGTACACGAAGCGCCAAACCTGCTCAGAAAAAAGAGATAACCATAAAAGAGCAATAAAACAGAGCTGAACTAAAACTAATACATCTCAGACTGAAGCTGGAAATAAAATACAATACATCTGTATAAATGATACATCTGTCTCTCCCAGCTCACCAAATAAATACAACCTGCTGGCAAAAGCCAGTCCCAAATGTAAAAGTACAACCGTCTGAGGAAACCTGGGTACACCAACAGTCCAGCTAACACGCTCATCCTGCCTCGAGATCTACCTACTCAGCCGTCCTCTCTCCTCGACCCGCCGCTGAAAGCCCAGCAGCACCCGCAGAAGTCACTACAAAACAAGGAAGAAGAAAAAGAGGAAAGAAGAATGGGGGTGAGAACTACTAGTAAACCAGTAGCCTCCCCTAGTGGGTAAAACCTCAAGCTCTGACACACCCACTAGGCCTACCAGAGGCAAAAAGGAAAGAAGAGTGGTAAGAAATGAAACCGCTGCAAAAGGGAAATCTACCACTACTATGCCTCTAAAATACAGTCCTAGACTGGAATAACCGTATGCCACAATAACCAACCGTCCCAGATAAACCCAATCTGTACCGCCCTCATCATCGGGCAAGAAAGCCGCGCCGATGTGATAGCAAAATTCCTGCTGCCGCCCTCATCATCGGGCAAATAAGCCGCGCCGATGTGATAGCAAACCTGTCCATAACCGTCTAGCCCCGGCCTCCGAAGGGGATCTCGAGGGGAGCTACCCACACGAGTAAAGCACCACCGGCCAATAACCGCGCCGGGGTAATAAAAGCCTCACCGGGCAATAACCGCGCCGGTGATAAAAGCAGGATTGGATCACAACTATAAAGCCCCCAGTGGAACACAACCCTCCACTAAAAGAAAACTGATTCCCCAATCAGATGCAAGAGTAACCATCCGGTCAATCGCCCAATATTCGCGATTGCCGCAATACCCCACAATCCACGACCAGGTCTAACAACCGACCTCCGGTCAACCGCCCAATATCCGCGGTCGCCGTAAAAACCCACAATCACAAACATGTCCCACATCCGACATCTGGTCAACCGCCTACTATCCGCGGTTGCCACAAAACCCTCTAGTCCCTAATCATGCCTTATCACCGATGTCCTATAACCGACATCCAGTCAACCGCCCAATATCCGCGGTCGCCGCCAAAACCCGTGATCCATAATCCAGGCCCCGGCTACACTATCCCAAACCCCTGCTCAAACCCGAGCAAACCCACCTGACTAACAAAAGGAGAAAGAAGCAAACAAGGTTTCTCCTAAGTCAAGTTCCAGCATGAAAGTGTAGCGATAAAAGATGGCCTACCTAGATGTCCAAACAAGCATGCAAGTGTTCTCAAGGAAATAAAGAAAAGGCGACCAATAGTGGTTCCACATGTGTAACAATTAATGGCTCCGCATAGATATAACCATCATGCTAAAACATTATCCAACCACACATGTCTATGATCCATGATAAAGCGTCACTATCCACCTATGCATGTCATAAAATCCTCAACTAGTACCAACCACTAACAGGGTCATCATATAGTCCAAATAAAGAGATCACTCTAATATTCCTAGTGAGCATGTCAAAATAGAGGTAAACAACAACCACCCACCTCGATCGCTAATTCCAAGTCCCAAAAAGTGCCCTCGCCCAAACCGATAAGCCGCCGCGATCGCTGTACAAAATTCCCAAAAGAACATACATAAATAACATACAATGCTCACACAAAACTGTCCCAAACACAACAGTCCACAGTTCCCCTGTTTTTACCTGCGAGAAATGCCCGGAAAATTCCAAGAAAAATACTGTCACGATCCTCGCGACGAACCCGTCGAAACGACTACCTGCACACTCAAATCCGTGTTTCCTACACTGAGAAACAATTCCGACAAGAGAACCACCTCGAAACAAACTGCTCACAAAAACTGAACCACAAGGTTCTATAAACAGGGATATTCACCTTCGGGGCAAAATTCAGAAAATTCCAAGAAACTTTGGGAATATTCCTCGTGATGTGTAGATGCAAAACGCCTCTTGAATCGCCCCAATCCGATGCCTGTGCGCGAAGATATCGCCAAAATACCGCACCGCTGTCCCAAAACTCCGCCCCAGAAAATGAGGTCACAAGGTGATCCGAAAAACCCATGAACAGCTCGGAATGGGAAAAACCAGTAAACATGGGAAACGTAGCCCTACCTGTCGTGAAGCCAACGGCGCAAGAATCGTCTCATTCGGAGGTCGGAGTAAGCCGGGGGAGTCCTCGCACCGAAATGCGACGAAGAAGAACACAAACGAACGAGCGTCGCGCCGCGCCGTAAAAATGGTAACCTCGGGATGCGTGCCGCTGAAAAATCTGGAAATCTGCAGATGGAATCGCCACAGGGAGAGGAGAATTTCTTGTGAAGGTTGCACAGTGAAAATCCGCGCAGAGAAGAAGCTCTCTACAAAAGAACTCGGCCTTTTATATGCTGGGAGAAACAAATCTGAAAATACCCAACATGTCCCATTTTCCGGGCGCTCCAACTTTCGGGCGGCTACAGTGTTGGGCCCGGCCCAACACTGTGCGCGCCCGAAAGCCCACCGGGCCTCCACGTCGCCCCCCGCACAGCGGACAGCCACGCTGGCCGCCCACTGCGCGACGCGTGGGCCAATGCCGCGGCGACACGTGGCGCGCACCCAGTCAACGCCCGCCTGCCGCGCCCACGTGCCCGCCTGCGCCCGCCGCCTGCGCCCACTGCCAGGCGCGAATCCCGAGGCACCCCGGTTCACCTCCGTGGACCCAGACTCCATGCGCCCACCAACCAGAAGATGCCACGTGTCCCGCCGGTCCATGCACCACCCCCGACTGCTCCGTAGACCAAGTCCACTGCACCGACCAACCCAAAGAAGCCACGTGTCCAACCCCGTCCACCGTGCGCCCCGCACTCTCCGTAGACCCCGCCCCGCGGACCGGCCCACTCCCGAGCCGCCACGCGTCCCGCCCCCGGTGCACGCCTGCCGCGTGGACCGGGCGGCCCGCGCTTCTGCCCGCCGCGCTGCCCGCGGCCGCTCCGCCGCTGCCCGCCGCCGCCGCCGCTGCCCGCCGGCGGCCGGAGACACTGTTCCGGCATGAACAGTACCCGAAGCTCAAAAATAACAAGTGGGTAGTCCGTTTTGACCGTTTTCGCACGGTGAATCCGAATTTGACGTCCATTTTGCCAAATTCCAACCCCAAAATTTGCCGATGGCATCCAGACTTCGCGTTGAGTCCATTTTTAATATCCGCATCGCGCAAAACCACTTCTAACGATCCGACGGAGTCCATTGATCACCCACGTGATCCATTAAGCCCGAAGTCCGCCACTTGTGTCCAATTGGTGCACAAACACCTCCAACTCACAGTACAGGCTCCCCAGATGTCACCAATGACTCTACCACAGCTCTGCAGAGATCCAGGTCATCACATCTTTTATCCAAACTTCGCCCTAAGTCCAAATTTGACATCCGTGTTGGAGAGTACCGGGACTTCGGATAGTGCACCGACCTCGCAAGATGGCGTGGTGTGGATGATTTGCATTGGACGAGTTCAAATTATGTTTACAGTTGAGTTCGGGTTGATTCGGATCAACGCGGAAGCCCCAGCTTGAATCAGATTTTTCGGGCATTGTGCGCCGTTAGAGGACTGGTTTTTTTGAGCCCCGACTACGCCGTGGTGCGCAGAAAAGTTGGGAAAGTTTGGAACAAGTATATATTCTATTTACAGCGGAGTTCGGGAGGTTCCGGATTGATGCGGAGGCCCCGAAGGCAAAAAGTGAGTTGGAGTCGGCAGTTTTGGAGCCGGTTTTTGGATTGAGCACACCGACTCCACAGTGGAGCTTTTTTAGTGGGAAAAACTTTGGACATGCGTATTTTCATATTACAGCGGAGTTCGGGAGGTTTCGGACTGATGCGGAGGCCCCGAAGGCAAAAAGTTAGTTGGAGTTGGCTATTTTGGATTATTTAATTAATTTAAATATTAAGTATTGGTTGGTCTGTGAGGTATTGGAATTAGAGGAAGAAAGAGAAAGAAAGGAAGCGAGAGAGAGTGAGGGTGGGGAGTCTAATTAATTAGTGTGTGCTTCAGCTGTCCTGCACCAAGCCCCCACTAATTAAGCTATCTTAATTAGTTAGCTGCCACCTCACTTCGTCACCTTCACCTGCAAACAGAGGAGTTGATGGAAAATAGAGGAAAGAGAGAAATAGAGAAAAGAAGGAAGAAGAAGAAGGAAAATGATGGGAAAAGATGAAAAGGTTGAGAGATGTGTTGGTCTGGACCTACTGCGAGGAGCCGCGGGGCCGAGCGGAGAGCGCGACGAGCGGCGCGCGCGCGACGGCTTTGTTCGAGGTAGGTTGCTATTTTCTTTTAGAGAGAGAGTGAGAGCTCGGTTAGAGAGAGAGTGCTTGGTGTTGTTGGACTGCTTGTCCATGGTGTTCGACGAGCTGTGGTGGCCGCAGCGGGGGAGCCGCGCGGGCGCACAAGGGAGCGCGCGCGGCTGGCGCAAGCTGCTGCGCGGGTGTGCGCAGCAGGGCGCCGCGCAGTGCGCGGTTGGGCACTGCGCAGCGCGCGGCTGGCACTAGCTGCTGCGCGGGTGTGCGCAGCAGGGCGCCGCGCAGTGCGCGGTTGGGCACTGCGCAGCGCGCGGTTGCGCACAAGCTGCTACGCGGGTGTGCGCAGCAGGCCGCCGCGCAGTGCGCGATTGGGCACTGCGCAGCGCGCGGCTGGGCGCCGCGCAGCGGGTGCCCAGGGCGCCGCGCTGCGCAGCTGGGCGCCGCGCGGCAGGGCCATGCGCCGCGCGGCAGGGCCATACGCCGTGCGGCAGGCCCTTGAGCCGCGCGGCAGGCGGCAGGCGGCAGGCACGCCAGCGGCACGGGCAGCAGC
Organism: Tillandsia leiboldiana; assembly: GCA_029204045.2. Classification (NCBI taxonomy): domain Eukaryota; kingdom Viridiplantae; phylum Streptophyta; class Magnoliopsida; order Poales; family Bromeliaceae; genus Tillandsia; species Tillandsia leiboldiana. The sequence goes on along the minus strand of JAQNDB010000034.1, from coordinate 80,819 downwards.
CGCGCAACGCTGTTGGTCGGCACGCGGGGTTTTCGCGTTAGGGTCTTGTTTTTCGCCGGCGATCGCGTGGATTGGCCGAGTTGACTGAGTTTTGTCGTTTTCCCCCTTTTCTCTCACAGGACGCCGTCATCGTGGTAGTTTTCGGCGTGGTGCCGTGCGGAGCCCGAGTCGAGTGCGCGACACATGAATTTCGGCGGAGCAGTTTGGGCAGTGTTCGTGTGATTGTGGGTGCTTTATTGGCTGAGGTCTTGTGATGTGGGGGTGTAATTAAACTTTTTGAGTGCTATGCAGTGTACTGTGGGTTACCTATAAGATGATGGACTTGGATTTATGTAATGTGGGTGTATGTGTGGTGTATATGCTGGGAGCTTAATATGAGGGTTAATTATGTGTATGTGTGAAGTGTGTGTGCTGTGAGCATTTATTTATTAGTATGCTGTTGGGTATTTGGAGCTCACAGAGTGGTGTGTGAGAGTATGTGTTTTTGTGTTGATGTAATTAGTGTGTGTGTGTATAAGTGTAATTGTGTTAAGGTGAGCATGCTGTTGGTGGATTGTGATGTACTTGGGCCTTTGTTTGCACTGTGAGTGGTCGTGGAGTGAGCCAAAGTACGCGCGGATTTTCTCCAGAGGTGAGTATTTGGGATTCCAAGTTTTATTGGATTTTTAGATTTCTTTACGTGGTTTTGACGGATTATTAAGCGTGGTTGGTTGGTTACTTGTGCATGTGCTGCGAGTTGGCCGTGGGTGAGCCGGATGAATGCATTTTTGTCGTGAGGACTCGGGTGGATTTATTTGAGCTTCCGGGGGATTTTTCCGTGGTTCGTGGCAGTGTGCGCGCGCGCGGCGCGATTTTCAAGGTTTCGTCAGATTGTGGATTCGGCGTTTCCCCGACGTCGGCTTTGCCTGCGGAAAGCGTTTCAGGTGGGTGCTCTGTTCCCAGAACCGGTGGACGGTTCTCTAATTCTTATATTAGAATGCATGCATGTTTAAGATACAATAATTGTATGTTATTGTGAGGTAAGCTAGGAAGGATGATTGTATAAAGGAAATTGCAAGATTTAATATTCATATTAAATATTCGCGAGGACTTGCAGCATTTATATATTCATGATGATGAATTGTAAATGATTACCTAAGGGACTTACCCTATGCGATTGACAGTATGCTTGTATGAGATTATGGACTTTTTAGTAGCACTTGCATCTCCAGGAGACTAGATACTAGTAAATGGTTATATCTTGCATAAAGGTATGTGGTCTAATACTTTGGGAATATTATGTTAAGGAGAATATCATGTTTTATCTGGTTGGTGATTGTTTATGCATGTGTAAAGGTTGGCATTTGACATACTTGTACACTGGATACTTAAGCGATAGTATGCCTTAGTTCTTGTAAGAATTGGTCACCTGTACTTAACTTGCTAAGTGAAGGAAATTTGCATGCTTATATGGTCATCTAGTTAGGCCATCTTTTACTGCTACACTACTTTTGGAACTTGACTTAGGAGAAACCATGTTATTCCTTTCTCCTTCTGTGTTAGTCAGGCGGTCTGTGTCGCTCGGGTGCGAGCAGGGGTCGGGGGTAGTGTAGCCGGGACATTGGTGTCAGGGACGGGTTGGGCTGGATCATAGACGGCAGGGTATTGCGGCAACCGCGAATATTGGGCGGTTGACCGGACATTTATTTATGCACCAGATTGGTTATCAGATTTCTCTAGTGGGCGGAGTTTTTTACTTATTTAGTGTGCGACCGTGCCGGTCAGGAGCCGGTCTATCACTTAATTAGTGTGCGACCGTGCCGGTCAGGAGCCGGTCTGCCACTTAATTACTGTGCCACCGTGCCGGTCAGGAGCCGGTCTGTTACTTATTTGGGTGCAACCGTACCGGTCAGTAGTCGGTCTGTCACCTATTTTGGGATGCGACCGTACCGGTCAGTAGTCGGTCAGTATTCCCGCAGATGAGTTCTTGAGTTCGACAGCAGAGCAGGCAGTACCGGGTTCTTTACCGGCCCATTTGATTGGGTTTATTCGGTCAGATATCTTTATTGTTGCACTCGTGCCTGGGGGGCTGAGTGGAGTCTAGTAGCTGTGTTTAGACCAGTACTAGTGTTGTTGGGGGCCGTTTGGTTTGACGGTGGTCCCGTGTCGTGTGAGTACTTTGACCGTTATGTGAGAGGTTGAGCCTTTAGAGAGGGGCATGATAGCTGTTGAGTGTCTTCAGCTTTCTTGTTCAGTACTTACTGCATTGGTTATTTTCATGTCTCTTGAGGACTTGGTGGGCAGACCGTCGAGCCTGATGATGGTACCCACCGAGAACTCCCTTTTCGGTGTAGTTCTCACACCCATTGGGGGTTTTTCCCCCCTCCCTTTCTTTCCTCTCCTTTGTTTTGCAGAGTCTTAGCAGGTGTTGCTGATTCTGCGGTCGTTGATCGAGGCGAGGGAGTCGCGAGCTAGATCCCTACCCATGATTGGAGAGTAGCGGTACCCCTTCAGAGGAGAGCTTCAGTAGATTAGTTGTTTTATTTCCTCTTTTGAGAGACTGATGTAGTGAGGATGTGATATGTATTGAGTGACTGTACACTGATGTATTTATTGGAGATATTTCCCTATTGAGTTCTTAGTTGTGTATATGAGGATACTGTATGATTATCATTTTTTGGAGATGGACATTGTTGTATTATTTCCAGTTGTACAGTGGTTGTTTTTCGTTATACAGCAGATTTTTTATTTATAGCTCTGATATCTGTTTAGCTGTAGTACTTTTCTTGCAGGTAGGACGCTTCGCCTATGCGGGTTTGGCATAGGTGGCGGATCTGTTAGCGAGCCCGGGTCGCAGTTTCGACCCCGGGGCGTGACAGATTAGGTTGGTATCAGAGCCTAGGTTGTAGGTCATGGTTGACTTAGAAACCCTAGGCTTATGGTTTGACCCTTGGATGACTTCGTGAGAGTCGTGATTGATAGCGAGAGTCCTGATTGAGTTTTATACCTCTCCCAGGGGACGGGACGAGTGATTGGCATGTTTATTCTCCTAAGTGATTATGTTGGCTGCAGACAACATAATGCTGTGGAATGGGTGACATGCTCTAGACTTTCGCTGGATTGGGTCGAGTGGCTTTTGTGTGCTGATTTGCAGTTTCGTCGTGGCGAGCGGTGTCTCCCCGACGCTGGGTTTTGACCCGTGTGCATCCTGTCATAGCCGTTGAGCTTGGGCGGTTGGTTTTGGGCCGGATGCCCGGATTGAGGTCAGAGAACTCCGGACCCAGATGACAGGATTGGCAGAGGCTTATCAGCGGCAGAGTGAGCAGCTGGTCTGGGTGACACAGTTGTCGGAGCAGCGGACAGCTCGACAGTGCTTTCCTTCTGAGGTCACCTGGTTGCAGTATCCTCAGAGGCGGGGATTTCTGTGGCACCGATGGAGTGAGTAGCCCCCTCTGTGCCAATGTTTAGTGCCGAGGCACCGAGGCAGGGTGGATAGTTGACAACTGGTGAGCTGAGGGGACATGATCAATTTATGGAGCCAGATTTGACAGATGAACCACCCCGACTCGTAAGATTGAGTTTGGAGTCTTTGGAGGCAGAGTCGTGGTTGGTGGTGATGGAGTGATCAAATGAGAGCCTCCCTGTGCTAGAGAGTTTATGCAGTTGTTGAACTGCGCGCTCCAGGTTTCGAGGGACGAGGCGCATAGGATGTGTGAGACTGGGAGTGGATTGCGCCAGGATACCTTTCAGTTTATTCAGTCCCTCCGTTATAGGTTTTGATGCCTCGTTGGAGTAGGCATTGTTTATGGAGCGTGGCGCTGCAGTTCATTTGGATAGGGATCTGCCACCAGAGGCGAGTTTTGGATATTGGTGCCAGGCGCCGGGTGATGGAGGACAGATCGGCCGGCAGAGGCATTTCTGATTTCTTTTTCCAGGGTAGTGGATTTCTAAGATGCCAGAAATCGGGTGGTCCCCGATGGCAGTATCAGCGTCTTTATCAGAGTGGCGCTGCTGTAGCGTGGATTTGTTATCTGCGGAGGACCCTATTCGTCACCTCAATGTGAGCAGAGACTGAGGTCGTGCTCCCTTGTGGATAATCCTGATTTCCAGGCAGATTGAGCGATGACCACTTGCATTGAGCGGATGAATCTGTGCCGCCCGATTGGAGGGCGCCACGGCAGTGGATCGAGTTGTTGCAAGTGTGACTTTATTACATCCATCGGAGTTCGAGCATGTGGATGCCGACACCGCTTGTGCATGGTTCAATAGAGCAGGGATAGCTTCGCGTGGGCCAGAGATGGGACTGTTGGCTTGTGCACGTGAGGATCAGGTTCTAGATCATGTATAGCACATGGATGAGTGTTGCCAGTCCTGCCCAGTGCAGATAGGATCTTGGATTTCATCCATTGAGCTGCTAGTCCTTCATCAGCTCCAAGATGCTGCTATGAAGTTGGTTAGGGATTGGGTATCCCAATGGCTTGCTATCATGGATTGTCGAGAGAGGAGATAACCCTCCATGGACCTGGTTAGGAGGAGTATGCTTATAGAGGAAGCTAGAGCACGACAGAGGTTGAGTGGTGGTCGTATCGCTTGGCTAGCGACTGTAGAGGAGGTGCCTACGGCGGCACCGGGACTAAAGAATATCTTCATCGCCCGTGTGATCCCGGGTAAAAGTCTACCTGATCTGATATTGAAGCCGCCGTTTAGTGAGATTGGGATCGAGATAGTGATTGACGTGGTTTTGGAAACTGCGTCAATTTCGGTAGTACCTCTTGGAGTATCACCCGTGAGGCAGAGAGCTGTTAGCGCAGCTGTAGGATCCGATGGATTGAGAGGCCTGTGTGACCCAGTACCACTTCGTGGGAATACGATAGTGGGGATCTGAGACATTGATACTTGAGTATGATGCCACGCCGTTGGTACACGACAGTGATGCCACATTGTGAGTACACAACAGTGAGGGTTCTATGATGGTTTGAGTACAGACAGAATTGGTTTGCATTAGGAATTGGCCGAGATCGACAATTATTGTCGAGGTGAGGAGCTTCTTGGACTGGGCAGTGCCAGGAGAGCTTGGCAATCGGACGAAGAGACTGATATCAGCATCGGTTTGGATGATTGCTGGTGGATGGAGTTTTTAAAGATGTAAGGTTGATCGTATAGCATATCATTATCCCGGCGATGACATTAGGGTCAGTACGCCTTGGCTAGGCGAGCAGTGCAACCTTGGAATGAGGTGATCGAATCTGTGGATGCCACTTTTGAAACTTGGAATTTGAGAGTTGGAATTTTGGGAATGTTCCCTAAGTTGAAATTCTTCCCCTGTAAGGGATGTGAGAGTGCATTTGTGGAATTTTGAGCGTTTTGGTTGCTAAGAAGCAACGAATGAGTTATGCCTAGTGGAGGCTTGGAGTTTTGGATTTGTAGACCCTGACTGTTGGAAGCCACTAGCCGCAGGAATATTTATATAGATTTGAGTTTACGCGCGGAGTTTGGTCCGTGAGTAATTATCTGGATGGAAGAAGTATATTTGACCCCTGGCATGTTTTGGATCTCACTTCCTTGGAATTGGACGAGGATTTGAGCTTTTAGGAGCGACTGCAAATTCTAGCTCGTGAAGCTAAGGAATTGTGCAGACGGATTATACCTTGAGTGAAGGTTCAGTGGAGCCATTTTGATGAGTGAGAACGGCCACTTGAGAGCTTGAGGATGAGTTGCGTGTTTCCTATCCCCATTTGATTGAGCCACCCTCCAGAGTTATGGATTTATTCTGGTTTCGAGGACGAAACCTTTTTAAGGAGGGGAGAGTGTAGAGTACTGAGACTTCGGATAGTGCACCAACCTCGCAAGATGGCGTGGTGTGGAGGATTTGCATTGGATGAGTTCAAATTATGTTTACAGTTGAGTTCGGGTTGATTCGGATCAACGCGGAAGCCCCAGCTTGAATCAGATTTTTCGGGCATTGTGCGCCGTTAGAGGACTGGTTTTGTTGAGCACTGACTCCGCCGTGGTGTGCAAAAACATTGGGAAAGTTTGGAACAAGTATATATTCTATTTACAGCGGAGTTCGGGAGGTTCCGGATTGATGCGGAGGCCCCGAAGGCGAAAAGTGAGTTGGAGTCGGCAGTTTTGGAGCCGGTTTTTGGATTGAGCACACCGACTCCACAGTGGAGTTTTTTGAGTGGGAAAAACTTTGGACATGCGTATTTTCATATTACAGCGGAGTTCGGGAGGTTCCGGACTGATGCGGAGGCCCCGAAGGCAAAAAGTGAGTTGGAGTTGGCTATTTTGGATTATTTAATTAATTTAAATATTAAGTATTGGTTGGTCTGTGAGGTATTGGAATTAGAGGAAGAAAGAGAAAGAAAGGAAGTGAGAGAGAGTGAGGATGGGGAGTCTAATTAATTAGTGTGTGCTACAGCTGTCCTGCACCAAGCCCCCACTAATTAAACTATCTTAATTAGTTAGCTGCCACCTCACTTCGTCACCTTCACCTGCAAACAGAGGAGTTGATGGAAAACAGAGGAAAGAGAGAAATAGAGAAAAGAAGGAGGAAGAAGAAGGAAAATGATGGGAAAAGATGAAAAGGTTGAGAGATGTGTTGGTCTGGACCTACTGCGAGGAGCCGCGGGGCCGAGCGGAGAGCGCGACGAGCGGCGCGCGCGCGACGGCTTTGTTCGAGGTAGGTTGCTATTTTCTTTTAGAGAGAGAGTGAGAGCTCGGTTAGAGAGAGAGTGCTTGGTGTTGTTGGACTGCTTGTCCATGGTGTTCGACGAGCTGTGGTGGCCGCAGCGGGGGAGCCGCGCGGGCGCACAAGGGAGCGCGCGCGGCTGGCTCAAGCTGCTGCGCGGGTGTGCGCAGCAGGGCGCCGCGCAGTGCGCGGTTGGGCACTGCGCAGCGCGCGGCTGGCACTAGCTGCTGCGTGGGTGTGCGCAGCAGGGCGCCGCGCAGTGCGCTGTTGGGCACTGCGCTGCGCGCGGTTGGGCACAAGCTGCTGCGCGGGTGTGCGCAGCAGGGCGCCGCGCAGTGCGCGATTGGGCACTGCGCAGCGCGCGGCTGGGCGCCGCGCAGCGGGTGCCCAGGGCGCCACGCTGCGCAGCTAGGCGCCGCGTGGCAGGCCCATGCGCCGCGCGGCAGGCGGCAGGCGGCAGGCACGCCAGCGGCACGGGCAGCAGCCGCGCAACGCTGTTCGTCGGCACACGGGGTTTTCGCGTTAGGGTCTTGTTTTTCGCCGGCGATCGCGTGGATTGGCCGAGTTGACTGAGTTTTGTCGTTTTTCCCCTTTTCTCTCACAGGACGCCGTCATCGTGGTAGTTTTCGGCGTGGTGCCGTGCGGAGCCCGAGTCGAGTGCGCGACACACGGATTTCAGCGGAGCAGTTTGGGCAGTGTTCGTGTGATTGTGGGTGCTTTATTGGCTGAGGTCTTGTGATGTGGGGGTGTAATTAGACTTTTTGAGTGCTATGCAGTGTACTGTGGGTTACCTATAAGATGATGGACTTGGATTTATGTAATGTGGGTGTATGTGAGGTGTATATGCTGGGAGCTTAATATGAGGGTTATGTGTATGTGTGAAGTGTGTGTGCGAGCTCACAGAGTGGTGTGTGAGAGTATGTGTTTTTGTGTTGATGTAATTAGTGTGTGTGTGTGTATAAGTGTAATTGTGTTAAGGTGAGCATGCTGTTGGTGGATTGTGATGTACTTGGGCCTTTGTTTGCACTGTGAGTGGTCGTGGAGTGAGCCAAAGTACGCGCGGATTTTCTCCAGAGGTGAGTATTTGGGATTCCATGTTTTATTGGATTTTTAGATTTCTTTACGTGGTTTTGACGGATTATTAAGCGTGGTTGGTTGGTTACTTGTGCATGTGCTGCGAGTTGGCCGTGGGTGAGCCGGATGAATGCATTTTTGTCGTGAGGGCTCGGGTGGATTTATTTGAGCTTTCGGGGCATTTTTCCGTGGTTCGCGGCAGTGTGCGCGCGCGCGGCGCGATTTTCAAGGTTTCGTCAGATTGTGGATTCGGCGCTTCCCCGACTTCGGCTTTGCCTGCGGAAAGCATTTCAGGTGGGTGCTCTGTTCCCAGAACCGGTGGACGGTTCTCTAATTCTTATATTAGAATGCATGCATGTTTAAGATACAATAATTGTATGTTATTGTGAGGTAAGCTAGGAAGGATGATTGTATAAAGGAAATTGCAAGATTTAATATTCATATTAAATATTATCGAGGACTTGCAGCATTTATATATTCATGATGATGAATTATAAATGCTTACCTAAGGGACTTACCCTATGCGATTGACAGTATGCTTGTATGACATTATGGACTTTTTAGTAGCACTTGCATCTCCAGGAGACTAGATACTAGTAAATGGTTATATCTTGCATAAAGGTATGTGGTCTAATACTTTGGGAATATTATGTTAAGGAGAATATCATGTTTTATCTGGTTGGAGATTGTTTATGCATGTGTAAAGGTTGGCATTTGACATACTTGTACACTGGATACTTAAGCGATAGTATGCCTTAGTTCTTGTAAGAATTGGTCACCTGTACTTAACTTGCTAAGTGAAGGACATTTGCATGCTTATATGGTCATCCAGTTAGGCCATCTTTTACTGCTACACTACTTTTCGAACTTGACTTAGGAGAAACCATGTTATTCCTTTCTCCCTCTGTGTTAGTCAGGCGGTCTGTGTCGCTCGGGTGCGAGCAGGGGTCGGGGGTAGTGTAGCCGGGACATTGGTGTCAGGGACGGGTTGGGCTGGATCATAGACGGCAGGGTATTGCGGCAACCGCGAATATTGGGCGGTTGACCGGACATTTATTTATGCACCAGATTGGTTATCAGATTTCTCTAGTGGGCGGAGTTTTTCACTTATTTAGTGTGCGACCGTGCCGGTCAGGAGCCGGTCTGTCACTTAATTTGTGTGCGACCGTGCCGGTCAGGAGCCGGTCTGTCACTTAATTAGTGTGCGACCGTGCCGGTCAGGAGCCGGTCTGTTACTTATTTTGGGTGCAACCGTACCGGTCAGTAGTCGGTCTGTCACCTATTTTGGGATGCGACCGTACCGGTCAGTAGTCGATCAGTATTCCCGCAGATGAGTTCTTGAGCTCGACAGCAGAGCAGGCAGTACCGGGTTTTTTACCGGCCTATTTGATTGGGTTTATTCGATCAGATATCTTTATTGTTGCACTCGTACCTGGGGGGCTGAGTGGAGTCTAGTAGCTGTGTTTAGACCAGTACTAGTGTTGTTGGGGGCCGTTTGGTTTGACGGTGGTCCCGTGTCGTGTGAGTACTTTGACCGTTATGTGAGAGGTTGAGCCTTTAGAGAGGGGCATGATAGCTGTTGAGTGTCTTCAACTTTCTTGTTCAGTTCTTACTGCATTGGTTATTTTCATGTCTCTTGAGGACTTGGTGGGCAGACCGTCGAGCCTGACGATGGTACCCACCGAGAACTCCCTTTTCGGTGTAGTTCTCACACCCATTGGGGGTTTTTCCCCCCTCCCTTTCTTTCCTCTCCTTTGTTTTGCAGAGTCTTAGCGGGTGTTGCTGATTCTGCGGTCATTGATCGAGGCGAGGGAGTCGCGAGCTAGATCCCTACCCATGATTGGAGAGTAGTGGTACCCCTTCAGAGGAGAGCTTTAGTAGATTAGTTGTTTTATTTCCTCTTTTGAGAGACTGATGTAGTGAGGATATGATATGTATTGAGTGACTGTACACTGATGTATTTATTGGAGATATTTCCCTATTGAGTTCTTAGTTGTGTATATGAGGATACTGTACGATTATCATTTTTGGGAGATGGACATTGTTGTATTCTTTCCAGTTGTATAGTGGTTGTTTTTCGTTATACAGCAGATTTTTTATTTATAGCTCTGATATCTGTTTAGCTGTAGTACTTTTCTTGCAAGTAGGACGCTTCGCCTATGCGGGTTTGGCATAGGTGGCGGATCTGTTAGCGAGCCCGGGTCGCAGTTTCGACCCCGGGGCATGACACGTGTCGCGCGAAATCACTTCTAAACACTCGACGGGTCCTCCAAATACTCCCGTGATCCATTTAAGCCCGTAGTCCACCACTTGTGTCCAAATTGCGCACAAACACCTCCAACACACCACGCAGGCCATCGAAAGCTGCCAAACAACCAGAAAACTCCCCGCGGGGAAACCAGGTCCTCACATCCTCCCCCACTAAAAGGAAGTTTCGTCCCCGAAACTAAAACAACCCACAACAAAACTAAAACAATCAAATCAACCAAAGACGCAAACACTAAACTATCAAGAAAGGTACGGCTCCACCAGCAGGAAAGTCAACAACCCCAACCCTCGATTGAGAAAACAGCTGAAATTAGCGAAAAGTCCGAAAATTTCGAAAGATCAGTGCCTTCGCCCCAATCAAAAAAGAACAGGTTCGGGCACTGTCTCCATTTCTAGAGCAATCTTTAGAAGTATTTGTCCTGTTTGTAAATTTCAGCACAAAGGCGTGAAAAGAGAGAGAAGTGTTGGTGCCGTTCCTGCGGTGGCTACAAAAACGAAAGCTATCACTAACAGAGACTCCTAAGGACACAACCTCTAGTCCTAAACCTCACATCTGCTCCTGGGGTGGCGTCTGTCCAATGCCGCTGAAGCCAATGCTGCTGGAAGGATACGTCGGCAATCCGAGAAAATGAACTCCTCCTGTCCAACTCGCAGAAGGGTAACTGCTCTCATTCTATTATCAGTCGTAGCACGGCACCGCACCAACCAGTCCAACATGTGTGCTCAATCCGAGTTCTGGAGCTGTCCTTAAATCATCACATCAGCAGGTAAAGTCCCAAGTCTCAACTGCACTGATCATACACCACGATCCTCCTCTACTCGTGGGATACAGGGAAGAATCCAATCACTAAAACAGGTAGCAAAATCTCTAACCCATACCCATGCAAAGATGCTGATGCAGATACTCAACTAATAATGCAGAAGGATGCAGCAGTAACGAATACCCAACTCAGCTAACAGAATATAAAATCATACCTGCCGCGACACGATCTGCTGCCGGGGCGTCCTCCACCAGGGCTGCATAAACCCGTCCACTGGGTGCTGCAGATCGTCATCCCGTCTGTCCCGACGTCGTGGCCCACTCTGTCTGACGGTGTGCTGGAGGGGCTTCCGCTGCAAGAATAGGCAAGGGAGGTGCTGTCGCAATCGGCCGCACTGACAAAATGGCATGGGGGCAAGCTGCGCGGAAATGTCCCAACTCTCCACAGAGGAAACACCGCCCCTGTCTCTGATCACACTGCGACGGTGGATGAGGCCCGCCACAGATGACACACCGCTCCTGTCGCTGCTGCCGATACTGCAGCTGCTGCGTCGGCCCACCTGATCTCTGACGCCTACGAAACCCACGACCCTCAGGATGAGATCGTGGAGGTCTCGGAGGTCCCTGCCGGCTCGTCTGACCCTCATCATCCAGTGCTGGGCGCTTCGCCCCCGAAATCTCAACGGGGGCTGGGGCCACCCCGACCATAACCGCCTCTCCGTGCTCCACATAGAGGGCCTGCTCCATAGAGGCATCCAGAGTCTGCAATCTCTGTGAGCGAACAAACTGGTAGATATCACGGCGCTGTCCTCGCTCAAACATGTAGATCCGGTGCGCCTCATCCCTAGCCGCGTGGGGTACACAAGCCAACAACCGGTTGAACTCTGCGATGTACTCATGCACGGGCCGATCTCCCTGTCGGAGATTCCTCAGCCGCTCCTCCAACCTCTGCCTGACGCTCTCCGGGAAAAATGCTCCAAGAAGTAGACCGCGGAACTCCGTCCAAGTAAGCAGCTGGGTCCCAGGTGGACCTACAGGTCGAACACGCTGCCACCAGGCCTCGGCGTTGCGCTCCAAAAAGTGAGTCGCCAAATGGACCTGAAACCGCTCCTCGATAAATAAGCTCTCGAAATGGCGCTCCATAGCCGTGATCCACGACTCTGCCTCCCACGGCTCCGAACTCTGCCCCGAAAAACGAGGTGGGTTAAACAGACGGAATCTCAACAACAAATCCACCACCTCTTGCTGCTCTGCTCGGGTCAACTGCCCTGCCGTCCCGAACGGCTGTCTACCGATCTCTGGTGCAATAAGGGCTGCCTGCACTGCTGGTACAACTTGGGGTGCCACAGCTGGCGACGATGGTGCGGGGAAACTCCCTGGGGGTGCTACAACTGGCTGTACCCTCTGCTCCAACATAAGCATCAATCGACCCATGGCCTCCTCCTGACGCCGCGAGGCCTTTTCCTGGCATCGTAAGGCCTCCTCCTGGCGCTGTGAAGTCTCCTCCTGGCGCCGGACAGCCTCAGACAACTGAGCCATCTGAGCCCGAAGCTCCGGCACCTCACTCTGCTGACCCTGTGCTGTCTCCTCCTGCCCAGGCTCATCGACGGGGGAAGGCTGAGAACGCGTCTGTACCCTGCGTCGGGGAGGCATCGTGCCCACCTGCACACACAAGCGAACATCAGGACAGTACCAAACAACACTCGACCCAATCCAGCGAAAGTCTAAGACATGTCATCCATTCCCTAGCATTATGTTGTCTGCAGCCAACATAATCGCTTAAGAGAATAAACATGCCAATCACTCATCCCGTCCCTTGGGAGAGGTAAATCACTCAATCAGGACTCTCGCTAAAAGTCATGACTCTCACGCAGTCGTCCTAATGTCCAACCACAAGCCTAGGGTTTCTAAGTCCATAATGACCTACAACCTAGGCTCTGATACCACCTAATCTGTCACGCCCCGGCGTCGAAACTGCGATCCGGGCTCGCCAACAGATCCGCCGCCCATACGGGAAGCCCCGTATAGACGAAGCGACTAACCTGCAAAAGATCATCTATGCTACACAGATATCAGAGCTGAAAGAAAACTGCTAGAAATAAAACTATACACAAACCAAGACCTCACCAAAATACAAAAGTCTCTCGAGCAGTAGAAAATAAATACAGCTCTATACCTCACTACAAAGTTCTCTCAACATGAACTCTCAAAAGTAATAAGGGTACATCTACTCTCAGGACGACGACTGGTAGGGATCTAGCTCGCGACTCCCTTACCTCGATCAGAAGGGGCAGCAACAGGAGCAACTGGAACAGGAGTAGAAGTCCCTGTGGGAAAAACACCACGACGGGTGTGAGAACTACGTCCCAAGTAGTTCTCAGTGGGTGCCGCCAACAAGCCCGACGGTCTGCCCACTAAGTCTACTAGAGGCATAAAGTAACAATATAATACTGAAATAAAAGGGCTGGAAAGGTAACTCTACAGCTACTACGCCTCTATCTAGATGCTCAAAAAGTGGAACAGATGGAAACATGATGCATCTACTAACTCCCAAAGTACAGTCACCCAATCTACACTGACTGCCGCATAGGGTCCAGTCAAACCTGCGCCTACCTACTGCCGCACATCCTCAACAGGACGGGTCTCACGTAGGTATGTCCGTGGCTGCCACTAACTGGCACAGCCAGAGGGACTGTGTCCGTAACTGCCACTAACTGGCACAGTAAGAGGGACGGCGTCCGTAACTGCCACTAACTGGCACAGTCAGAGGGACGGCGTCGACAAGTCGCGATACCAATGTGCAGACCCACCCCGGACGTGGCACTCGAGGGGAGCGACCCCAACGAGGACAAGGGTATCCGCGCACTCTGTCGAGCTCAAGGTGGCACTGTAGGCTATAGTCAAAATCCACGCTCACGCACTGAACGGAAAGACTCAATCCTCAAACATCTCGCACAACAGTCGGAGCACTCTCGACGACACAGCTGATCAGCTCACACGAAACACGAGACACAAGCCTCAACGACAGCTCACAGCACATCACACTGGATGGAGATACTCCACAGCCAGGACTACCGTCCACCAGACGACTCCCACAACAGAACACTAAACGCACAGGAAAGACCGACACCATAAGGGTTCGGAAACCCGATAGACCGGTGCTAAGAACCCTATCAAACAAGAATAGACTCTAGGCTCCGCCTATCGAAGTTCCCGATCCCCTTATAGTTCGGGAAAGCAGCAAACTCGGTACTACACGCAGAAGACACCAACAGGGCCCGAAAGTCCCGGGAGACCTACACCTACAACCCTATCAAACAAGAACAGGTTCCAGGCTCGGCCCCCGTGGCTTTCATCCCGACAAAGGAACGGCCCCTAGAACTCGGATCACTCGAATCCTTTCGAGTGGGGAGATTTACAAGAAAAGGTGACATTTGTTATTGAAAAGCATTTTGATCTAGAAGAAATCCATATTTAATGATTTTAGTTCTTTTTAGAAAAATAGTTAGAAAAATAAGTGTTTTACCAAAGCCCCGAAGGGCTGATGCCTTTGTCCAATCAAACAAGAACAGACTCCAGCGGCCCTTCGATGCTTGGAAGAAAACATTGGTAGACTAAAATCATGTGTATGTCGAAAAGGGTTCAGGGTTCTAGGTCCGGCTATCACTAGTAAACTACTGCCACTAACACAGTGGCGACAACCCACACAGGGGAAAACAAGACCTCTCGGGACCACCGTCTACCCCAACGGTTCCCGGTACAGACAAGCGATCCACTACATCTACCAGACTCCACTCTGCTCCCAAGCACGAGTGCAAATGCATCCCACACTAAAAAGAAGTCCCGACCGCTCGGCCCACTACCCGGGCGAGGATAACACTAAGTCCAGGAATGAAGCATAAAGTGTGGATGTCTAAACATAAATAACCCTAGCCCAAGTGAGGGTTTTCTACTGGTCTGGTTACACATGCAACATATGACGGGGGTGCTAGTTCAGGTTCCAAGATAACAAATATTTAACATGATAGAAGGAAGCAAGAGATCACAAGATCGACAGATAAAACTAGGAACAACAATTCCTACACTCTAGCATGCTACCAAAGTCCAATCACTGTCATGCATGATTCTATATCCATAGAATTAGAGCACAGTCCATAGATCTTGAAAGCAAAGCCACCCACCTGAAGGTGCTAACTGTCCGGGGTCACACAGTTGAGAAAACCAGAAAAATAGCAACTCACAATCCAATAGGTCCAGTATAGTCCAAAATCCCACCTGGGTACAACATAAGGCTACAGTTATACTTTAATCCCAAAATCTGCCAAGAAAAACAACACTGAAATTTCAGCCGCAAAGATGTGATTATTCCACCTGCTGAATTTGCTCAAAAAATTCCAAATAAAATATCCCTGCGATCCTCGTGTCGATAGCTTCGAAACAAGTACCTGCACGCCAAATTCCGAGCACCGTAGGCTAAGTTAAAAATTCCACAGTATCGGTGCGCACAATCCCAAAACCATTCAACAGTAAACTCTTGTACAGAAAAAAGGAAAAGTGTATACCTTTGGGAATGCCTCGAAAAATTCCAAGAAAAATCCACGATGATCCTCGCGTCGAGTAGATGAAAAAAGTCTAAAGCACGTCCTGATCCGACACTCGTGTGCGGAGATCTCCTCGGATGAAGCTGCTATCCTCACAAATCCACACAGCAAACAAGGTCCTCAGTGAGCAAGGTAGAACTCCTCAAAAAATGCAAAACCAGAAAATGTGCGCAGAACCAAAATCGTAGCCTCACCTGTTGCGAATCCAACGGCGAAGAAATCACTCGAAAAGATGGTCGGAGTAGGCCGGGGGAGCTCGTGCACCGAAGAGCGACGGAAGAAGCACCGAAGAAAGAGCGTCGCGCCGCACCAGGAAAATGAGGATCTCGAAAAGCGTGCCCCAAAAAATCCCCAAACTCTGCAGATGGAAGCTACACAGCGAGGGGAACAACTTAGCTGCGGACCTCCCGTCGGTTTGAAGCTCGGAAGTGGAAGAAAAGAGGAGGAAGAAGCAGCTCGGACCGTTTAAATAGGCCCAGAAAACAAATCAAAAAATGACGGATGAGTCCTATTTTCCGGGCGCCCGGAAGTTTCGGGCTGCTACAGTGTTGGGCCCGGCCCAACACTGTGCAGGCCCGAAACCTCCACGGGCCTCCACGTCGCCCACAACACAGCGGACAGCCGTGCGTGGCCACCCAGCGGGCAACACGTGGCCCAACGAGGAGTCGAAACGTGGCGGCTCCCCGGTCAACACGCGCCTGACGCGCCCACGTGCGTGCGCCAGCGCTGCCTGCGCACAGTGTCGGGCACGCGCCCCGAGGCGAGCGCACCAGCTCGGTCCACCGAGTGCACAACACCGCGCCAACAGCAGGCCGACAGGTGTCCATCCTCCGGTGCACGCAGGCGCTGTGGACCGCGCACCTGCCCGCGCGCCTGCCCGCGCGCTGCGCGCTGCCCGCGCCTGCCCGCCACCGTGCCTGCGTCCGCGCCGCCGCGCTCCGCAGCGCTCCGCCGCCGCCGCCGCCGGCCGCCGCCGGCCGGAACAGTACCAAGCTGCCTCGAAAACCGTGCGCGACACCCGGGCTTCGAAAAATGCAAATAAATAGACCATCTTCATCGTTTTCGCACGCTGAATCCAAATCCGATGTCTGTTTCTCCAAATTCTCATCCAAAAATTTGTCGAAGGCCCCCGGAAAGCCCACTTGATCCGATTTTCGCGCCGGGTCCATTTCAAAAATCCAATTTGCCAAATTCCATCTCTAAAAATTCCCGAAGGCATCCGGAGAGGTGATCTTTTATCCAAACTTCGCCCTGAGTCCAAATTTGACATCCGTGTCGCGCGAAATCACTTCTAAACACTCGACGGGTCCTCCAAATACTCCCGTGATCCATTTAAGCCCGAAGTCCACCACTTGTGTCCAAATTGCGCACAAACACCTCCAACACACCACGCAGGCCATCGAAAGCTGCCAAACAACCAGAAAACTCTCCGCGGGGAAACCAGGTCCTCACAAGATTGATGTCGGCTCCTGTCCTTTCCCTTCCTATTATAGGGAAAGGATACGTGATTTACAGTGATGCATCGCACAGTGGACTTAGTTGCGTGCTGATGCAGGAGGGTAGGGTAATCGCTTATGCCTCCCGGCAACTTAAGGATTATGAAAAGAATTACCCTACCCAAGACTTGGAGCTTGCTGCTATGATTTTCGCACTGAAGTTGTGGCGCCACTACCTGTATGGGGAGCACTACGAGATTTACACCGACCACAAGAGCTTGAAATACCTGTTTACATAGAGGGAGCTCAACTTGAGGCAGCGCAGATGGTTGGAATTGTTAAAGGACTACGATGTGGATATACTTTACCATCCTGGCAAGGCCAACGTGGTTGCTGATGCCCTGAACAGGAGAGAAGGTCAGAGCTTATCCATGATGATCGCTGACCAGGCGCCATTACTGGAGGAGATGAGGCGGCTCGAGCTTGAGGTTGTGTCCCATGGGGTCTCTGCTAGACTATTATCTTTAGTCGTGCAGCCCACTTTGTTGGACAGGATTAGGGAGAAACAGAGTGAGGACCCCCATTTGACCAGGATCAGAGAGCAGATTTCGAGTGATCAGACAGGGGACTTTGCGGTTGATGCTTCGGGAGTACTGAGGTACAGGGACCGAGCTTGCGTGCCTATGGATTTAGAGATTCGAGAGCAGATCTTGAGGGAGGCCCATTAGACACCTTATACCATCCATCCTGGTGGGACTAAGATGTATAAGAACCTCAAGGCACATTTTTGGTGGAGTGGTATGAAGAGAGATATTGGGAGATTCGTGGCATACTGCTTAACTTGTCGGCAAGTAAAGGCTGAACATCGTGTACATGCTGGCAAGTTGCAGAGTCTCCCAATCCCTGAATGGAAATGGGATCATATCACTATGGATTTTGTCACTGGATTGCCGAGAGCACAGACTGGAGCGGATTCGATCTGGGTAGTCGTGGATAGACTTGTTGGGTTATATGAAATATAGATCTAAAGAGGGGAAAAAACACCTAGAGGGGGGTGAATAGGTGTAAACAATAAACACTCAAAAAATCATTGCGCAATAAAACCCAATGCGGAAATAAAAATGAACCCGCAAGATTTTTACGTGGAAAAACTCCAAACCGGAGTAAAAAACCACAGGACCGATAACACGGCGAAATCCACTAGAATTAAAACACGTACAAGGTGATTTACCGTACACACTTGCGACTCAACCTTTTCCATACGCTCCTAGAGGATCTTCTCCGCTCGTTCCGCAACGCGTCTCGAATCCACGATCTGCGTCCAACGCCGAATCCACGGCGTCCAACGTCGAATCCACGACGTCCGACCGAATCCACGGTCTTCACCCAGTAGCACGCTTCGAATCCACGAACATACCTCGCTCCGAATCCACGAGAGCGGTTGAACCTTGAATCCACAAGGACACGCGAGTCCACGCGCCGATTTTGGGGAAATCGTTGTTTTTGGCTGGTGATGATCCGCCGAATACTTAGATCAAAGATAGATAGGAAATACCATCTAAGTATTCATTAGTTTGATTCAACTCAAGATGTGAGTATGAAAACCTAGAATCAAACTAATCAATATAGATGAAGAAACATAGAGTAATATCTAATGATTTCCTTTCTTCTCTATATGTGGATCTTAGGCCGTATAATATGACGGCTATTTTTCTTTTATCGGCCTCTTTTTGGGTTAACTGGATTGCCCTAGAAAAATGAATCATAGGGTCTATTTATAGGTTAGAAACCCTAGGAAGGAGATAAGAATCAAAAACCTACCATTTCTGGAATTTTTACCGACGGCGATCCGGATCGGATTTTGGCGATCCGGATTGCAGTAGCAAGAAAGACGGTTTCCAGAAAAATGATGGTTCGGGATCCGGATCGAAATGGCTGATCCGGATCGTTCATACAGTTTCACCAAACATCAACGTTCGGGATCCGGATTGCAAATCCTGATCCGGATCGTGCAAGTAAAAAGGTATAACTAGTGTTCGGGATCCGGATCATGGGATGCTGCGATCCGGATTGAACCAGTGTATGAACAAACACCCTTCGGGATCCGGATTGGAATATCTGATCCGGATCCTGAACATGTCCCATGTCCAGTTTTTGACTTTTATGCAATGAAAAATTCTTCCAGGTGTTTCTACACTACAAGAAGTATTCGGATCACCAAAAATCTTTAGTTAAACATACCTGATCCTTTTGAATTCTTCTTTCTTGAGATTGACTTAAATGATCCAACCTTCTTCACCTTCAATCTTCAAGACTTGAACCTTTCACGAAATTACGCCAACTCAAATTCCGTAACAATCTCCCCCTTTGGCGGTTTCGTGACAAAACACAGATCCACTAAAGAAAATTCAAAAAGATATTTTTGTTGCTATCACCATACAACAAAAATTTACAATGGAGATCCAAAAATTTTAAAAACATGAGATAAACTCCTAAAACAGACTCTAGACTTAGACATCTGTACTCTCTGCACAAAAAAATCATTCTTGATAAAAAGAATCGTTAGATACCTCAAGAATTGAAACATACAAAACCAAGTACAGAGATAGAGTTTATCTGATCATCATGACATTTGAGAATTCAGATATGTAAGAGAATCATAGTCAAAAACCAACATATCTTCTATGCATTAAAAAAAAACAAATGTCACAAAGTGTTAGTCCAACATCAACTTGTTAGTCATATTACATGCCCAAATAGTTAGTCGAATAGTTAGTAGAGACATGCACTCAAGTCACAAGATAAAAACCAAAGTTGAAGTTGAAGTGATACTTACCTTGATGTTCACACATTCACACAGTTTTCACATCATCATTGTTCAAGTTCATCATTGTTCTCTCTAAACTCTCTCCCCTTTTTTGTCACAAACAAAGCCAAATATACAACATTTAAGGAGAGTTAAATAATTCAAAATAAGGAAACGTGAGAGCTGAATAATATAAATGCAAAAACTTAAAAACCTGCAAAAGAAGGATTAGAAACAAAAACTTTATGCAGAGTCGTCGGAACTGATACACCCATGCTTCTGAAACATTTTCTTGATCCGTTTGTTCATAGAAGCTTGCTCCTTCTTAACTTCTCTAAGATCTTGGACCATCAAAGCTTGTTCTTTCTTAACTTCTTTGAGATCCTCTTTCATTTCAGCGAACTCAACAGACATGCGTTCTTGTTCATTGGAGAGTCGCTGTTGTTATTTAAAGATTGAGCTAACCGACGCATCATCATCAGACGTTGATGGAGGTGCTGGTTGTGCTGCTGGTGTAGAGGTTGTTGCTTGTTGTTGTTGTGCTCGTTGGCGATGAGGAGGTATTATGGGATCATCAGGCTTCGTCGAGAGAGATTTCACAATTGTCGTCTCATTAATGGTGCCCAAACTGTACATGTATGAGCTCGCGCTTGTATCGACTTTAAACTTTCTGAGGATGCGCATGATTATCATTGGGTATGGTAGTCTCTCTGTGGGGTGAGAGTGTTCCACATACCGCGCCATCCTTGACCAAATGAGATAAGGAATATTCAAGTTTGCTCCCATCAATGCGGCCGGGTTTCCAAGAAGATAAAGGAATAACATCCTGTCCCATCGAAGAACCTTTGTATTCATGTTGGGAAGAATGTTGTAGCAGACAATGAAGTTTATATACCGATACTCTGGTCGAAGCTCTTTAGAGAAAACAGAATTTCCGGTTGACACAGTATTTGGAACACAAATTCCATTAACTACAACTCTCCAGGAGTTGTCGTTGAAGCTTTGAGTTTTGAGGTAATGGAGTCCATGAGCTCGGGCTGTCATACCTAGCACATCTCCAATCAGTTGGGGTGTGACTTTGATTTTGATATTTTTAACCAAAGTGTGAAATTCTCGACGTCCATCATCGTGATCAATTAGACTTGCAGCATTCTGATAAAACATTCGAACTGAGTGTGGACAGTACCCAGTAGTCTCAGGGAAGTTGCAAATTTGAGCAAGACCAACCTGGTCAAACAGAATCCCAAAGACAGCAGATCGTTCCTTCATTGGTTTGACATTGACATGTCTCTCGCCAATGCATTCCCTCTTCTCAAAATCCTTGATTCTTGCGGAGCTGATGAAGTCTTGTGGAGAAGGCTGTCTAGCAACTGGTTGCTCAATGGAGATTCCTTGAGCACTGCCTCTTTTTCTTGCACCGGTTTTTCTTCTTGTCCCAACTGGATTTGGATCCATAGGGGCTTTTCCTTTTTCAGCTGTAGTAGGTTTTGAAGCTTTTGATGTTTCTGCAGGAGCTTTTCCTTTCGAAGCAGTGGGTGTTGTTGCTTCAACTTGAAGCTCATCCGAATCAATTGATTCCGTTTCCGACTCCGTATCGGAATCATCTTTCGCTTTCTTTGCTTTCTTAGCCCTCTTGGGCTTGACAGTCACCAATCCTAGAACTACTCTAGCTCTAGCACGCTTAACTCTCATGTTCCTCTTGGATTTTGCTACCATCCAAAATGCTATAGCCGGGTTAGAGATTTAGTCCTATTATATCATTTATATATAGGACTAATCCAAATTCCGGGGGTGTCACATTCTTCCCCCCTTTAAGCCCTGACGTTAACGTCAGGCTCAAGCACACTCACAAGCACCAGGCGATGTGAGACTCGTCTCGCTAGCCTTAGCCGACCTTGTGAGGAGCTGCACTCTACTCACAACGGTCATTAGCCGGGGAGCCTCGCTCTACCCGCTATATAACCCTGGCTCAGCCGAGACTCATCTCACATTTCCGGCTGGTGAATGTCTCTGATACCAACTGTGACGCCCCACTACCCAGGGGGTCACCCATCCTAGAACTACTCTAGCTCTAGCACGCTTAACTCTCATGTTCCTCTTGGATTTTGCTACCATCCAAAATGCTATAGCCGGGTTAGAGATTTAGTCCTATTATATCATTTATATATAGGACTAATCCAAATTCCGGGGGTGTCACAACGCCGATCTCGGCAAATCCGTTTTCGGATGCTGCACGTACACAGGCGGATTGGCCTCCGCATGGGTGTACTTTTTCGGAGAAGTGGTCTTTTTGACCCGTGTACCTCACAAAGGGGTGGGAGCCGTGAGGACCTCTTCGTGCCTGCTGAAAATAGCACACCAGTACCGTGAAGAGGTTAAAAGCATCAAAAAGGTGTTTGCGCACGAGGGGAGACTTTAGTCTCTCCGACAGGTACTCTGGGGTTGGTGCCCAACTTAATTGATAAATCTGGGGTTGGTGGCCAGCTTAATTATGTACAGGGTTTTAGCGAAAGGTTCCGGTGCAATCGGTTTGCTCCTTATTCCTTATTGATATTTAGACATCTACTTTGTTTGTCACTGACTTTACCCACTCCGTGATAGGTATTACTAGGTGCGTTAGCCGGGATGGCGGTGAGACAGCGTCGCGAGGACCGTAGTCAGGATACTTGGTTTTTATCTCGTTTTCCTTATACCTTAAATAGTTAATTTGCTTGTGGATCATATTAGTCGTGGACATGTATTAGTTAGCGCTGTGGATGAGGTGTACTTTTATACTTTGATACTTTTAGTGATGTTTTCATACGCGGCACGTTTTCATGATAAACCAAATGATTTCGAAAATGTTTTCTCAAAACGAAGTGCCGTGTGGGCACGGGTTTTGCAACCGCTGGTTTTATCCTTTCTAAACGTTGATGCCGCTTTAATAACTCGCTTGAAAAAAAAAATAACAAGGTGTCGAGTGGACACCGGTCTTTTAAAACATTAGTTAAATTACTGTACTCTGTTTGACGATGTATGTCTATTGTATGGTTGATGGTTGATGTATGATGTTGTAAATGAAACGCATGTTGTAAATGAGACGTCGTGCATATACAAAGGAGACTCTGTCCGTGGGCAGAGAGAATTTGTGTATGTGGCGGTCTGGCACGCACCGGGGATGAGGTTTAAGTTACTTTGTTAAGAAAAAAAAAAATAATACACGCAATTTTCTGCTTTGATAGACTCAAAAACCCCCGGGGGCGTGACAGATTAAATGGTATCAGAGAAAACAACCATAACCATAGTAGACGTGATCCACATCCACAGTGTAGGGTGCCACAAGCAAATTGGACATGAGATAACCAAGGTATAGGTGCGTAGTACGTGAGAGTACGGGGAAAAGGGAACGTAATATAGGTGTAATCGTAAGACAGGGTGCTAGGGTTATAACCTTAGGGTTAACATGGTTTCTCTGTTTATAGCGGACGATGGC
The DNA here is from genome assembly GCA_029204045.2 of Tillandsia leiboldiana. Lineage (NCBI taxonomy): Eukaryota > Viridiplantae > Streptophyta > Magnoliopsida > Poales > Bromeliaceae > Tillandsia > Tillandsia leiboldiana. Next base: position 57,732 of record JAQNDB010000034.1, on the reverse strand, counting down.
CCGGACTAGATCGTCCACCGAGAATGCGGACGCGGACAGAGTGACCCCGGCCACCGCAGAGAACCAGCTCCTCCGGTGACGACTGCGGGAAATGGCCGGGCAGGTAGCGATGCTGACGGAGCAGGTTCGTCAACTGACGCAGCGACAGGCAACCGCGCCAGCCGAGCGCGATCCGACCCCTCAGCCCGAAACCACCGCACCCACTACGGAACCGCAAGGGATGGGTGGTACGACGACGGAACAGCCCCCAGCCCCATGGGATGTACCTACTCCGATGACCTCGGGGCCCGTGTTGGGAGCGACAGCGGGGGAGGCAGGAACGACCCCTACTCTTGGTGGGTCCGCCGCTGCAGGAGGGATCACGGAGCAACGAGCGACGCGAGAAAGGGTCAGGACGAATTTGACTAAGTTCAAGAAGCATGACCCTCCTACTTTCGAGGGAGAGACGACCGATCCATGGGTCGTCGAGAAATGGGTGGATACCATGGAAAAACTCTTCGAGGACCTACTGATGGAGGAGCACGAGCGGGTTCCACTAGCCGTCCACTTTCTCGAAGGGAATGCACGCATCTGGTGGAAGACGGTACGCCCGGATCCGTCTACAAACGACCCGCTACCGACATGGTCGGCCTTTAGAGAGGAACTTTTTAGCGCTTTCTTCTCCGATAGCGTCAAGCGGCAAATCGAAGACGACCTGAAGAACATTAGACAAGGGAACCGCTCGGTCGTGGAATATCAAAGGGAGTTTGTAAGATTGGTTAACTGCGTCCCGTTTGTTATACGGGATGAACCCCACAAGGCCCGTCTTTTTGTGGGCGGGTTACGGAGCGACATCTTCGAGATGGTTCAGGCAGCGGACCTGCGCATGTTCAGGGAGGTGGTGGACAGGGCCACCATTGTGGAGCGGGGATTCGCTATCACCCGAGCTCGACGTGAGGGATCAGAAAATAACCGGGAGAGGAAGCGGACACAAACTTACCCGGGAGGGGGCCCGTCTGGTGGGAGCCGACCCCCAAAGTACCCCAAGACGCAACAAGGAAGCAAGAGTGCGCCTACCGGAAAGCCGTGACCAGCGAACAAGCCATGTGTTATTTGCGGAGCATCGCATCAAGTGACAGAATGCCCTAAGAGACAGGATCACTGTTACCGCTGCGGCAAACCGGGGCATTTCCGATTCAACTGTCCCCTGAACACTGGAGCGGCATCTTCCGCAGCTTCCACCCCAACGGCGCAGCCACCAGGACGGGGTAGAGCATCAACGGGAATGCCCCCACACCCTCCGGCGCCAAGAGCAGAAGGAGAATCGCGACCACAACCAGGAGGGAGGCTCTACTCCATGGGCCAGCATGGAGCGACACTGCCAGAGGAGATGGTCGCAGGTATTACCTCTGTTTCTTATTTTCGAGCTCGAACCCTGTTTGACACTGGGGCGACTCGCTCCTTTATTTCCCGCACTTTTGCACAAACACATCTGCTAGAAAGTAGTCCCCTTGATGTCTTACTGACCGTCCAAACCCCTGGGGGGCCAATAGCGGCGACTGGCCTAGTACCCTCGTGTTCAATAAGACTGGGAAGGTTGTCGTGCCCCTGGGATCTGGTGGTCATACCGCTAAAATAATACGACGTGGTTTTGGGCATGGACTGGCTTACCGAGTATCAGGCGGTCATCGACTGGGAGAAGCGCCAGGTGCAACTACAGAAGCCGGGATTCCCAGAAAACGTGTACTTGGCATGTAAAAGCACTTCCTTTTTGGCTATCATCTCCGCGTCGCGGGCTAGGAAGTTGATGGAGGGCGGGTGTGTGGCCTATCTAGCCTCGGTAGGTTTAGCCACCCGACCCGTTCCCTCGCCTTCCGAAATTCCCGTGGTAAGGGAATTTCCGGACGTGTTTCCGGCGGAGCTCCCCGGAATGCCACCGGAACGAGAAGTCGACTTCCCTATTGAACTACTTCCCGGCACCAAACCCATCACCAAGGCACCGTACAAGATGGCCTTCGCGGAGTTGAAGGAACTCAAGGCACAGTTGGAGGACCTTTTGGATAAGGGTTTCATCAGACCTAGCGCGTCACCCTGGGGCGCGCCCATCCTGTTTGTGAGGAAGAAGGACGGAAGTCTCCGGTTGTGCATCGACTACCGGGAGATAAATAAGGTCACCGTTAAGAACAAGTACCCCCTACCAAGGATCGACGACCTCTTCGACCAACTACAGGGGGCGACAGTGTTTTCAAAGATTGACCTGCAGTCGGGCTATCATCAGGTCCAGGTCAAGGGGGAGGACATCCCCAAAACGGCTTTCCGGACTCGCAACGGCCATTACGAATTTACAGTAATGCCGTTCGGGCTCACAAATGCCCCGACGGTGTTCATGGACATGATGAACAGGGTATTCAAACCCTTCCTGGACTTATTCGTGGTGGTCTTCATCGACGATATCCTCATCTACTCCCGTACAGACGAGGAACACGAAGAACATCTGTGCACAGTCCTCCAGACCCTACGGGAACAGAAACTCTACGCCAAACTCAAAAAGTGTGAGTTTTGGCTCCGTGAGGTCGGCTTCTTGGGGCACGTAATCTCGGCGGCTGGAGTCGCAGTCGATCCGAAGAAGATAGATTCGGTGACGGACTGGCCCCAACCGACGACGGTGACGGAGATTCGAAGCTTCCTGGGATTAGCCGGGTACTACCGGCGCTTCGTGGAGGGTTTCTCCAAGATAGCCACCCCCTTAAACCGTTTGACTAGAAAGGGGGAAAAGTTCATCTGGACGGACAAATGTCAGAGGAGCTTCGAGGAGCTCAAGGATAGATTGACGCGAGCCCCGATTCTCGCCCTGCCAGAACCAGGGGAGGATTATGAAGTGTATTGCGATGCGTCGCGAAACGGACTGGGTGGAGTACTCATGCAACGGGGAAAGGTTATAGCCTATGCGTCAAGGCAGCTCAAGGAAAACGAGCGGAACTACCCCGTGCACGATTTGGAACTCACAGCGGTTGTGTTCGTCCTCAAGCTTTGGAGACACTACTTGTATGGGGCACACTCCAATGTGTACTCAGATCATAAAAGCCTTAAGTACCTTTTCACCCAAAAGGAGTTAAATTTGCGACAAAGACGGTGGCTCGAGCTACTGAAGGATTACGATTTAACGATACACTACCACCCGGGAAAGGCATGTTACGGAATTTGAGTTGGCGTAGTTTCGCGAAAGGTTCAAGTCTCGCTCTTTCGAGAGGTGGCAACCCTTGCCATTACACCGATTCATCAGAACGGCGCCACAAAACTCTCGCTCTTTCGAGAGGTTCCCACATCCTCAAGCCTACTCTGGGCCTCACCAACTCTACTATGCGGCAACACAGCCACAGTTGTCGCGCCACACGGTTACTACCGTCATCAGGGGCAAATTCACGCCGCCAGGCTCGTAAATCTTTCTTGCCCTAACCCTCAGGGCACTGCAACTTGGCTCTCGCGACATAGCGATCACCATTTACCTCGCGAGTCGGTCTCTTACTGGACCTTACTAACCATACTTTGCCAGCAACCTAGCTGACACAAGCGTAAAACACCCTATGCTGAAGGTGTTGGCTGCGCCGACAAAAGTTCGGCGGCCACAGCCATTTCTTTACTGTCGCCTCTACGGGCGGCGACGCCGTATACCTATGCGTCATTTATGCAGCCTCAACTTGTTGCGCTATCAATCACTGGAGCCCATCTATCTGCTCCAACTGTCACGCTGACGTTACTCTTAGGCGTCGAAACCTGTCTTCCTGTCGGCGGGGAATTTCCGCTGACGGTAAGAAGTCTGACCTGCTGCTGGACCACTCCAACAGATGCGTTTCCCTGCTATCGCAGCTCGTATACATCGTTTGACCCCGAGCCCTCTCGTGACTCGGGTCAAAACAGGTGCGTCTCCCTATGTGGTGTCATCGCTAATATGCACACCACAACGACACAACCAGCCCAAATTTAGCCATTTGAGCAACGCGCAGTCTATACACCGACAAAAAGGCTCGTCCACCCAATCATGCGAAAGTATAAGAGGGTACTCCTTTTCATCTCCAACATTACGTTGTCGGCCGCCAACGTAATATTCGAAGAATGAAAGCTCGTCGCCCTCGATCAGTCCCAACATCCTTTTTGGGAACAACAATAACCAATCAAATACTTTCGCCCAATAATCCACACACTCTCTCGTGCCTAAACCCTAGAGTCTCCCTATGGTTTGCTAACCACCTAGGACTATTCCTAGGCTCTGATACCACTCTAATCTGTCACGCCCCGAGTCCGCCAATTTGTACGGTTCGGGCACGCCAACAGACCCGCCAATCGGGTATGACCTTTCACTACCCGAAAGGAACGGTAATATCCATAATCATACAACAAGTATATGCGGAAGCTCAATATCAGAGTACTAAAAATCACTATAAATTTGAACTTTCATTTTATAACGAACAGTTAAAGCGGAAATGAAAGCATATAAGAGTGAACCATAACTTAAATTTATTACACTTTACATCTCTGAACTTGCAAATAAAATTATTACAATTCTTTTACATAAATTCCTCACCATACAGAGTTCACTCAAGAAATATATAAAAGGGATACCTCTGCTAGACCCTCTAGGTCTCTATGCTGCTGGGCTCTTGCCCCTGTCGTATGCCTCGCCGTCTGCATCTGATCCGCCACGATCGCTGCATCCATCCCTGAACCTGTGGGGGGGGGGGGGGGGGCACCCAAGGGGTGTGAGAACTCCTGACAGAGTTCCCAGTGGGTTCAACCACCGAGAAAAAGTGTCCTACACCACTTGGTCCAATGGAAGCAATAATAATAGTGCTAGGAAACTAAAATCCTCAATAGCAAAATGCGGCTATGCAATATATATGAATCACTATACTATCTGTGTATACTCATCCTCCCAGCACTACTTTGTCTAGCCACACTAGGCTGCTAAGCACCAACTCGGCCACTATGCCGCTGTATATAGGGTCAAACTAACCCGGCCACCTTGGCCACTCTAATTTCTCTTTATTCTTTAAATTCTGGTGCTTTAGTTCAAGTTAACCCTCAGAAATTCTTATCCAACGGGCCCCAGCCCGGTAGTCCTGCTACCATAAGATAAGACTTCTAAGGTTGCCGATAGCACCCGCAAGTGCTACCCCGCCCAACGGGGAACTTGTCCTACGGGTCACTGCCCGGGAGAGGGACACTGCCCTTGGCTCCGACAAGGCTACTTTTTACCCCCGAAGGTACGCTCGTTTTATCTTTATATTTTCTTTCTTTTCTTTTCTTTTTCTTTCTCTTTTTGCTTTAGTTCTTAGCCTCTTTGCCTTTGAACACTTGTTTTTCTTTCTTATTCGAGCTTGTAGCTCCCTTTTGCCACTGGCAAATCTCTTTCTCTTTCCTTTGAGCATTTAGCTCTTTGCTTTCACTTTAAGCTTTTCGAAAGTACCTCGTCCAACGGGTCACTGCCCAGATAGTCTTGCTCCACTTGACGAGTCTCAAATTCGAAGGCGCCATTTACATTTTCTTTATACCTTTTAGCCACTTACATTTTCTTTATACCTTTTAACTTTGCCTTTTTACAATAATTTACCTCTTATCCTAGGTCTCGCCATAAGGATAACTTGAGAGTCTCCTGGACTCTTAACATTTCACCTTCACTTATTTAACTCAAATTGAAGTTAAAGTTATTGTCCATTCGCCCAGACACCCTATGACTTTCTAGGGTTATATTTGTTTAATTTCTTTAACCTTGGGATCTTATCCCACTTTCCTGATTCCTCACTGAATCCTAGAGTTAACTTAACTCTATTTTTCTGTTCCACTTTTAGCTTAGAGTTACACTGACTCTAATCTCCTGTTCCACTTTTATCTTAGAGTTAGACTGACTCTAATTTCCTGTCTGTGAGTTTAAACTCCTCAGGATCACCTTAGGTTCCCTTTACCTAAGTTCCATGTCATACTCATCCTAGAGTTCCTTGACTCTATGTTGATCACTCTATCCAGTATCCTTAGGTTATCCCCTAAGACAATGCCACTCGTCCAATCCTAGGATAGCTCCTAGTTCAATGTCACTCGTCAAACCCCTAAACTAGATTTTCTCCTAGTCTTACTACCAACAAGTTATGTTCCCTTATGTCACATGATTCCTAGGGTTGTACCCTAACATGATCACAGTCATCACATAATTATTCATTTCTACGCATGCAATTATTTTCATATCCATCATAAAAATAATATTTATCATCTATGCATGCAATTATCAGCAATTTAGATAAGTCAAGAATTGCATTTTTCGCCTAATTCCTTTTAGACATGCAGATTAATTATCTCCTTTTTGGCAACCAACAGTTGCATTTTCCATCTGTGTCCATCTACACATACTAGTTTATCCCCTATTTGGATAAATCATAAATATCACTTTTCCTCTAAATTTCTCTACACATGCACATATATCATCTGCCTTTGGCAACTAACAGTTGCACTTTTCATCTGTATTTCTCTAAACATGCAATCTTAATCATAATTACCTAACGCCTCTAACAGGCTACTATCATGCTTCTAGATCAAAAAGCAAAGGAGCAAGGGTAGAGGTCACCCAATTTCGGCAGAATCCCCCACCTTGTGGTGTCCCCAATTGCTTGTAGACACTTGCAATTGCTCTTCGCGCGATTCCACTTGTTCCCTCGAGCTTGCACGCAAAACGGTGCACCTCCCTCGAGTCCGCATGCAAAACGATGCACGTCTACCAAATCTGCACGCAAAACGGTGCGCGTCAATAAAATCCACACGCAAAATGGTGCGCGACACTTCAGTCGGCACGCAAAACGATGCGCGTCAACTCAACCTGCACGCAAAACGGTGCACGTACCTCGGGTTTGCACCCAAAACGGAGCATGCTTCTCTTAAGGTTGCACGCAAAATGGTGCACGTCTTTTTTTAAACCTACACGAAAAACGATGCATAATATTAGGATCGGCATGCAAATCGGTGCGCAACAACACGATCGGCACGTAAAACGGTGCACGTACCTCAAATCTGCACGCAAAACGGTGCACGTCTTTTCTAACCCTGCACGAAAAACGATGCATAATATTAGGGTTGGCACGCAAAACGGTGCACGTTAAATTGATCGGCACGCAAAACGGAGCACGTACCTCAAATCTGCACGCAAAATGGTGCATGCTACACTGTAGGGTTGCACGTAAAACGGTGCACTTTTCTCTAGCCCTGCACGCAAAATGATGCGTCATATTAGAGACTGCACACAAAACGGTGCGCGATAACACAATCGGCACGCAAAATGGAGCACGTACCTCGAGTTGGCACGCAAAACGGTGCACTTTTGTTTTTCAACGTTGCACGCAAAACGGTGCACGTTTTCTGAGTTTGCGCCCAAAACTGCGCATTTTTGTCAAATCCGCACGCAAAACGGTGTATTTTTCTACAACTTGCACGCAAAACGAGACGCGCCAAAAATACCCGCGACAGTCCGTGCAGCAACGGTACAGTAAAACTCGGTCCCTAACACGCAAAATGGCACGGGGTCAAATTTAATGTCCAAAAAGGAACCATACAAATTGTGCCCAAAAATACCGAAAAATAACGTTACCTTGTACAGTCGCGCCGCCCATCGGCTTTTGGGAACGCCTCGCGCGCTCCACGAGATTCACGGCACGCCCGCGAGCCCCACAAAATTCCTCACTTTCTCTCTCTCTCTCTCTCTCTCTCTCTCTTTCTCTCGGGCTCGGGTGGAGAAGAAGAAGAGAAAGGAAATGAGGGAGGGTCTGCGCGGAAGAAGGAAGAAGAAGAAAAGAAAAAAGAAAGAGAAAAAGGAAAGAAAGGGAGGGAGGGGAGGTGGCCCAATGGGGGCCCGCCATGTGGCGGCCCCCCGCTGACACGCGCAGGAGCGCCTGCTGCGCGCCTTGCGCAGCACGCAAGCGCGCCTCGATCCGCGCGTCGCCGTCGCTTAGAAAATCCGTTTTTGTTTCGGTTTCTGTCCATTTTTCGTCCGTTTCCGTCCAAATTTGACATGCGGCTTCGTTTCAGCTTAATTTACCACAGAAAAATATAAATTTTCAGTTTGGGTCATTTCTGGGTCCCCAAAAGCCTCGCTGTATCCAGAATTATTAGCGGACCCTGTTCTCGCAATCCGGATATCCGATCAACACGAAATTTTTACTGTGACCTTAAAACATAATTACACAGCTCCCGTAGTTTTCTCAGAATTTTTTGACACTGTTGGCGGAGCCCGTTCCCACTATCCGGCCTCCGAAACTTTTTCTGTGGCCTTAAAACATATTTACGGGGCTCCCGTAATTTTCTCGGAATTTTCCGACACTGTGAATTTTCCACTAAATATCTGGGCCCCCTTTCTCAAATAAATTTTTAGATCTCTCCATTTTAACCCGATTTGGGCCCAACTCGCGTCCAAATGTTCTTTACTTCCCTAACTTTCATAACACTAGTATTTCATACCGACTTTATTTACATTTATTTATGTGCCGAAAATTCGGTACATTACATTCTACCCCCCTTAAAATAAGTTTCGTCCTCGAAACTTGAATCACATCTCGACTCCTACTTGATCGAGAGGGAGGAAATCTTGCCCTCACTACTGGGCTCACTGTATATCGTGACCGGCATCAAATTTTCTGCTCGCCAGGACTACACGAGCAACTCATTCATGAATCCCTATCGCAATTTAGGGACAAACACAGACCTAGTGTCTGTCCACTTTCACCAAGTAGGTGAAAGACACAGTTGAGCACTTGTTCTCTCAATTGCCACGAATGATCCAGTTTTTACTTGCAAAATTTTCACTTTAATTCCGCCATCATTCTTTTCACAACGAGGTTGCATCTGCAACTAGTTACATCTACCGCATTTCCGGTCGCTCCGCTGCCTAATGTGGAGGGTAAAGGCCAATCCACGAGTCCTCAACTATCACACACGCTACAAGCTCTCCATGTCCACGGGTTATCAGCTAACCCGATATCTAGGTCTATTAATATGTCCGCAGACCACGATCCAATAGGGGCCTATAGCCCAACTAGTCTAACACTGTACAATGACTCTCACTAGCACAAAGATCCAATCGTCATACGGGTAGATCCACACTTAGGATTGCTACCCCAGCACTCCCACTAGGAGCTACAGAACCTCGATCACCCCTAGCACTACGGCCCGATCATATCACACACTCTCGGTGTACTAACAGCCTCAAGGCTCACACGTGGCATTTCACGTTCCTGGGTCGTCGCTCGGACTACCGCCCCGACCAAATCTCTATCATGCCCCGCCATCAGGTCTCGGGCCGCTGTCTCTCACAGCTGACTGCGCCTGCCCACTGGGCTACAGGCCCACAGTCCACAAACATGGTCCAGGCACGGATCGTCCACAAGCGAACCCGCTAATCGTCGCCACGCGACAACTATGCTCCACTGAGCAAAATCAACTAACAAGTCGTCAATCCACGACCCAAACTCTCTATATCAACTCTGGCCACACTGGGCAAAGGCTAATACACCACCTAATCAGCTCTCTCTGGCTAAACCGTACCTGTGCTCCATGAGCACCTAAACAGTTGGGTGTCCTACGCCCCTACGCTAACTTGCGTAGTCCAGAATGTTAAGCAACTTGCTTAAACACGCGCGTAACTCCTGTACACCTCTCCCAACTGGGTTGAGGCACCAAAAATAACTGTCCACCAACTCCGGTGATCAACTCGCAAAGACTACGGTGGCAACCCTTGCCATTACACCGATTCATCAGAACGGCGCAACAAAACTCTCGCTCTTTCGAGAGGTTCCCACATCCTGAAGCCTACTCTGGGCCTCACCAACTCTACTATGCGGCAACACAGCCACAGTTGTCGCGCCACACGGTTACTACCGTCATCAGGGGCAAATTCACGCCGCCAGGCTCGTAAATCTTTCTTGCCCTAACCCTCAGGGCACTGCAACTTGGCTCTCACGACATAGCGATCACCATTTACCTCGCGAGTCGGTCTCTTACTAGACCTTACTGACCATACTTTGCCAGCAACCTAGCTGACACAAGCGTAAAACACCCTATGCTGAAGGTGTTGGCTGCGCCGACAAAAGTTCGGCGGCCACAGCCATTTCTTTACTGTCGCCCCTACGGGCGGCGACGCCGTATACCTATGCGTCATTTATGCAGCCTCAACTTGTTGCGCTATCAATCACTGGAGCCCATCTATCTGCTCCAACTGTCGCGCTGACGTTACTCTTAGGCGTCGAAACCTGTCTTCCTGTCGGCGGGGAATTTTCGCCGACGGCAAGAAGTCTGACCCGCTGCTGGACCACTCCAACAGATGCGGTTCCCTGCTATCGCAGCTCGTATACGTCGTTTGACCCCGAGCCCTCTCGTGACTCGGGTCAAAACAGGTGCGTCTCCCTATGTGGTGTCATCGCTAATATGCACACCACAACGACACAACCAGCCCAAATTTAGCCATTTGAGCAACGCGCAGTCTATACACCGACAAAAAGGCTCGTCGACCCAATTATGCGAAAGTATAAGAGGGTACTCCTTTTCATCTCCAACATTACGTTGTCGGCCGCCAACGTAATATTCGAAGAATGAAAGCTCGTCGCCCTCGATCAGTCCCAACATCCTTTTTGGGAACAACAATAACCAATCAAATACTTTCGCCCAATAATCCACACACTCTCTCGTGCCTAAACCCTAGAGTCTCCCTATGGTTTGCTAACCACCTAGGACTATTCCTAGGCTCTGATACCACTCTAATCTGTCACGCCCCGAGTCCGCCAATTTGTACGGTTCGGGCACGCCAACAGACCCGCCAATCGGGTATGACCTTTCACTACCCGAAAGGAACGGTAATATCCATAATCATACAACAAGTATATGCGGAAGCTCAATATCAGAGTACTAAAAATCACTATAAATTTGAACTTTCATTTTATAACGAACAGTTAAAGCGGAAATGAAAGCATATAAGAGTGAACCATAACTTAAATTTATTACACTTCACATCTCTGAACTTGCAAATAAAATTATTACAATTCTTTTACATAAATTCCTCACCATACAGAGTTCACTCAAGAAATATATAAAAGGGATACCTCTGCTAGACCCTCTAGGTCTCTATGCTGCTGGGCTCTTGCCCCTGTAGTATGCCTCGCCGTCTGCATCTGATCCGCCACGATCGCTGCATCCATCCCTGAACCTGTGGGGGGGGGGGGGCACCCAAGGGGTGTGAGAACTCCTGACAGAGTTCCCAGTGGGTTCAACCACCGAGAAAAAGTGTCCTACACCACTTGGTCCAATGGAAGCAATAATAATAGTGCTAGGAAACTAAAATCCTCAATAGCAAAATGCGGCTATGCAATATATATGAATCACTATACTATCTGTGTATACTCATCCTCCCAGCACTACTTTGTCTAGCCACACTAGGCTGCTAAGCACCAACTCGGCCACTATGCCGCTGTATATAGGGTCAAACTAACCCGGCCACCTTGGCCACTCTAATTTCTCTTTATTCTTTAAATTCTGGTGCTGTAGTTCAAGTTAACCCTCAGAAATTCTTATCCAACGGGCCCCAGCCCGGTAGTCCTGCTACCATAAGATAAGACTTCTAAGGTTGCCGATAGCACCCGCAAGTGCTACCCCGCCCAACGGGGAACTTGTCCTACGGGTCACTGCCCGGGAGAGGGACACTGCCCTTGGCTCCGACAAGGCTACTTTTTACTCCCGAAGGTACGCTCGTTTTATCTTTATATTTTCTTTCTTTTCTTTTCTTTTTCTTTCTCTTTTTGCTTTAGTTCTTAGCCTCTTTGCCTTTGAACACTTGCTTTTCTCTCTTATTCGAGCTTGTAGCTCCCTTTTGCCACTGGCAAATCTCTTTCTCTTTCCTTTGAGCATTTAGCTCTTTGCTTTCACTTTATGCCTCTCGAAAGTACCTCGTCCAACGGGTCACTGCCCAGAGAGTCATGCTCCACTTGACGAGTCTCAAATTCGAAGGCGCCATTTACATTTTCTTTATACCTTTTAGCCACTTTTAGCTTGCTTTTAAACTTTGCCTTTTTACAATAATTTACCTCTTATCCTAGGTCTCGCCATAAGGATAACTTGAGAGTCTCCTGGACTCTTAACATTTCACCTTCACTTATTTAACTCAAATTGAAGTTAAAGTTATTGTCCATTCGCCCAGACACCCTATGACTTTCTAGGGTTATATTTGTTTAATTTCTTTAACCTTGGGATCTTATCCCACTTTTCTGATTCCTCACTGAATCCTAGAGTTAACTTAACTCTATTTTTATGTTCCACTTTTAGCTTAGAGTAACACTGACTCTAATCTCCTGTTCCACTTTTATCTTAGAGTTACACTGACTCTAATTTCCTGTCTGTGAGTTTAAACTCCTCTGGATCACCTTAGGTTCCCTTTACCTAAGTTCCATGTCATACTCATCCTAGAGTTCCTTGACTCTATGTTGATCACTCTATCCAGTGTCCTTAGGTTATCCCCAAAGACAATGCCACTCGTCCAATCCTAGGATAGCTCCTAGTTCAATGTCACTCGTCAAACCCCTAAACTAGATTTTCTCCTAGTCTTACTACCAACAAGTTCTGTTCCCTTATGTCACATGATTCCTAGGGTTGTACCCTAACATGATCACAGTCATCACATAATTATTCATTTCTACGCATGCAATTATTTTCATATCCATCATAAAAATAATATTTATCATCTATGCATGCAATTATCAGCAATTTAGATAAGTCAAGAATTGTATTTTTCCCCTAATTCCTTTTAGACATGCAGATTAATTATCTCCTTTTTGGCAACCAACAGTTGCATTTTCCATCTGTGTCCATCTACACATACTAGTTTATCCCCTATTTGGATAAATCATAAATATCACTTTTCCTCTAAATTTCTCTACACATGCTCATATATCATCTGCCTTTGGCAACTAACAGTTGCACTTTTCATCTGTATTTCTCTAAACATGCAATCTTAATCATAATTACCTAACGCCTCTAACAGGCTGCTATCATGCTTCTAGATCAAAAAGCAAAGGAGCAAGGGGAGAGGTCACCCAATTTCGGCAGAATCCCCCACCTTGTGGGGTCCCCAATTGCTTGTAGACACTTGCAATTGCTCTTCGCGCGATTCCACTTGTTCCCTCGAGCTTGCGCGCAAAACGGTGCACCTCCCTCGAGTCCGCACGCAAAATGGTGCACATCCACCAAATCTGCATGCAAAACGGTGCGCATCAATAAAACCACACGCAAAACGGTGCGCGACACTTCAGTCGGCACGCAAAACGATGCGCGTCAACTCAACCTACACGCAAAACGGTGCACGTACCTCAGGTTTGCACCCAAAACGGAGCATGCTTCTCTTAAGGTTGCACGCAAAATGGTGCACATTTTTTTTAACCCTGCACGAAAAACGATGCATAATATTAGGGTCGGCACGCAAATCGGTGCGCAACAACACGATAGGCACGCAAAACGGTGCACGTACCTCAAATCTGCACGCAGAACGGTGCACGTCTTTTCAAACCCTGCACGAAAAATGATGCATAATATTAGGGTCGGCACGCAAAACGGTGCGCGTTAAATTGATCGGCACGCAAAACGGAGCACATACCTCAAATCTGCACGCAAAATGGTGCATGCTTCACTGTAGGGTTGCACGTAAAACGGTGCACTTTTCTCTAGCCCTGCACGCAAAATGATGCGTCATATTAGAGACTGCACACAAAACGGTGCGCGATAACACAATCGGCACGCAAAACGGAGCACGTACCTCGGGTTGGCACGCAAAACGGTGCACTTTTGTTTTTCAATGTTGCACGCAAAACGGTGCATGTTTTCTGAGTTTGTGCCCAAAACTGCGCATTTTTGTCGAATCCGCACGCAAAACGGTGCATTTTTCTACAACTTGCACGCAAAACGAGACGCGCCAAAAATACCCGCGACAGTCCGTGCAGCAACAGTACAGTAAAACTCGGTCCCTAACACGCAAAATGGCACGGGGTCAAATTTAATGTCCAAAAAGGAACCATACAAATTGTGCCCAAAAATACCGAAAAATAACGTTACCTCGTACAGTCGCGCCGCCCATCGGCTTTTGGGAACGCCTCGCGCGCTCCACGAGATTCACGGCGCGCCCGCGAGCCCCACAAAATTGCTCACTTTCTCTCTCTCTCTCTCTCTCTCTCTCTCTCTCTCTTTCTCTCGGGCTCGGGTGGAGAAGAAGAAGAGAAAGGAAAGGAGGGAGGGTCTGCGCGGAAGAAGGAAGAAGAAGAAAAGAAAAAAGAAAGAGAAAAAGGAAAGAAAGGGAGGGAGGGGAGGTGGCCCAATGGGGGCCCGCCATGTGGCGGCCCCCCGCTGACACGCGCAGGAGCGCCTGCTGCGCGCCTTGCGCAGCACGCAAGCGCGCCTCGATCCGCGCGTCGCCGTCGCTTAGAAAATCCGTTTTTGTTTCGGTTTCTGTCCATTTTTCGTCCGTTTCCGTCCAAATTTGACATGCGGCTTCGTTTCAGCTTAATTTACCACAGAAAAATATAAATTTTCAGTTTGGGTCATTTCTGGGTCCCCAAAAGCCTCTCTGTATCCAGAATTATTAGCGGACCCCGTTCTCGCAATCCGGATATCCGATCAACACGAAATTTTTACTGTGACCTTAAAACATAATTACACAGCTCCCGTAGTTTTCTCAGAATTTTTCGACACTGTTGGCGGAGCCCGTTCCCACTATCCGGCCTCCGATTAACGCGAAACTTTTTCTGTGGCCTTAAAACTTATTTACGGGGCTCCCGTAATTTTCTCGGAATTTTCCGACACTGTGAATTTTCCACTAAATATCTGGGCCCCCTTTCTCAAATAAATTTTTAGATCTCTCCATTTTAACCCGATTTGGGCCCAACTCACGTCCAAATGTTCTTTACTTCCCTAACTTTCATAACACTAGTATTTCATACCGACTTTATTTACATTTATTTATGTGCCGAAAATTCGGTACATTACACGCCGTGCGGGGCCGCACCCGCGCGGGCACCGCGCGGCCGCCGCACGGGCAACACCCGCGCGGGCACCGCGCCGCGTGGGCGTCGCCGCGGAGACGCGCCGCGCGGTTCCGAACCGCGCGGGGTCCCGGCGGACGACGACGGCGGCGCGGGATTTCCGTTTCGTCAATCCGAGCGGTGTTGAACTTTTCCGTCAAAAAGAGTAAATTGGGTCTTTTGTTTTCGTATGTTAGTACACGTTTTTGACTATAGTTATCCTTGCGGACTTTTCTTTAGGTCCAAGTGCGCAGCGGGGGTGCGCAAAGGATTCAGGTATTCCGATTTCTCTTCAAATAGGTGGGTACGGTTGCGATAAGTGCAACAAGTGCAGTAAGTGCATCTATCGTCATTAAAGTGCTCTTAATTTATCTAACAAAGTAGATGGACAGTTTAACCTTTCGCATAATTGTGTTTTATCTAACAATTGAAGCGGCTACGGTCGCGGTGCTCACTACACGCCGATCTCGGCAAATCCGTTTCGGATGCTGCACGTACACAGGCGGATTGGCCTCCGCATGGGTGTACTTTTCCGGAGAAGTGGTCTATTTTTGACCCGTGTACCTCACAAAGGGGTGGGTGCTGTGAGGACCTCTTCGCGCCTGCTGAAAATAGCACACCAGCACCGCGAAGAGGTTAAATGCATCAAAGAGGTGTTTGCGCACGAGGGGAGACTTTAGTCTCCCCGACAGGGACTCTGGGGTTGGTGCCCAACTTAATTGATAAATCTGGGGTTGGGGCCCAGCTTAATTATGTGCAGGGTTTTAGCGAAAGGTTCCGGTGTTTTCGGTTTGCTCCTTATTTCTTATTGTTATTAGACATCTACTTTGTTTGTCACTGACATTATCCACTCCGTGACAGGTGTTACGAGGTGCGTTAGCCGGGAGGGCGGTGAGACTGCGTCGCGAGGACCGTAGTCAGATACTTGGGTTTATTATCTCATTTCCCTTATGCCTTATTTAGTTAATTTGCTTGTGGATCGTATTAGTCGTGGACATGTATTACTTAGTGTTGTGGATGAGGTGTACATTTATACTTTGATGCTTTTAGTGATGTTTTCATATGCGGCACGCTTTCATGATAAACCAAATGATTTCAAAAATGTTTTCTCAAAACGAAGTGCCGTGTGGGCACGGGTTTTGCAACCGTTGGTTTTATCCTTTCTAAACACTGATGCCGCTTTAGTATTCCGCTTGAAAATAAAACAACAAGGTGTCGAGTGGACACCAGTCTTTTAAACATTAGTTAAACTACTGTACTCTGTTTGACGATGTATGTCTATTGTATGGTTGATGGTTGATGTATGTTGTTGTAAACGAGACGCCGTGCATATACAAAGGAGACTCTGTCCGTGGGCAGAGAGAATTTGTGTATGTGGCGGTCTGGCACGCACCGGGGATGAGGTTTAAGTTACCTTGTTAAGAAGAAAAAAAAAATAATACACGCAATTTTCCGCTTTGATAGACTCAAAAACCCCCGGGGGCGTGACAGATTAAATGGTATCAGAGCAAAACAACCATAACCATAGTAGACGTGACCCACATCCACAGTGTAAGGTGCCACAAGAAAATTAGATATGAGATAACCAAGGTATAGGTGCGTAGTACGTGAGAGTACGGGGAAAAGGGAACGTAATGTAGGTGTAATCGTAAAGACAGGGTGTTAGGGTTATAACCATAGGGTTAACATGGTTTCTTTGTCTATAGCGGACGATGGCCCGGACTAGATCGTCCACCGAGAATGCGGACGCGGACAGAGTGACCCCGGCCACCGCAGAGAACCAGCTCCTCCAACGACAACTACGGGAAATGTCCGGGCAGTTAGCGACGCTGACGGAGCAGGTTCGTCACCTGACGCAGCAACAGGCAACCGCGCCAGCCGAGCGCGATCCGACCCCTCCGCCCGAAGCCACCGCACCCACTACGGGACCGCAAGGGACGGGTGGTATGACGACGGAACAGCCCCCATCCCCAAGGGATGTACCTACTCCGACGACCACGGGGCCCGTGATGGGAGCGACAGCGGGGGAGGCAGGAACGACCCCTACTCTCGGGGGGTCCGCCGCTGTAGGAGGGATCACGGAGCAACGAACGACGCGAGAAAGGGTCAGGACGAATTTGACTAGGTTCAAGAAGCATGACCCTCCCACTTTTGAGGGAGAGACGACCGATCCATGGGTCGTCGAGAAATGGGTAGATACCATGGAAAAACTCTTCGAGGACCTACTTATGGAGGAACAAGAGCGGGTTCCACTAGCCTTCCACTTCCTCGAACGGAATGCACGCATCTGGTGGAAGACGGTACGCCCGGATCCGTCTACAAACGACCCGCTACCGACATGTACGGCCTTTAGAGAGGAACTTTTTGACGCTTTCTTCTCCGATAGCGTCAAGCGGCAATTGGAAGACGACCTGAAGAACATTAGACAAGGGAACCGCTCGGTCATGGAATATCAAAGGGAGTTCGTAAGATTGGTTAACTGCGTCCCGTTGGTTATACGAGATGAACCCCACAAGGCCCGTCTTTTTGTGGACGGGTTACGGAGCGACATCTTCGAGATGGTTCAGGCAGCGGACCTGCGCACGTTCAGGGAAGTGGTGGACAGGGCCACCATAGTGGAGCGGGGGTTCGCTATCACCCGAGTTCGACGTGAGGGATCAGAAAATAACCGGGAGAGGAAGCGGACATAGACTTAACCGGGAGGGGGTCCGTCTGGTGGAAGCCGACCCCCAAAGTACCCCAAGACGCAACAAGGAAGCAAGAGTGCGCCTATCGGAAAGCCGCGACAAGCGAACAAGCCATGTGTTATTTGCGGAGCATCGCATCCAGTGACGGAATGCCCTAAGAGACAGGATCACTGTTACCGCTGCGGCAAACCAGGGCATTTTCGATTCAACTGTCCTCTGAACACTGGAGCGGCATCTTCCGTAGCTTCCACCCCAACGGCACAGCCACCAGGACGGGGTAGAGCATCAACGGGAATGCCCCCACACCCTCCGGCGCCAAGAGCAGAGGGAGAATCGTGACCACAACCGGGAGGGAGGCTCTACTCCATAGGCCAACATGGAGCGACACTGCAAGAGGAGGCGGTCGCAGGTATTACCTCCGTTTCTAATTTTCGAGCACGAACCCTGTTTGACACCGGGGCGACTCGCTCCTTTATTTCCCGCACTTTTGCACAAACACATCTGCTAGAAAGTAGTCCCCTTAATGTCTTACTGACCGTCCAGACCCCTAGGGGGCCAATCGCGGCAACTGGCCTAGTACCCTCGTGTTCAATAAGAATGGGAAGGTTGTCGTGCCCCTGGGATCTGGTGGTCATACCGCTAAAGGAATACGACGTGGTTTTGGGCATGGACTGGCTTACCGAGTATCAGGCGGTCATCGACTGCGAGAAGCGCCAGGTGCAACTACAGAAGCCGGGATTCCCAGAAAACGTGTACATGTTATGTAAAAGCACTTCCTTTTTGGCTATCATCTCCGCGTCGCGAGCTAGGAAGTTGATGGAGGGCGGGTGCGTGGCCTATCTAGCCTCGGTAGATTTAGCCACCCGACCCGTTTCCTCGCCTTCCGAGATTCCCGTGGTAAGGGAATTTCCGGACGTGTTTCCGGCAGAGCTCCCCGGAGCGCCGCCGGAACGAGAAGTTGACTTTCCTATTGAACTACTTTCCGGCACCAAACCCATCACCAAGGCACCGTACAGGATGGCCTTCGCGGAGTTGAAGGAACTTAAGGCACAGTTGGAGGACCTTTTGGATAAGGGCTTCATCAGGCCTAGCGCGTCACCCTGGGGCGCGCCCGTCCTGTTTGTCAGGAAGAAGGACGGAAGTCTCCAATTGTGCATTGACTACCGGGAGATAAATAAGGTCACCGTTGAGAACAAGTACCCCCTGCCAAGGATCGACAACCCCTTCGACCAACTACAGGGGGCGACAGTGTTTTCAAAGATTGACCTGCAGTCGGGCTATCATCAGGTCCGGGTCAAGGGGGAGGACATCCCCAAAACGGCTTTTCGAACTCGCTATGGCCATTACGAATTTACAGTAATGCCGTTCGGGCTCACAAATGCCCCGGCGGTGTTCATGGACATGATGAACAGGGTATTCAAAGCCTTCCTGGACTTATTCGTGGTGGTCTTCATCGATGATATCCTCATCTACTCCCGTACAGACGAGGAACATGAAGAACATCTGCGCACAGTCCTCCAGACCCTACGGGAACAGAAACTCTACGCCAAACTCAAAAAGTGTGAGTTTTGGCTCCGTGAGGTCGACTTCTTGGGGCACGTAATCTCGGCGGCTGGGGTCGCAGTCGATCCGAAGAAGATAGATTCGGTGACGGACTGGTCCCAACCGACGACGGTGACGGAGATTCGAAGCTTTCTAGGATTAGCCGGGTACTACCGGCGCTTCGTGGAGGGTTTCTCCAAGATAGACACCCCCTTAAACCGCTTGACTAAAAAGGGGGAAAAGTTCATCTGGACGGACAAATGTCAGAGGAGCTTCGAGGAGCTCAAGGATAGATTGACGCGAGCCCCGATTCTCGCCCTGCCAGAACCAGGGGAGGATTATGAAGTGTACTGCGATGCGTGGCGAAACGGACTGGGTGGAGTACTCATGCAACGGGGAAAGGTTATAGCCTATGCGTCAAGGCAGCTCAAGGAATACGAGCGAAACTACCCCGTGCACGATTTGGAACTCGCAGCGGTTGTGTTCGTCCTCAAGCTTTGGAGACACTACCTGTATGGGGCACACTGCAATGTGTACTCAGATCATAAAAGTCTTAAGTACCTTTTCACCCAAAAGGAGTTAAATTTGCGACAAAGACGGTGGCTCGAGCTACTGAAGGATTACGATTTAACGATCCACTACCACCCGGGAAAGGCAAACGTGGTGGCCGACGCCCTGAGCCGTAAGGGGCAGGCCGAAAAGGCAGGGGTAAGTGCCATCACCCAGCAAGATAGTCTGATTGCGGAGTTTTCGCGATTAAGACTAGAAGTAGTACCGGCGGGTAAAGTCAAACAACTTCTGACACTGGTGGTCAGACCCACCTTGCTTGACAGAATTCTCGAGGGGCAGTCGACTGATGACCAACTCCAGCTGGTGCGAAATAGAGTAACTGCCGACCAAGAAGGTGATTTCACAGAAAACTCCGACGGCACGATACGATTTCGGGGACGAATCTGCGTGCCGGATCTACCGGAACTCAAAGAGGAAATCCTGCGGGAGGCGCATACTGCTCCATATGCAGCGCATCCCGGGGGAATGAAGATGTACAAGGATGTCAAGCAGACCTTCTGGTGGCCCAAGATGAAGGGAGACGTGACTCGGTTTGTGACACACTGCCTGGTGTGCCAACGAGTGAAGGTCGAGCACCAGCGTCCGGCAGGAAAATATCAACCCTTACCGGTGCCCGAGTGGAAATGGGACATGATTACCATGGATTTTGTGACCGGGTTCCCGAGATCGTCACAGGGACACGATGCAATATGGGTAATTGTGGACCGTCTGACGAAATCGGCCCACTTTCTGCCCATACACACGACGTGGACGCGGGAACGACTGGCACAAACCTACATCAACGAGATAGTAAGGTTGCATGGGGTGCCGACATCCATCACGTCGGACAGGGACACGCGGTTTGTGTCAAACTTTTGGCAGAGCCTGCAGTGAGCAATGGGAACCAAGTTGCACTTCAGTACGGCTTTTCACCCGCAGACCGACGGACAATCAAAGCGGGTGATAAAAATTATGGAGGACATGCTTCGGGCATGCGTTTTGGACCTGGGCGAAGGGTGGGCACGGTGTTTGCCCCTAGTGGAATTTGCCTACAATAACAGTTACCAGGCCAGCATTCAGATGGCACCATACGAGGCCCTGTACGGGCGCCGCTGTCGGTCTCCAATATGCTTGGACGACTTGGGTGAGCGTAAGTTTCTGGGCCCAGATTTGGTGGAGGAGACCGAAGCAAAGGTGCGATTGATTAGACAAAGGCTACTGACCGCCCAGAGCAGACAGAAAAGCTACGCGGACAACAGACGCCGAGACTTAGAGTTCATGGTGGGTGAGCACGCGTTACTCCGAGTTTCGCCCTCCAAGGGGAAACGACGCTTCGGCATAAAGGGAAAGTTAAGCCCGAGGTACGTAGGACCGTTCGAGATCCTAGAACGCGTAGGACCGGTGGCGTACCGATTAGCCCTGCCGCCGAATCTCGAACGAGTCCATAACGTGTTCCATGTCTCAATGCTCCGGAAGTACCTAGCTGATCCCTCTCATGCCTTGGATGCCTCCACCATCGAGTTGCGAGAAGATTTAAGCGTCGAGGAGACACCGGTGCGGATTTTGGCAAGAGAGGACAAGAAGTTGCTCAATCGAACTATCCCCTATGTGAAGGTCCAGTGGAGCAACCACGAAGAGCGCGAGGCGACGTGGGAACTGGAATCAAAAATGAGAGAATGTTTTCCCGAATTGATTAGTGGGGTTTGTACTTAAGTTTCGGGACGAAACTTTTTATAAAGTGTGAGTGGTGTAGTGATCCGGCCTTTCGGGGCATTTTTTGACTTACATGTAGTCATTTAAGCCTTTAAGTGAAATAAAATTATTCAATTCTTAAAAGTTGGCCATTGTGAGGTGCTGGTATTTTTCTGCGATAGAGCGCGGAAAAAGAAAGCCGACGGTGCGATCGGATCTGAAATCCGATATCGGAATCTCCCGGAACGGAATTCCTAGTGATACGGTGATTAAGTCATGCATCAGAATCCGTGCAAAATATCTTGCACCCGTTAGAGATAAGGTGGGTTATCTCGTAGGGGATAATTAATTAGTTAATTAATTATCCATGAGGGAAAATAGAATTCTCTTACGTACCAATTAAAAAGGAAATTAATTAAAGATTTAATACGAGCTATATAAGGGATCCCGATTATCGGAAAGAAAAGAAAAGAAAGAAATAAAAACCCTAATCGGTGAGAAGAGAAAAAGAAAAGAAAAGACGGAACCCTAGCCGGAAGAAAGTGAAAGGAGAAAGAGAAGGAGCCCGATCTTCCCGGACACCGAACCGAAGGCAAGAACGCGACCGGACAACCTTCCCGTCGATCTTCGGTTAGTAAAATAATTGTCATAATTTATTTGGGATTTTTCCGTCGTCTCTTTTGTTTGAGTTCTTGGTTTCTCCGTCGTATCCGTCACCGTCGCCGTCGTCGTCATCATGTTAGGGCACGAAACAGACGGCGGAGGCGTGCGGTGCCGCTAGGGCATCGCGCGGAGGAGAGTCACGGACGGCACCCATGCGGACCCGCAACCGCGCGGGCACCGCATGGGCGCCGCGCGGCTACCGCACGGACGGCACCCATGCAGACCCGCAACCGCGCGGGCACCGCATGGGCGCCGCGCGGACCCGCAACCGCGCGGGCGCCGCGCGGACCCGCAACCGCGCGGGCGCCGCGCGGCTGCCGCACGGGCGGCACCCGCGCGGACTCGCAACCGTGCGGGCACTGCGCGGGCGCCGCGCGGCTGCCGCGCGGACCCGCAACCGCGCGGGCGGCACCCGCGTGGACCCGCAACCGTGCGGGCACCACGCGGCCGCCGCGCGGGCGGCACCCGCGCGGACCCGCAACCGTGCGGGCACCGCGCGGCCGCCGCGCGGGCGGCACCCGCGCGGACCCGCAACCGCGCGGGCGCCGTGCGGGGCCGCACCCGCGCGGGCACCGCGCTGCCGCCGCACGGGCAGCACCCGCGCGGGCACCGCGCCGCGTGGGCGTCGCCGCGGAGACGCGCCGCGCGGTTCCGAACCGCGCGGGGTCCCGGCGGACGACGACGGCGGCGCGGGATTTCCGTTTCGTCAATCCGGGCGGTGTTGACCTTTTCCATCAAAAAGAGTAAATTGGGTCTTTTGTTTTCGGATGTTAGTACACGTTTTTGACTATAGTTATCCTTGCGGACTTTTCTTTAGGTCCAAGTGTGCAGCGGGGGTGCGCGAAGGATTCAGGTGTTGCGATTTCTCTTCAAATAGGTGGGTACGGTTGCGATAAGTGCAACAAGTGCAGTAAGTGCATCTATCGTCATTAAAGTGCTCTTAATTTATCTAACAAAGTAGATGGACAGTTTAACCTTTCGCATAATTGTGTTTTATCTAACAATTGAGGCGGCTACGGTCGCGGTGCTCACTACACGCCGATCTCGGTAAATCCGTTTAGGATGCTGCACGTACACAGGCGGATTGGCCTCCGCATGGGTGTACTTTTCCGGAGAAGTGGTCTATTTTTGACCCGTGTACCTCACAAAGGGGTGGGTGCTGTGAGGACCTCTTCGCGCCCGCTGAAAATAGCACACCAGCACCGCGAAGAGGTTAAATGCATCAAAGAGGTGTTTGCGCACGAGGGGAGACTTTAGTCTCCCCGACAGGGACTCTGGGGTTGGTGCCCAACTTAATTGATAAATCTGGGGTTGGGGCCCAGCTTAATTATGTGCAGGGTTTTAGCGAAAGGTTTCGGTGTTTTCGGTTTGCTCCTTATTCCTTATTGTTATTAGACATCTACTTTGTTTGTCACTGACATTACCCACTCCGTGACAGGTGTTACGAGGTGCGTTAGCCGGGAGGGCGGTGAGACTGCGTCGCGAGGACCGTAGTCAGATACTTGGGTTTATTATCTCATTTCCCTTATGCCTTATTTAGTTAATTTGGTTGTGGATCGTATTAGTCGTGGACATGTATTACTTAGTGCTGTGGATGAGGTGTACATTTATACTTTGATGCTTTTAGTGATGTTTTCATATGCGGCACGCTTTCATGATAAACCAAATGATTTCGAAAATATTTTCTCAAAACGAAGTGCCGTGTGGGCACGGGTTTTGCAACCATTGGTTTTATCCTTTCTAAACACTGATGCCACTTTAGTATTCCGCTTGAAAATAAAACAACAAGGTGTCGAGTGGACACCAGTCTTTTAAACATTAGTTAAACTACTGTACTCTGTTTGACGATGTATGTCTATTGTATGGTTGATGGTTGATGTATGTTGTTGTAAACGAGACGCCGTGCATATACAAAGGAGACTCTGTCCGTGGGCAGAGAGAATTTGTGTATGTGGCGGTCTGGCACGCACCGGGGATGAGGTTTAAGTTACCTTGTTAAGAAGAAAAAAAAAATAATACACGCAATTTTCCGCTTTGATAGACTCAAAAACCCCCGGGGGCGTGACAATCGGCGCGTGGACTCGCGTGGCCTTGTGGATTCAAGGTGCTACCGCTCTCGTTGATTCGGAGCGAGGTACGTTCGTGGATACGAGACGTGCTACTGGGCGAAGACTGTGGATTCGGTCAGACGTCATGGATTCGGCGTTTGACGCAGATCGTGGATTCGAGAAGCGTTGCGGAGCGAGCGGAGAAGATCAACTAGGAGCGTATGGAAAAAGGTTGAGTCGTCTGTGAGTATGGTATATCACCTTTGTACGTGTTATAATTCTAGTGGATTTCACCGTGTTATCGGTCCCGTGGTTTTTTACTCTGGTTTGGAGTTTTCCAAGTAAAAATCTTACGTGTTATTTTTTATTTCCGCATTGGGTTTTATTGCGCAACGATTTTTGAGTGGTTAAGCGTTTACACCTATTCACCCCCCTCTAGGTGTTTTTCCCCTATTTAGATCCATATTATACATAACCCAACAATATTTTCCCACTTCCACACCGGCACTGGTAGGTTTTGAAGCTTGCCTGCTGGAAGCCTATGCTCGGCCTTGACTTGTTGGCACACTAGACACTTGGCCACAAAGCGTCCGACATCCTTCTTCATACCCGACCACCAGAATGTTGCCTTTAGGTCCTTGTACATTTTAGTGCCGCCGGGATGAATAGTGTACGGCGATCGGTGTGCCTCCTGGAGAATCAGCTCGCGAATGGCCTCATCATTGGGCACGCACGCACGACCCCTAAACTTCAAAACTCCCTCTGAGTCCACGGCGAAATCCTTCGCCCTTTCGCTCTCCAATTCAGACCTCACCTTTTGGAGTGCATCATCAGTGGCTTGCTTTTCTTTAATCCTCTCCAATAAGGTGGGTTGCACCCTAAGAGTCATCAACTTCGCGGGCGTCCCGAGAGTTACAACCTCCAAACCAAACCGCCGCATCTCGGATTGCAGTGGATACTGGTCAGTGATAACCATGGCAAGGTTCTCCACAGATTTCCTACATAATGCGTCAGCCACCACATTTGTTTTTCCCGGGTGGTATAAGAGGCTAACATCAAAATCCTTGAGTAGTTCCAACCACCGACGCTGCCTCAGATTTAGTTCTTTCTGTGTGAACAAGTACTTGAGGCTTTTGTGATCTATGTAAATTTCACAGCGCTCGCCATATAAATAGTGTCGCCACAACTTCAGTGCAAAAATGATCGCGGCGAGTTCGAGATCGTTGGTAGGGTAGTTCTTCTCATAGCTCTTCAATTGTCGCGAGGCATAGGCTATCACCTTGCCATCTTGCATAAGTACGAACCCTAACCCACACCCCGAGGCATCACTGTACACCTCAAACCCTTTGCCTGATTCGGCCAAGGCAAGTACTGGAGCCGATGTCAACTTATCCTTGAGCAGCTGAAAGCTCCTTTCACATTCATCACTCCAAATGAACCTAGCCCCCTTTCTTGTAAGGCTGGTGAGTGGAGTGGTGATTTTAGAGAACCCTTCCACAAACCGCCTGTAATACCCCGCAAGCCCAACAAAACTCCGTACTTCAATGACATTAGTTGGTCGGGGCCAGTCCCTAACAGCTTCAACTTTCTTGGGGTCCACAGACACCCCTGATTCTGTAATTACATGCTCCAGAAAGGTCACCTCTCAAAGCCAAAATTCGCACTTCTTCAGTTTTGCGAAAACACTTCGCTCCCGAAGCACTTGCAATACATGTCGTAGGTAATCCTCGTGCTCGTCATCACTCCGGGAGTAGACCAAAATGTCGTCAATAAAGACTACGACAAATCGGTCCAAGAAGGGCTGAAAAATGTGATTCATCAGATCCATAAATGCCGCCGGGTGTTAGTCAACCCGAATGGCATTACGGTGAATTCATAATGTTCATAACGTGTTCGAAAAGCCGTTTTATGCACGTCCTCCGGCTTAATCTTTAACTGATGGTATCCCGATTGAAGATCAATCTTTGAAAACACTCAGGAACCTTGCAATTGATCAAAAAGGTCGTCAATTCTCGGCAATGGATATCGGTTCTTAACCGTCAACTTATTGAGTTCTCGATAATCGACACACAGCCGTAGCGACCCGTCCTTCTTCCGCACGAACAAAACTGGTGCTCCCCAAGGGGACACACTGGGTCGAATGAAGCCCTTGTCCAACAAGTCTTGCAATTGGGCCTTAAGCTCTTTCAATTCTACCGGGGCCATTCGGTAGGGAGCCTTTGAAACTGGAGCCGCCCCGGGAATCAAGTCGATGATGAACTCGATTTCCCGATCTCTCGGCATACCGGGCAATTTCGCGGGAAACACATCAGAATACTCCCTTACCACTGGAATGCCCTCTACATTGGGCTCCTCTCTACGCCCCTCCACTACTGTAGCCAAATAAGCCACACAGCCTCGCTCGATCAACCTCTTGGCTCGCGACGCGGAAACCGTTGAGGCAAAAAGAGAACTCTTGCATGCTTGGAATTCAAACTCTTCCTGCCCGGGTTCTCGAAACGTGATAACCCGACGCTCACAATCG
Source organism: Tillandsia leiboldiana (assembly GCA_029204045.2). Classification (NCBI taxonomy): domain Eukaryota; kingdom Viridiplantae; phylum Streptophyta; class Magnoliopsida; order Poales; family Bromeliaceae; genus Tillandsia; species Tillandsia leiboldiana. Next base: position 30,965 of record JAQNDB010000034.1, on the reverse strand, counting down.
ATAGTAGCATAATACTTTGAGAGCCAATCCATCCCCAAGATTACATCGAAGTCCCCCAATCGCCTTAAGACCATGAAGTCTATTGCCATTAACCACTCGCCAATCCGTACAGGACAAGCGGGACAACATTCGGAGATCTCGAGAGAACCTCCCGCTACTTTGACTGTCTTAAAGTTAGTAGACTGTAGTACATCTAACCCGTGTCTCATAGCAAATGACCGGCAAATAAATGAGTGCGATGCACCTGTATCAAATAATGCCCTGCATCGAACATCATTAATAAAAATTATACCTGCTATGACGTCATCAACAGTGGGCTTCTCCTCGATTGCCTGAGCGGCGAAAACCCGTCCGCTCGGCGGCTGCTGGGGTGCGGCTGGTAGGGCTGGTACCGCCCTCTGTTGCTGCCGTGGAGCACCCTGGATCAATGGTGCGGCCGGGGCAGGACGTGTACCCCTGGGACAATCTCGAAGGAGGTGGCCCGGTTGGCCACACTTGTAACACCTTCCTTCTTGCTCTGCACACTCTGCTGGTCGGTGCGGTCCTCCGCAAATGACACATCGCCCGGGGGCCGTGAACTGCCGGGGCTCCCGAGGATAATATTGCGGCCGCGGTTGCTTCGGGGGCCATTGATAGTGGCTTTGACCCCTGGAGCCACCCTGATACCGCTTCTTTTCCTTCCCTTTTCCTTTGTCCTTCTCGAAAGCTTCGCGCTCTCGGCGCACCACCATATCGCCTCTCTCAACCAAGCGAGCTCTATCCACAATCTCTATATAGGTCACAATGTTCAGCAACTGGACCTACGAATAAATAGAGGGTCGAAGGCCCCGCTCGAAACACCGCGTCTTATCCCACTCACTTCGCACCACCGAGGGCAAGCAGCTAATGATGCGAGAAAACTCGCACTCGTACTCTTGAACTGAACGGCTTCCCTGGCGAAGATTCTTGAAACTATCCTCCATTTGCTGCTTCGCACTGTCGGGGAAATATGTGGCGAAGAAAAGCTCCTTGAATTCTTCCCACGATGGCTCCGGCAACGCCGTCCTAGCCCGCCTCTCCAATTCTGCTGTCACGCCCTGGGGGTTTCATTCAGCGGAAACAATCATCAAAAAGGGGTTCGTTTTGCACGTAGATTTTTTTTTTTTTTGAAAATCCTTTCTTCCCCAGAGCATACCCAGATCCGCCGCATACACAGATTTACTCTACAAACGGACAGAGTCTCCTCTGTATATGCACGGCGTCGCGGCTAATACAATATCATAATTCATTCAATCACAACAATTCCCAGACATACACCACAAACAGAACTGAACAATTTTCAAGGCCGATTGGTTTGAAAGGATAAATCCACAATTTTGAAAGCGATGCCCACCCGGCATCCAAATTTCTAAAACAGTTTCGAAAGACCATAAATCCACGGGTTTTTAAAACAGTGCCCACACGACACTTAGGTTTTGAAATCCATTTTCGAAATCCATAAATCCACAAGGTTTTGAAAACGGTGCCCACACGACACCTAGGTTTTTGAAAAGGGTTTTCGCAATCCTTTTTGTTTTGCTTTCTTGTTGTTTTCTCAAAGCGGCCAACAGAGAGAGAAAAAGAAACTCAATAAATAAATAGTAATATGCCGACATCCACACCGACCCCACGAGGGTATCGAGAACCACACAGTAGGCTACAAATAATAAATGAAATGCGAAAGGAAAGGGAAAATACTGTCCGGGATCCTCCTGGACCCGAAAACTCCCGTCTCGGCCTCACCGTCGCCTAGCTCTCACCCCTGAAGTAACCTGTCACGGAGTGGGAAGTCAGCGACACGATAATACCAATAATAAAGCAGGAAAAATAGTAAAGCCAACCGTCAGACGATCCGGAGGAACCACCCTCTCAAGAGGGGAAAAGAAACACGAACACCTGTAAAACCTGACTACGTCGAGCATCTACGTCGACGGGTCGCACCGCTCACAAAGAGCCACGAACACCTGTAACACCTGACCACGTCGAGCATCTACGTCGACGGGTCGCACCGCTCGCACCTTGGCGCCTCAAAACCCCACAACTACGGGGGCCCCACTACGTCACCTCGTGGGTTTACATGGGTCATGGACCACTTTTCCGGAAAAGTGCACCCTTTGCGGTGGCCAAACCGCGGGTGCGCGTGCTGCAGCCTCGAGCATAGTAACCAAGAATACCGTACATTATCAATTAACGAGGATCATAGAGACTATCAACCACATAAAATCAAATAATGAGAACCATAATGACTATCAACCACATATAATCATATAACACGAACCATAATGACTGTCCATAATATCGCAGTTAACCGTACAAAAAGAGTTAATCACAAGTGTCGGAAATGCCATGCTAAGTCTCCAAATAAAACCCACCTCAAACACGAAGGAGAAGACATGTGGAAGCTCCAACTAAAAATACCCTAGCCGTGTGCCCGAACAGCTACAACAAGAATTATTTGTTAAAAAACATCGTCGTGGTTAAAAAACTCAAAAACGGGGCGAAACGGGCTAAAAACGGAGCTTCTGGACCCTTTTCTGAAGACAGGTGCACGGATCCAGGCGTGGACCGGGTCCACGACGGCAGGCGGCAGCGGCGCAGACCAGGCACACGCCGTAGCGATAGACCGCTGCGGCATGGGCCGGGCCGCGCACGAGCCGAGGCGCGCGCCGGGTCCACACCGTTTGGGCTACGAGGTGTGCACCGGGTGCACGCCTTAGCGGTGGACCGCGCGGCCTGGCGCACGCGTTCGTGCGCCGGGTCCGCGCCTCTGGGCCCGGGAGCCGTGCGCCAGGTGCACGCCGGGTCCCATGGATCGTGCGGCCTGGCGCACGCATTCGTGCGCCGGGTCCGCACCCCTGGGCCCGGGAGCTGTGTGCCGGGTGCACGCCGGGTCCCGTGGAGCGCGCGGCGACCTGGCCATACCAGGTGAACAGTGCCGCCCCTTTTCGCCCCCCCGCGGCTCCGGTTGCGACCCCGCGACCCCGGCGACGACCCTGTGGACACGATAACGGCGGCGGCAGCCTCCCGTTTAACAACGGCGGCGGCGGCCTCCCGTTCAACAACTCGTATCGCCCGCGACACCGACGAAAAAGGAAAACCTCATACCAAAGAGAACGGAAAAACCCGAACCGCTCACCTCGCTTTCGCCGGTAAGGGAGGAAGGAGGAGGATCGTCCCGCTCTCGTTCGCCGGATTTCGCAGGAAGTGCGATCATCCTTCCTTCTCCCCGTCTCGTCGCCTCGGTTCTTCACGCCAACTGATGGAGTGGAAAAGCTAGGGATCGGGTTCCTCGCACGTGCTCGGGTGGAAACTATGCACCGGAAATGAGAAGTGGGGATAACCCTACGCCCCCAACCAAAAATGTAAATTGATCGTACAGGTGTGAATGGGGGGTGGGATTGAACCCTAAACCCCCAAATTCAAAACTTAGCGATCGGGTGCGGATCAGGGTCCACTTACCTCGAAAAGCATGCCGATCTTCTGCACGCTTTTTGATGCACCCGGGACCGCTGGCTTACCTCGAAAAGCGTGCCGATCGCCCGCACGCGTTTTGATGCACCCGGAACCGCTGGTAACCTTCCAAAATTTATTCTGGGAGATCCCGGGGTCAGAATTGGAATCCGATCGCGCCACCGTTCTCCGTTTCGCGAGCTTTATTGCCTAAAAATACCCGCGAGCCCCGACGGTCTGCCCAGAAATAAAGAATTATTAGCCCACCCTCCGGACCCCTAAAAGGGATGCGGAAAACTAAAAACTGAAAAAACCATTTTACATGTGGTTACTACACCAGTCACCTCTTAAAACGAGTTTCATCCTCGAAACTCAAACCTGGGTCGCGGTGAAAAGGTTGGGGTAGCACTCCCTCATTTTTGACTCCAGCTCCCACGTCGCTTCTCGCTCCTCATGGTTGCTCCAGAGCACCTTCACATAGGGGATGGCTCAGTTTCGCAGCGATTTGCTTTCCCTTGCTAGGATTCTCACTGGGGTTTCCTCGAAGCTTAGGTCTTCCTTAAGTTCGAGTGCAGAGACGTCCAGAACGTGTGATGGATCGGAAAGGTACTTCCGGAGCATTGAAACGTGGAACACGTCGTGGACTCGATCGAGAATTGGTGGTAGGGCAAGGCGGTAAGCCACTGGGCCAATGCGCTCCAGGATCTCGAATGGCCCCACAAACTGTGGGCTCAGCTTGCCCTTCAGCCCGAAACGCTTGATTCCTCTGGATGGCGAGACCCGCAAAAACACATGCTCTCCCACTTGGAATTCCAAGTCGCGGCGCCTCTGGTCAGCGTAGCTCTTCTGTCGACTCTGGGCGGTCAGTAAGCGCTGTCTGATGAGGCGTACCTTCTCTTCAGTTTCTTCCACTAAGTCGGGTCCCAAGAACTTCCGTTCTCCCAAGTCGTCCCAACAGATCGGGGATCGGCAGCGCCTCCCATACAAGGCTTCGTAGGGTGCCATCTAGATGCTGGCCTGGTAGCTGTTGTTGTAGGCGAATTTCACGAGGGGTAGGTAGCGTGCCCAACCGACCCCCCAGTCAAGTACACAGGCGCGAAGTAGGTCCTCGAGAGTCTGAATCACTCGCTCCGACTGTCCGTCCGTCTGGGGGTGGAAGGCTGTGCTGAACTGGAGTTTGGTCCCCAAGGCCCGCTGTAGACTCTGCCAAAACTTCGAGACAAAGTGCGTGTCTCTATCCGAGGTGATCGATGCCGGCACTCCATGCAGTCTCACGATCTCGCTGATGTAGACTTGAGCTAACCGCTCTCGGGTCCAGGCGGTATGAATGGGCAGGAAGTGTGCTAACTTGGTTAACCGGTCCACTATGACCCAAATCGTGTCGTGCCCCTGCTGCGAACGTGGAAACCCAGTGACAAAATCCATGGTGATCAGATCCCACTTCCACTCCGGCACCGGTAAGGGCTGTAACTTTCCTGCTGGTCGCTGATGCTCAACTTTTATCTGTTGACATACCAGGTAATGAGCTACATGTCGTGTCACATCCCCCTTCAGCTTGGGCCACCAGAAGGTCTGCTTGAGGTCCCTGTACATCTTCGTGCCCCCTGGATGCACCGCATAAGGGGCGCGGTGTGCCTCTGCCAGAATTTCCTCCTTCAACTCCGACGAATTCGGCACGCAAATCCGCCCGTGGAACCGTAGGGTGCCGTCGCCTTCCACTGAAATATCATTCTCTTGGTCCGGGGAGATCTTGTCTCGTACGAGCTGTAAGTGAGAGTCGGTCTGTTGTCCTTCCCAGATCTTCTCGAACAGCGTCGACTTGACTACAAAGGTTAAAAGTTGCGCAACCGTGCCCGCTGGTACCACCTCCAACTTCAATCGTGCGAACTCCGCGATCAAGCTGCTCTGCTCAGTTATCGCGCCTCCAGACACCCCTTCTAGTTGCCCCTTCCTGCTCAAACCGTCTGCCACCACGTTTGCCTTCCCGGGGTGGTATTGGATTGTTAGATCGTAATCCTTCACAAACTCTAGCCACCGCCTCCGCCACAAATTTAATTCCTTTTGGGTGAACAGGTACTTAAGGCTTTGATGGTCGGAGAAGACGTTACAGTGGACACCAAAGAGGTAGTGTCTCCATAACTTTAGAACGAAGACCACTACAGCCAGCTCCAAATCATGTATCGGGTAGTTCTTTTCGTAATCCTTCAGTTGCCTGGAAGCATAGGCTATTACTTTCCCTTGTTGCATCAGTACACCCCCAAGGCCGATCCTTGATGCGTCGCAGTACACTTCATAATCCTCTCCAGGTGCTGGTAGTACAAGTATTGGTGCCCGGGTGAGCCTTCTTTTGAGTTCTTCGAAACTCTCCTGGCATTTAGCCGTCCATAAAAACTTCTCCCCTTTCCTGGTCAACCGGTTTAAAGGGGCAGCAATCTTCGAGAAACCCTCGACGAAGCGTCTGTAGTATCCTGCCAGGCCCAGGAAACTGTGAATCTCTGTCACCGTAGTCGGCGGCTGCCAGTCGATCACTGATTCCACCTTCTTGGGGTCCACGGCGATTCCCTCCGCCGAGATCACGTGCCCTAGAAATCCCACTTCGCGAATCCAGAATTCACATTTCTTGAGCTTAGCGAACAACTTCTGATCCCTGAGAGTCTGGAGAATCGTTCGCAAATGGTCCTCGTGCTCCTCGTCGGTGGGAGAAAAGATCAGGATGTCGTCGATGAAGACCACTACGAAATGGTCTAGAAAGGGCCGGAAGATTCTGTTCATCATATCCATGAATACCGTGGGGGCGTTCGTAAGCCCGAACGGCATAACTGTGAACTCGTAGTGGCCGTACCGGGTCCGGAAGGCGGTTTTTGGAATGTCTTCGTTCCGAACCCGGAGCTGGTGGTAACCCGATTGCAGGTCAATCTTTGAAAAGACCGTCGCTCCTCGTAGTTGGTCGAAGAGGTCGTCGATTCTGGGCAGGGGGTACTTGTTCTTCACTGTAACCTTGTTTATCCCTCTGTAGTCGATGCAGAGACGCAGGCTTCCGTCTTTCTTCTGCACAAAGAGTACCGGTGCACCCCAGGGTGACACACTCGGCCTGATAAACCCTTTGTCCAAGAGGTCCTCCAATTGCGCCTTAAGCTCCTTCAACTCCGCGAAGGCCATTTGGTAAGGCGCCTTCGTAATAGGCTGCGTGCCCGGTAGGAGTTCGATAGGGAACACCACCTCCCGTTCAGGGGGCATCCCAGGCAGTTCCGTCGGGAAAACATCGGGAAAGTCCCTCACTACTGGGATGTCAGAAAGTGTTGCCGGGGGTCGGGTGACTAGATCCACAGACGCCAAGTAGGCCACACGCCCACCCTATACTAGTCTTCTGGCCCTTGCTGCTGAGATGACCGCTGGGAAGGAGGTGCTCTTGCACGCCAGATACATGTGCTCAGGGAAACCCGGTTCTTGTAGTCGCACCTGCCGCTTCTCACAGTCAATAAGTGCCTGGTACCTCGAGAGCCAGTCCATGCCCAACACTGTGTCGTACTCCTTCAGGGGAATTACCACCAAATCCCAAGGGCAAGCCAGTCGCCCTAGCTTAATCGGGCAGGCGGCCACAAAGCTGACCGCCTCCAATGCCCCACCCGCCGTTTGGACCGTCATTCGACTTTGGAGAGGTATCTCCCCAAGACCATGCACAAATACGAAGTCACGAGAAATGAAAGAGTGTGTTGCTCCGGTATCAAAAAGAGTTCTAGCACGGGAATTTGAAACAGAAGTAATACCTGCAAGTACATCCTCCGGCGGGTCCGTCTCTTGGCGGTTCATCAAGTAAACTCTCCCGCCAGCCTGAGGTTGCCTTTCCCCCTCTCGCCGTGGTGCAGGGGGTCTAGAAGTCCACCCTATAGGAGCTTTTCCCCGTCCAGAAGGTTGTGGCGAAGGTGCAGAAGCTGCCGAGGATAAATCCACGGGTTTTAAAATCTTTGTGCGGCCATTAACTTGAAAGGATAAATCCACGGGTTTTAAAATCGGTGCCCACACGACACTTGCTTTGAAAACATCTTTGAAACCGGTTTGTATTTGAAAACAAGCCACAATTACACATCCTATCATTCACCAGTTAATTATAAGAAAGCCCTCCTCCCAACATCCATCAGAAACCACAGTATATGAAACACAGTTGAACTAAACATAGTTATACCATAACTAGAAATAACTAAAGTAAAGTATCGTTTTACTAGCCCTCTTGGCTAGTGTCCTCTAACTGATGCCTCACCGTCGTCCCGAATTCCACCCCTACACAAACGTGTCACAGTGTGGGTTGTCAGTGACTGATAAAGTAGAAAGCATGCAAGTAAACGCAATAATAGAATGAACACACCGAACCACCAGAGCATTTACTTTTCCCCTCCCCCTCATGTATCGCCAAATCCCTGTTGAAAGTCCCGCTGGGCACCTACCCCAGCTTTCAGAATATTTTGGGCACCAACCCCAATACCGTACTCATCTTCTTGGTGCCTCCAACCCCTCGACTGCCCAAGTAGCAGCCGCCTCCCCTTGAGGGGTCCCCACTAACCTCCCCTTGTGGGGTACACGGGTAAATGAGTTACCATCTTTCCGGAAAAATACACCCTCTGCAGTGGCCAAACTGCCGGTGTGCGTGTAAGCAATATGAGTGTTTTAATGCCTTGCGACCTCAGCCACTATAACCAGAGTAGTATAACGCACCTGCGACCGCAGCCGCTATAACCAGAGTAGTATAACGCACCTGCAACCGCAGCCGCTATAACCAGAAAAGTATACCGCACCTGCGACCGCAGCCGCTCGATTGAAATAGTAAAAGGGATTCACATGCTAGGGGGTTAGTCAAATTATAACTGTATCTACTTTATCAAAACGAGGATTCGGAAACGACACCTCACCGGTAATAACCAACACCTACCCACCTGAAAGAAGATAAACGACCGCGCCTATGTCCCTCCTCGGCGAATCCGGACTTCACGTGGCCTAATCAAATAACCGAAAACACCTTTTAATATTTTTACCCTAAATAGGCAAAACAGTGGTCCCGACCACTGTAACAATAAACCGCCAAAGAACCAAAATCACTGTGCCAAGCGGACCTTGTCGTCCAATAAAAATCCGTCGAACCAAAAACGGTCCCGAAAAGCTACATCGCTGTTAAAAATATCGTCGTGGTCAAAAACACTCAAAAACGGGACGAAACGGGCCGAAAACGGAGCTATCGGAGCCTTCCGTTGGGGACTAGTGTACGGAGCAGCGCGTGGACCGGGTCTGCGCGTCGGCGGCTGGGCGGCGTGCGCCGGGTGCACACAGGAAACGTGCACCCAGCGGAACGGGCCGGGCCGGTGCACAGGGGAGGCGCGCGCCGGGTCTTTCCATTCCGGGCGCGGAGATGTGCGCCGGGTGCACGCTGGGGCGTGCACCGCGCTCTAGCCGGCCGGGCCGGCGCACAGAAACGTGCGCCGGGTCTGCGCATCCACGCTGCTGGGGGCGTGCGCCGGGTGCACGCCCGGGCCCGTGGACCGCGGCTGAGGGGAGGCCGTACGGGGATGAACAGTAACTCCCCGTTCGCGGTTTTCTTCTCCGTTTTCGCTCCCGTGCGACTCCGGCGACGACCCCGCGAACATGATAATGACGGCGACGGCCTCCCGTTTAACAACGGCGGTGGCGGCCTCCCGTTACTCCCCCCACGCTCCGACGAAACACGCAAACAATTCCGCGGTAAATTTAACGATCAAACCATTGATCGAAATATCGATCGGAAACTCGATCAAAAGACCGATTAAACCCGGTCAAGAATACGGACAAATCACCGATCAAAACAATCAAAAACCCGTGATCAATTCACCGATTAAACTGATCTCTTAAGAACACAGAAAAACCCTCGATTAAACCGACGAAGGAGAGAGATAACGATTCCTAACCTTTTTCCTATGGAGGAGGCAATGCGATCCCTATCTACATTCTTTGCGGTGGTGAGAATCCGGATCCGCCCTCCGATGGCGGTGACGTCTTGTTCTCCGGCCTCCGGCATGTCGATCGGGGCGATCGGGTTCCTCCGCTTCTTCTTTCTCTATTTCTTTTCCCCCGGTTAGGGTTTCCTTTTCCTTTCTCTTTTCTCCTTTTCTCTCCGGTTAGGGTTTCGTTTCGGTATACGGGGAAATAATTAAATCTCGTTATTAATTTATTTCTTTTGTTTTCCCTTTTCGTATGTACGTACCGTCAAAATCCACCTCGGATATTTTTGAACTCTAATTAATTATTTTATTAATTAATTAATTCCTCACAGATAATCCTTCGGGATAATTCTTTAAAGTTAAATCCCTCTTTTTTCCTCGGAAAGCATGCCAAATCACTTACGCGGATTTCGATGCACCCCCTGGCCATTGCGATCACTTTCTACCCCTTTCTGGGAGTTCCGTAAGTCGGAATCCGGATCCGATCGCACCGCCGTCCTCCGTTTTCCAAGTTCTATCGCAGAAAAATACCCGCACCTCACGATTATCAACCTAAGGAAACCCATTATTTTACTTTCCCTTAACTTAACCTTTATTAGTAGGAGGGTAAAACGTTACCAAAAATCTATGATATTACACCACTTACCTCTTAAAAGAAGTTTCGTCCTCGAGACTTAAACTCACTCCTCACTAAATAACTCGGGGTAACACTCTCTCATTTTTGTTTCAAGTTCCCACGTTGCCTTGCGCTCCTCGTGGGTACTCCATTGCACCTTTACGTAGGGGATCGTCTGTTTACGAAGTTCCTTTTTCTTCTCTTGCCAAGATCCGTATTGGCGTTTCCTCGAAGCTCAGATCCTTCTGCAGTTCGACGGCCGGAGCGTTGAGGACGTGCGACGGGTCGGGGAGGTACCTCCGGAGCGTCGAGACGTGAAACACATTATGCACCTGTTCTAGATTTGGCGGTAAGGCCAACCGGTATGCCACCGGGCCTACGCGCTCCAAGATCTCGAACGATCCCACCTACCGTGGGCTCAGCTTTCCTCGTATGCCGAACCGTCTTGTCCCCTTTGACGGTGACACACGTAACAACACATGGCCCCCTACCTCACATTCCTATTCCCGTCGCCTTTGGTCCACGTAACCTTTCAACCAGCTCTGGGCGGTCTACAACCGCTGCCTGTTAAGGCGCACCTTTGCTTCCGTTTCCTCTACGAGGTCTGGCCCCAAGAGTTTCTGCTCTCCCAAATCGTCCCAGCAAATGGGCGAATGACACCGGCGTCCGTACAAGGCTTCGTACGGGGCCATCTGAATACTAGCCTGATAGCTATTATTGTAACCAAATTTCACGAGGGGTAGGTAATGCGACCACCCCTTCCCCCAGGCTTAGCACACAAGCTCGAAGCATATCTTCGAGAATCTGGATCACTCGTTCCGATTGGCCGTCCGTCTGCGGGTGAAATGCCGTGCTAAACTGTAGCTTGGTTCCCAGTGCCTACTGCAGACTCCGCCAGAAATTTGACACAAAGCGTGTGTCCCTGTCCGAGGTTATGGATGACGGTACTCCGTGCAACCTCACCACCTCGTCGATATAGGTCTGCGCCAACCGATCTCTACTCCATGTCGTGTGAATCGGTATAAAGTGGGCCGATTTCGTCAGACGGTCCATAATGACCCATATCGCGTCATGTCCTTGTTGCGATCGCGGAAATCCGGTCACAAATTCCATGGTGATCCATTCCCATTTCCACTCCGGTATGGGTAATGGTTGTAGTTTTCCCGCCGGCCGCTGATGTTCCGCCTTCACCTGTTGGCACACTAAGCATCGTGCCACGAACTGCGTCACATCGTTCTTTAATTTAGGCCACCAGAAGGTCTGCCTCAGGTCTCCGTACATTTTTGTGCCTCCGGGATGCGCAGTGTAAGGGGCATTATGCGCTTCTGCCAGAATTTCTTTCCTCAATTTCGGTATTTCGGGCAAGCAGACCCGTCCCCGGAACCTCAACACATCGTCCGCGCCGATCACAAAATCCCACTTAGTTTCGAGGATAATCCGTTCCGTACCTGCTGTAGTTGCGTGTCCGTTGCTTGGCCTTCCACGATCCTTTCTATCAGCATAGGCTTTGTCACTAAGCACAGAAATTTTGCAACTGCTCCTGCTGGCTCTACCATCAGACTCAGTTGTGAAAATTGTGCAATTAGCCGATCCTGTGGGTAAGGGCGCACAGCGCCGTTTCCCGCGTCTGTCCCTTTCGGCTCAAGGCATTGGTCACCACGTTCGCCTTTCCGGGTGGAAATGGATGGACAAATCATAGTCCTTTAATAGTTCCAGCCATCGCCTTTGCCGTAAGTTCAGTTCCTTTTGTGTAACCAAGTCTTTGAGGCTCTGGTGATCGGAAAACACGGTACAAAGTGCCCCATAGTGGTAGTGTCTCCAGAGCTTCAAAGCAAACACGACTGCCGCGAGCTCCAAGTCGTGTGTCGGGGAGTTCTGCTCGTAATCCTCGAGCTGTCTTGATGCATATGCGATGACTTTCCCCTGTTGCATCAACACACTTCCCAGTCTACTTCGAGACGCGTCACAGTAGATCTCGTAATCCTCACCGGGCTGCGGCAATGTGAGTACCGGTGCCCGCGTGAGTCTATCCTTAAGCTCCTCGAAGCTCTTCTGGCATTGATCCGTCCAGACGAACTGTGAGGTCCCGGAATCCCCCGCGTTGGGTTGCTGGTTGTTGGGCAGCTTTTGGTCGCCGTTGGGGGTGTTGGTGCGCGTGTTGGGGGCCCAGAAATGGATTTGTGATGCAAGTTGGGATTTGCTGGCATCACTGGAGGCCTGCGTGGGTAGCGCGCAATTTGGACACAAGTGGTGGACTTCGGGCTTAATTGAGACCCCGTGGGAAGTTGGAGGACCCGTCGGGTGTTTAGAAGTGATTTCGCACGATTCAGATGTCAAAATTAGACTCCGGGTGAAGTCCGAATAAAAGTTTACCTCTCCGGTCGCCTTCGGGAATTTTTAGAGTTGGAATTTGGCAAATCGGACTTTAAAAATGGACCCGGCGCGAAAATCGGATCGAGTGGGCATTCGGCAAATTTTCGGATGAGAATTTGGAGAAATGGACATCGTTTTTGGATTCAGCGCGCGAAATCGCTAAGATTGGACTATTTATTTGTTTAATTTGGAGCCCGGATAGTTTGCACGTTTTTCGAGACGACGCGGCACGAGATTCGAGGCGGGCGTGTTTTGCGAGGTGTCGCAGCACGCTTTCCGAGGGCGTACGGCGCACACGTGGGCGGCAGGCAGGCGCGCTTGGGAAGCGCGCCTGCGGCGTGGGGCGCACGCGGGGGCCGCCACGTGGCGGGCCCCCACTGGCGCCCGCTCGGGCGCGCGTTACACCGCGCCCCTGTGGCGGGCCCGTGTCCCGCGCCTGCGCGGGCACGGTGTCACGCGCCCGTGTGGCGCGCGGGCTGCGCGCCCGCGTGGCACGCAGGGGCGCAGCCACGTGGCGCGCCCCGCGGTTGCCTGCGCCTGGTGCACCCGGCTGGGTGCTGTGGACCGCGGGTGCACCGTGCACCGCGGGCCGTGGACCACCTCCTCCCCTCTCCCTCTTTTTCCTCTTCTTCTTCCTCCCCGCAAGCCACCTTCTTCCCTTTCTTTCTTTCTTCTGCACCCGAGAGCGAGAGGGAGTGAGGGAGGAGGTTGTGGGAGTTGGCGTTTCGCATCGCGGGCCTCGTGGAGCGCGCGAGGCTTCCGATGGGGGCGTTGCGGCGACGGCGGCGCAGTCGGGTAGGTCCCGTGTGTTGGTTTTACTGTATTTTTGTACAGTTTTTGGGGCGATCTTTTGGACTGTAATTAACCCTCTTGCTCTTTTCTGTGTTGGTACCGTGCACCGTTTTGCGTGCGGACTCCGGCGTCGTGCACCGTTTTGCGTGCGGACTCCGGCACCGTGCACCGTTTTGCGTGCGGACTCCGTTTTGCGTGCGGATCCTGGCACCGTGCACCGTTTTGCGTGTGGACTGTTGAGTTATGAATCCCAAAGGATCTAAATAGGTACTATCAAACAACTAGAGGGGGGGTGAATAGGTGTAATACTTAAAAACTCAATCTCAGTGCAAATAAAAACCAATGCGGAAAATAAAAACAGCACACCAAGATTTACGTGGAAACTCCAATCCAGGAGAAAAACCACGGGACCAACACGCAATAACAATCCACTAAGAATAGAAGAATAACAAGGTGATTACCGACTCCACGGACTCAACCCCTCCTTCAGCTTCTTCGGACCTTGCGCTGACCGGTTGGATATCCACGCAATAACAATCCCTAAGAAAAGAAGAATAACAAGGTGATTACCGTCTCCACGGATTTAACCCCTCCTTCAATTTCTTGGACCTCGCGCTCGACCGATTTTGCACGCCCACTGCACACGTTCGAATCCACGAACGCCACTCGAATCCACGAGCACACGTTTCGAATCCACGAAACGCCTTTAGCACACCGAATCCACGATGCCACGTCGAATCCACGACGCAAACTCAGTCGATAAGAATATTGACTTCGATGGTGATCCTTTGCTTAGATTCTCATTGAGGAACCGTAGAAGAAATCTCTAAGCAAAGATTAGATCAATTCGACAAAAGATATGTTCTTGAAAGAACCATCGAATTGACCTAAAAGAGGCTATAAAGAAGATCGATAAAAACCTAGCCTCTAGGGTTGCTCTCAAGAGTTTTATGAAAAGATCGGCCGTAGCTCCCATGTTTTTGAGAAACCCTAAGTGTCTATTTATAGTTTAGAAACCTTTGGAAAAAGATAAGAATCAAAAACATACCTTATCTGGAAATTTTTAGGACGGCGATCCGGATCGGATTTACTGCGATCCGGATCGTCGTAACGAGATTGACGATTCCAGAAATACCAAGGTTCGGGATCCGGATCGCATTGCCTGATCCGGATCGTTCATACAAATCAGAAAACTTAACATTCGGGATCCGGATCGGAAATTGCATGGATCCGGATCGAAGTCTTGTATGAAGCAACAACCTTCGGGATCCGGATCGTTGGCTCTGATCCGGATCCTGAACAAGTCCGAACACCAGTTTTTGATTATTATGCAATTAAAAGTTCATCCAAGTGTTTCTACACTATAAGAAAGTATTCGGATCACCACAATTATTTAGTTAAACATACCTGATCCTCTTGAATACTTTCTTCTTGAGATTGATGTAACTGATCCACAATTCTTCAACTTCAATCTTCAAGATTCAAGACACTGAGTGTCAACTTGAGCTCTTGTTGAATCTTCTCTAAGTCTTTGATTGCTGATTGACAATTTGATCCCTTTAAGACTCCGACTCAACTCACTGACTTGACTCACGAAATATGCTAATACCAAAAAGCCGTAACAATCTCCCCCTTTGGCAATTTCGTGACAAAACCCAAAAATACATAAAAGCGCTCAAGTCACTCATCTTAAACCAAAAAATCGAAACTCAATGTCATCACCAAAACATTGATTTTCTTTGCGTGAAAGATCCAATAAATACAAAATTACATTTGAACCAAACAGTCCTAGAAGATACTCTATGACTTAGGACTTGGAGTCTTAAAGTGATGTAATTCCTGCAAAACAAAACTCCAAACGAAATCAAACGTTAGTCGTTAGAAATTAGAATCCTGCATTTGATCCGTCTTCCTTTTGGTTCTTTTGTTTTTCGGCTCTTTCAATTTTTCTTTGTCTCCCCCTATCTTGAGCATCTCTAACATGTTCTCCATGTTCTTGAGCATCTATGTTCTCCCCCTTTGTGGTACGATCATCATTTTCCGTTCTCCCCCATTTTTCCATTTTCGTTTCGTTTCTCTTGATGATCTCATCTCCGTCATTTCTCTTCTCCCCCTTTTTGTCACAAATTGTCAAACAGTGAACATACTAGACAAAAGGAAATCACTAACAACATCAGTTCAAAGACAAAGAGAGATAAAAGCTCAGTTCCGGTATATAACAAAAATGCAGATTGCGTACCGGTACCAGAAGGCAAAAAACTAATAATTCCTTGAAACAAATCCAAATTTTAGAATCTTTTCAAATACCGATTTGTATTCCATCAAGAAAACAATTTAAGTGCTTTAACCAATGAATTAACAAGATGTCATTCAATCCAATTAATTTCACAAGATTAAAAAGATTTACTTCTAAATCATGAAAAACAAAGGTAAAACATTATAAACCGTTTTTCATGTTATATTCATCAAACACAAGTCATCAAAAATAATCTTGAGATCCAAACTCTATCAAGATGTAACGGATTTACAAAGATGACTTACGGAGATTTCCCAGTGACATCAATTCTGAATTTTTACCCTTTCAAATTTGAGATAAGCACTAAAATACCTAAGGGTGGCTCTTTGAGCATCTTTCAACTATTCCACCTTATACCAACCAGGAGATTGTTCAAAATATAAGAGTTTTGCATATAAATCTCCAAATGCTTCAACTAAAGATTTTCTCATAAAATACTATCAAGCATCCATAACATGTGGTAGCTTCACACACAAACCGGACGACCGGGGTGGCAGCTCTTTCCAGCATGTGGTGGTAGTTTTCACACTCCTTTCGGATGTAACTCTTTCCACATCTTTCATAATTCAATTATTTATCCTTGTAAGAAGGCAATCTCTTACGTGAAAGAATTAAATCCCAAATTTTAGTCAATCGGTTGTCTCATGTTTATCACAAAGAACTCACACAACCGAGATAGATTAAGCATCTGAAGATCACACATGATTTCTAAAATTTGATGCTTATAATATCAAAAACTCCTATAATGAAGTATCTTCAAGATTATGATTATGAAGTAAAGTTGATAATCCATATAAAATTAATTTGGAGTGAATGAAAGTGAAAACCTTTTTTTTTTTTTTTTTTTTTTATTCAATGCACTTGTTCGTTAAAAACCTTTTGTTTAAATAACAAAACATAAAAACGAAGAGCATTGAAAACATGTAATGCAGAGATTCAGAAAAATATGAAGGGAAAACCAATCAAAGCATTACATACAGTCATAAGCTAATTAGAACTTAAGACACGGAAAGATATCACCTTTTCGAATCCAAAATCGCTGGATTTTGGGTTGTCTTGATTCGTTGTGGCCGGGGGTTGTCCGCTTTGACTGTTGGTCCACCTTAGGTCTTTGCCTCGCAATGATCCACTTGTATGATTGATGTTGTGGCTCGGACCTTTGGTGGGTTGAGTGAACTCCTTTGACTTGATGTGTCTTTTGATTCCGTTGAGTTCGCCCCGTAGATGAAGTTGCCGAAGGACTCTTCTTTCTCTTTTTCGGGCAATTCTTCACCAAATGTCCTTCAAGTCCACATAGGTGACAAGTTCTTCCTTTCAATTTAGTTGTGGAACTTGAAGCCTTCACAGTTTGGTTCTTTTTGAATCCCAAACCAACCTTGCTTGTTTGACCTAATCGGGACATACATTCAAGTTTCTTGGAACCGGTTGAAATCCTTTGTATGTCGGATTTAAGTTGATGAACTTGCTTGGTCAATGCTTGGTTGGTGACATGAATTTCCTCAAACTGCTTTTCAAGAAAATCAATCTTGTTAATATGGGAATTAACGACCGTTTCCGATTGATTTATCTTTTCTTGGAGGATTTTATTATTATTCAATAAAAGCTCTCGTTCCTCCTCGAGATCATGAAGTTTGATCTTTAAAGCATGATTCTCGTCTTGATTCTCAAGTCGTTGCTTCCTCAACTTCTTGATATGTTTGGCCATCTTCTTAGATTCCGTAAGAAGTTGTTGATATGCCTCAACGAGTTCTTCCTCGTCCAACTCCCCCTCACTTGATGACTCTCCGCCGGTTGTTGATGTTTCATACAAAATCAAAGGAGTAGAGTCAGTGACTAAAGATGATAAACAATTATTAGAAGAGGGAAAATGAGAAGCATGTAAGGCAACGACTTTTTCCTCTTTACTTGAGGTCGATTCATTAGAGGTAGAATCGTCCCAAGTTTTCGCTTGCAAAGCCTTCTTTTTATATAATTTCGGAGTAGGACAATCCGTTGAAATATGGCCGTAGCCTTTGCATCTATAACATCGGATTTCCCCTTCGAGTTCATCTTTTTCTTTTTCTTTAGAAAGTTTTGCAAAGCTTTTGAGGTTAGAGGATTTAGAACCCGATGATCCTTTAGAAGGTTTCGTGGATGAAGATCCATCGGTTCGATTCTTCCAAAATTTCCGACGAAATTTCTTTACGATCCGCGCCAATTGTTCTTCAAAATCGGCAAAAGAGATTTCATCGTCGGAACTTGATTCGCTATCTTCTTCCTTTGTTGATTTGAATGCAATACCTGTAAGCTTAGAAGAAGACTTGGAAGAAACTTGATTAGTAGGAAAAGTCATTTCATAAGTTTGCAAAGCACCTACTAATTCCTCTACACTCATCTCATCCGGATGACTAACGGTTTCAATGGCGGTAATCTTTGCCCTAAACCGTTCCGGAAGAGTCCGAAGTATCTTTCTTACAATTTTCGACTCCGGGATCTTTTCTCCTAAATTAGCACATGTATTTATTACATCTTGAAGTCTAGTGTAATAATCTGTAAACAATTCATGCTCTTCCATATGAATAGAGTCAAATTGACTTGTAAGCATCTGGAGCTTTTGAATTTTTACAAGATTAGTACCCTCATGTGTAATTTTGAGAATATCCCAAATTTCCTTCGCGGAATCACACGCGGAAATTCTTGTAAATTCAGTCGAGGAAAGAGAATTAAATAAAGCGTTCATACCTTTCCCATTGTAAGAAGATCTTTCAAATTCCTCTTTGGACCATCTAGAGCGAGGTTTTGGGGTAGTATGTTGGGTCGTAAATAATACGGATCTAAATAGGGGAAGAAACACCTAGAGGGGGGTGAATAGGTGTAAACGTATAAACACTCAAAAATCGTTGCGATAAAAAACCCAATGCGGAAATGAAAATAACTTGCAAGATTTTTACGTGGAAAACTCCATCACCGGAGTAAAAAACCACGGGACCGATAACACGGCAGAAATCCACTAGAATTAAAACACGTACAAGGTGATTTACCGTACACACTTACGACTCAACCTTTTCCATACGCTCCTAGAGGATCTTCTCCGCTCGCTCCAGACGCTTCTCGAATCCACGATCTGCGCCCAACGCCGAATCCACGGCGTCCAACGTCGAATCCACGACGTCCGACCGAATCCACGGTCTTCACCCAATAGCACCCTTCGAATCCACGAACGTGCCTCGCTCCGAATCCACGAGAGCGATTGAACCTTGAATCCACAAGGACACGCGAATCCACGCGCCGATTTTGGGGTAATCGTTGTTTTTGGGTGGTGATGATCCGCCGAATACTTAGATCAAAGATAGATCGGAAATACCATCTAAGTATTCATTAGTTTGATTCAACTCAAGATGTGAGTATGAAAACCTAGAATCAAACTAATCAATATAGATGAAGAAACATAGAGTATTCTCTAATGATTTCCTTTCTTCTCTATATGTGGATCTATAGCCGTAAGAGATGATATATGAAAATGACGGCTATGTGGATTGACCCTAGAAAGAAAGACATAGGGTCTATTTATAGGTTAGAAACCCTAGGAAGGAGATAAGAATCAAAAACCTGCCATTTCTGGAATTTTACGGACGGCAATCCGGATCGTGATAACTGAGATCCGGATCGTCATAACGAAACAGCCAATTCCAGAAAAACGAAGGTTCGGGATCCGGATCATGTGACTACGATCCGGATCGTTCATACAGTTCACCAAACATCAACGTTCGGGATCCGGATTGCGAAGCAAGATCCGAATCGTTCAAGGTAGATGGTAAACTCAACGTTCGGGATCCGGATCAAAAGACTACGATCCGGATTGCGACGATGTATGAACGAACCACCTTCGGGATCCGGATCGAACAGCCTGATCCGGATCCTGAACATGTCCCAAGTCCAGTTTTTGATTTTTATGCAATGACAGATTCTTCCAAGTGTTTCTACACTACAAGAAGTATTCGGATCACACAAATTCTTTAGTTAAACATACCTGATCCTTTTGAATTCTTCTTTCTTGAGATTGAGTTAAATGATCCAACTTTCTTCACCTTCAATCTTCAGGACTTGAAACTTTCACGAAACTACGCCAACTCAAATTCCGTAACAATCTCCCCCTTTGGCGGTTTCGTGACAAAACACAGATCCACTAAAGAAAATTCAAAAAGATATTTTTGTTGCTATCACCATACAACAAAAATTTACAATGGAGATCCAAAATACAATACATGAGTTAAACTCCTAAAACAGACTCTAGACTTAGACATCTGTACTCTCTGCAAAAAGAAATCATTCTTGACAAAAGAAATCGTTAGATACCTCAAGAATTTTGTATCATTCAAAAACCACAAACAGAGATGAAGTTTAAACTCATTTATACTTACCATGACATTTATATTCAGATATGTAAACTGATCATAGTTAAAAAAACACCAACATATCTTCTTTGCACGTAAAAACCAAATGTCATGAACATGTTTGTGACAATACTTATATAACATATCTTCTATGCAATCAAAAACCAAGTGTCACAAACTTGTTAGTGAACATCAACTTGTTAGTTATATTACATGCCCAAATAGTTAGCAAATAGTTAGTCGAGGCATGCATTCATACAGCTGAAAAACCTCAAGTTGAGAATGGAAGTTGGAGTAATACTTACCTTGATATTCATCCAGTTTTCATATCAAACATTGTTCACTTACCTTGATGTTTCATGCAGTCAACATTGTTCAAAGTTCTCTCTAACTCTCTCCCCCTTTTTGTCACAAAACAAAGCCAAAATGTAGTTAAGACTACGAAATGTGAGGAGAGTAAAAAGTTCCAATAAAATGTAAAACCTGAGAACTAAGCTAACGTAAGTATAAAACTAAATCCTAAAATCGTAATCCTGCACAAAAGGAAAGGAAAGTGCAATTCAGTCGGAGGAGTCTGAGCTGGTACAACTCAGCTTGCTCAAAATCCCTTTAAGCATTGTCGAAATAGTTGAACACTTCTTCTTGATCTTCTTGTGATCAGAGGAAATCTGCTGAAGTTCTTTCGATGTCCTCTCTTGTGCAGCCGAGAGTCTTTGTTGTTCCTGGCGAAGCGATTCCAATACAACAGCGTCTGTACCCTGTCTTTTCGAGTGTGATGGATGCTGTCTAGAAGCAGATAGTGCATCCAATCCCTTAACCCATGGAGATTCAGTTTGTAGAACCCCAGAGAGTGAGCGAGCTCTAGTAAGAGGCCCCACTATGATAACTTTCACTTCTTAAGACATTCTTTCGTCTTCTATATTGCTTAGTTGTTGATGCAGATTTCATAAGCCTTTTGCCTTTGACAAATTTCCTGTTTTGCTCATCAATCTTCTGTTGAACATCTTTGAAGAATTCATCCCATTCTTCAGTATCGTACTCTGAGCTGTCCTCCCTGCCTTCGGTTGACTTATCTCCTGTTGAAATATCTGGTTCCTCTTTTTCAGATGTACTCTTGTGCACCATTGTGACTAGTAACAGGATTAACCAAGAGAGTGACAATGATCAAAGTGCTTGAGTTAAGAAGGTGTCCTGTGAAAACCAACTCAAGAACACAAAAATTCTTAGTTTTCAAAATTGAAAAAAAAAATTGTACCCAAACAATCATAATCATGTAGAGAGACTAAGAATCAAATTAGTTTTGCAAAAGGACTTTTAAAGATAGATCAATTGCATGATTTTCGAAAATCCTTATTATATGCCCTAAAACCGAAATTTTAGAAATCGAAGTCTAAAAATCCGTTAATCAGGAGAAAACCTAGCATATAATCAAAACTAAACAACCCAGAGTTCTTATTTCAAAGAAATTTGATCAAAAACCATCCACAAACAAAATCGATCCAAGAATTTCGTACGTTTGAGGAGGAAAAGAGAAAAACGGTGAAAAACCGAGATTTTGATCAATAAAACTTACTTGGAACTGAAGAACTTGAGTTAGAAAGCTTCCAAGGAGGATGAAATCTAGAGAGAAGCGCTCTGGAAACTTTTGAACAAAAGATTGGAGTAAAAGAAATCAAAACCCTTTTGTTCTTTATAAAAACCTAGCCGCGATCCGGATCCTCCCGAGCTTGCGATCCGGATCGGCTACCCGCAGTGGAAAAAACTGCGTTCGGGATCCGGATCGGCAGGTCCAATCCGGATCGTCAGCCCGCAGGAGAAAACCTGCGTTCGGGATCCGGATCACCTTGCCCGATCCGGATCGGCCCCAACTTTTTCTTTAGAAAAATTTTAGAGAAATTCAAGAAAAACCAGAAAAAGATTGTAAGCACAAAGGTGTATCAACTTTAAACAAAAAGCATCGTTTCACACAACAAGAATTAGATTATGCCAAATCTATCAGTAATATCCAAAAATGAAACGAAAATTTACAAGAATTAAATCCCTTAAAGTTGAACACCTTCAATTACATCTAACTTGATCTTATGAGTAATGCCTTTATCAAATAATCAATTCGGTAAAGAAAATGAAATACAAAGATCAATAGATGTTTGAAATCCCAAATATGGTAGATAATATTTCTAGACAATCTGTTGAAGAGAGTGGCTCTTTGAGCATCTTTCTTTAAAATCCCACCTTATACCAACCTTGAAATTTGACAGAGTCAAGTATTTCAACATGCATTTTACTTAATCAAAAATTTGAACAACCATGCTTGGTATACATGTGGTAGCTGCACACAATACTCGGACGACCGAGGTGGTAGCTCTTTCCTCCATGTGGTGGTAGTTTTCACACTCCTCATTGGGATGTAACTCTTTCCACATCTTTTGAGCATTTTACATTATCTTTGACTCCCCCTCAATTGGCTATCAATTATTTAAGATATAAAGTATTCAACCAAAAATTGATCTCGATTTCATACTCGACTAAACAGTCAAATAAGATAATGACTATACCAAGAGATCATTGAGAGAGAAATTGACTTTGATCACTTTAGAAGATGATTTAATTAACATAAACGATCATTGCAACAAAGAAATATTATGATGGCAAAAGCATAATAAATTTCTAAATGTGTGAACAGATGCAATTAAAGTCAATTAAGATCTATGCTCAATTACTATCCTATGTATAAACATAGATATTGAATAGAACAAAACAAATACAAAACCTATTTTAAGCAAAGGTTTCAAAAAGAAGTTTATTTCAAAGAAAGCATACCAATTGCTTTTCGCAAATGAATAAAACGTTTTTGATCCAAAGGTTTTGTTAAAAAGTCAGCTAATTGATCTTCAGTTGAAATATATGAAAGTTGAAGAGTATTTGATTCAACTAGCTCTCTAAGAAAATGATATCTAAGTTCAATATGTTTTGTTCTAGAGTGCAACACAGGGTTTTTAGAAATGTTAATTGCACTTGTGTTGTCACAAAGAATTGTTACCGAAGATGCTGAAATGCGGAAGTCACTCAATACGCTTTTCATCCAAATGAGTTGAGTTGAGCAACTTCCAGCTGAAATGTATTCCGCTTCGGCAGTCGAGAGTGCTATGCAATTCTGCTTTTTACTGTGCCATGCAACAAGGCAATGGCCAAGATAGAAGCATGCACCACTCGTGCTTTTCCGATCATCCACTGATCCTGCCCAATCGGCATCTGAGTATCCAACAATGTCCAGACTTGTTCCCATAGGATACCAAATTCCGAAATTAATTGATCCTTTGATGTACCGGATGATCCGTTTCACCGCTTTCAGGTGAACCTCCTTTGGTGCTGATTGATATCTCGCGCAAATCCCAACACTAAAGGATATATCCGTGTGGTGACCCAGATCTCTGCAGGGCTTCTACAGTGCGATTAGCAGCTTCTGGAGGCCTATGTGGCATGTCGGTGGTGTTTCTGCACCCATTTGGACTCAAGTGATGGACTTCGGGTGTATAATGGATCACGTGAGTGATCGGAGGACCCCGTCGGATGTTTAGAAGTGGTTTCGCGCGAAATGGTTATTAAAATTGGACTCAGCGCGAAATTTGAGTAAAGAACACTTCTCCGGGAATTTTCGGCAAATTTTAGAAGAGGAATTTGGCAAATCGGACTTCGGATTTGGATTCAGCGCGCCGAAAACGGTCAAGATGGGACTATTTACTTGTATTTTTCGGAGCCCGGATGACCCGGCACGGATTTCGAGGTATTTGGTACTGTTCCGGCCGCCGGAGGGGCGCCGGCGGCGGCGGCGGGCGGCGGAGCGCGGCGGCTGGCGGCGGCGGAGGCGCGCGGTCCACCGCGGAGGCGTGCACCCGGGCGGAGGACGCGTGGCGCCTTCAGGTTGGCCGGCGCAGTGGGCGCGGTCCACGGAAGAGGCGCGGGTGCACGGTGGACCAGGTGGCGACACGTGGCGGCTGGTTGTTGGCGGGTCCTGGTGCGCGCGGTCCACGCAGCGGCAGGGTCTGCCTCGGGATGCGTGCCCGGCACGGGGCCGCGGGCGGCGCGGCCGCGCACGTGGGCGCACGTGGGCGCGGCGTGGGCGCGGTCGGAGGCGTCGTGGGGGGCGCCACGTGGCGCCCCGTGGTTGGTCCGGCGCACCGGTGCAACGACCTCTGGTCGCGACACGTGGCGTCCCGTGGTTCGTCGCGGTGCGTGCGCCGGGTGCGGGGAGCAGGAATGGGACGCGTGGCGGGCCTAGGGGATTTCGGGCGTGAACAGTAACGGGCCCGGCCCGTTACTGTAGCAGCCCGGAATGCCAAGCGCCCGAAACTTTGGGCCAAAAGTCCAAAATTCGGATTTTTTCGGGCTGGCCTATAAATACCTGTCTTGTGGGGGAGTTTTGCCCCCTTTCCCGAGCTCTCCTGCCCATGGCCCCTTTAGCAAAGTTGGAGATCTCATCTTGCGCATCTTCTGGCAGAGGCCCGGATTTTTTGGAAGCCGCGGCGTCGACGACTTCGGTATCGGAGCGCAGTGTGGCGATTTTTCATCGGAGGCCCGTTATCGTCGCAGTTTGATCTGAGAGGTCTACAGAGCTACTCTGTCAGTATTTTTGGACGATTTCTGCGGCGTTGGAATCACGAGAGGTACGTCTTCGACTTTCGTGTTGATCATCTTGCTGGATTCAGAGTTTATGACACGGTTTTCGAGGCATTTCTAAGCCGCTGTTTTCTGGTGGAGTTTTTGGACAGCGGCCCCTTGCCGGAATTTTATCTCCGCACCCGAGTGTCGGATTGAGACGAGCCTATACACTTTTTGGATCTACTCGTCGCAAGGATTATCATTGTATTTTTCCGGGATTTTTCTGAGGTTTGCCCGAAGGTATACTATTCCCCTTTTATCTGTGGTTTGAGTTTACAGTTGTGTGGTTGTGAGTGTTTGCGCACCTGTATTGTGGAATTTGTAACTTGGCCTACGGGGCTCCAAATTGGGCGTGCAGGTACCCGTTTCGAAGGTATCGACGCGAGGATCGCAGCAGTATTTTTATTGGAATTTTTGGAGTTCGTTTTACAGGTGAAAATTTCGCATTTAGGGGACTGTTCCCAGCAGATTTGTGATGCTTGGATTTTTATGGATTTAAGTGTATCTTTGGGTTGTGTTTTTGTACCCAGGAGGTATTGATCACTGTTCCTGTATCGTTGGATTGGTGGGTGTGCAGAGATATCTGTTTCTGGACTGTCTCAGCTGTGCGACTCCGGACTGTTAGCATTTTCAGGTGGGTGGCCTTGTCTTCATGACCTATGGACTGTGCATTAATTCTATCTGTGTAGGGACTTGCATGTTATAGATGTGTTCTATATAGCATGCTAGATTATAGGAATTGATGTTCCTAATGCTGTTAGATGATCATGTGTTTATTTTCCTTCCCTACAAGCTGTTGATTATGGTTATCTTGGAACTTGACCTAGCACCCCGTCATATGTTGCATGTGTAACCAGACTAGTAGAAAACCCTCACTTGGGCTAGGGTTATTTCTGCTTTAGACATCCACACTTCTACTTTCCTGGACATAGTGTCCTTCCTCGCCCGGGTAGTGGGCCGAGTGGTCAGGTGTTATCTTTTAGTGTGGGATGCATGTTACACTCGTGCTTGGGAGCAGAGTGCGTCTGGTAGATGTAGTTGGTTGTTCATCTGTAGCGGGAGCCGTTTGGGTAGACGGCGGTCCCGAGATGTTTTATTTTTCTTGTTTTATCTGTCGCCGCTGTGATAGTGGCAGCGGTAGATCAGTGTTAGCAGGACCTTAAACCCAGAACCTTTTTGGACACACACATGATTTTTGTCAACCAAATATTTTCTTACAAGCATCGTAGGGTCGCCTGAGTCTGTTCCTGTTTGATTGGACGAAGGCATTAGCCTTTCGAGGCTTAGATATAAAACTTGGTTTCAACTGTTTCCTAAGCAGAACTAAAAATCATTAAATATGGATTTCTTACAGATCAGATGGCTTCAGTAAGAAATGTCACAGTTTTTCCTATAAATTAACCACCGAGATGATTCGAGTGGTCTGGGTTCTAAGGTCTGCCTTTTCTGGGACGAGAACAACGAGAGGCTATGCCTAGAGCCTGTTCTTGTTTGATTTGGGTTGTAGGTTCTAGTCTTTCGGTGTTCCCGGACCCTTCATTGGGTCAGTGGTTGAGATGTTCGGCCTGTTTGGCCTGTTGAGTCAGCTGTTCGCAGTGGATGCGATGTCGGCCTTTGAGGCAGTTGTTCGCAGTAGATGCGACGTTTGGCCTGTTGGCCTGTTGAGACAGTTTCTCGCAGTGGATGCGACTTGGTGCCATGAGTTGGCAGAGTGTGATCTAGAGGTTGTTTCTCTGATTTAGTGGTGGAGGTGGTTCTCCCACTTAGCCTTGAGGATCTTGGGGTTCTGGCAGATCGAGTCGTGGAGGTTCCCGACTCAGCCATGGTCGTGCATTTATCAGATTGAGTCGTTGAGGGTTCTCCGACATAGCTGTGGGAGTGTGTTGGGCTATTCCTGTTCGAGTCGAGGTTCTTTTTCCGACCGAGTTGCGCTTTGAGCTTGGAGTTACCGATCTGTTTGATCGTGGATCATAGCCTGCATGAGCCACATTTGGCTTGACAGAGATACTTTACAGAGTTACTTGAGATGGGTTACTTTTTACTCGAGCGGGTCGCTCCCCTCGAGTGCCACTCCGGAGTAGGCGAGACCGGGTTGTTTTACCGGCGTGAGATTGAGCTTTTCTATCCGACTTGTCGTTGCATTTGTCCCTCTGGCTGTGCTGGTGTTGGCAGTCATGGACGTCCTACGTAAGTCCGCTCCTCCGGGACGTAACGGCAGTAGGTTGGCAGTCATGGACGTCCTACGTAAGTCCGCTCCTCCGGGACGTAACGGCAGTAGGTTGGCGCAGGCTTGACTGGACCTGATGAGGCAGTCAGTTCAGATTGGGTGATCAGAGATGAGAGTTAGTTGTGGCATCATGTTCCTTCTGTTCCACTTCTTGAGCATCTAGATAGAGGCATAGTAGCTGTAGAGTTTACTTTTCCCCAGCTTTCCTTACAGCACTGTATTTGTTACTTTATGCCTCTAGTAGACTTAGTGGGCAGACCGTTGGGCTTGTTGGCGGCACCCACTGAGAATTACTTGGGACGTAGTTCTCACACCCGTCGTGGTGTATTTTTCCCACAGGGACTTCTACTCCATGTTCCTGCTGCTCCTGTTGCTGCTTCTTCAGATCGAGGTGAGGGAGTCGCGAGCTAGATTCCCTACCAGTCGTCGTCCAGAGAGTAGATGTACCCTTATCATTTTGAGAGTTTCTTGTTGAGAGACCTTGTTGTGAGGTATAGAGTTGTACTTTTCTTTCAGAGTTGAGTGACTTGTACTTTGGTGAGGACTTTGATTAATTTATTTTATTCCAGCAGGTTATTTTCAGCTCTGATATCTGGATAGATTAGTATCTATCTTTTGCAGGTTTGGCGCTTCGTCTATACGGGGTTCACCGTATGGGCGGCGGATCTGTTGGCGAGCCCGGGGTCGCAGTTCGACGCCGGGGCGTGACAGATTAGAGTGTGATCAGAGCCTAGGTTGATAGGTCATCGAGGACTTAGAAACCCTAGGCTGGTGGATGGACATTAGGATGACTACGTGAGAGTCGTGACTTTTAGCGAGAGTCCTGAGTCGAGGTTTTGTACCTCTCCCAAGAGACGGGATGAGTGATTGGCATGTTTTATGCTCCTAAGCGATTATGTTGGCTGCAGACAACATATGTTGTGGAATTGGTAACATGGCCTTAGACTTTCGCTGGATTGGGTCATATGATTGTTGTGTCCTGATGTTTGTTATTGTGCAGTGGACCTACGATGCTTTTGAGACGTCGTGCAGTGAGGAATGGCCGCATTCCGCATCTGATGAGTAACCCGAGCAGCGGGAGGCAGAGCGAGACCCAGGAGTTATGGGTCCAGATGGCACAGATGTCGGAGGCTGTCTGATGCCAGTAAGAAGCCATGGAACGTTGGATGCGCTTGTTGGAGCAGAGAGCATAGCTAGTTGCAGTACCGCTTGAGTGTCCTCCAGTACTTTTCTTCCTATGCAGGGGTATCTTCAGTTGTACCAGTGGCGCCCGATGGAGCGAGCAGCCCCCTCCGTCCGACTAGCAGTGCCGAGGCACCGAGGCAGGGTGGATAGTGGATAGTAGCTGGCTTCGGACGCATTGATCGATGGAGCCAGTCCAGGCAGTTGAACCATCCCGATTCACAGGTTTGAGTTGGAGCCTTTGTAGGCAGAATTGGGGTTGGTGGTGATGGAGAGACTATCTGAGAGCCTTCATGTGCTAGGGAGTTTATGCAGTTGTTGAACTGCACGCTCCAGGTTTCGAGGGATGAGACGCATAGGATATGTTTGACGGGGAATGGTTTGTGCCAGGATACCTTTCAGTGTAGTTGGTCCCTCCGTCTTGGTTTATTGACGCTTCGATGGGTAGGCTTTGTGTGTGGAGCGTGGCGTTGCAGTCCCTTTGGATAGGGATCTGCCGCCAGAGGCGAGTGCTGGATATCGGCGCTTGGCGTCGGGTGATGGGACAGACCGACCGGTAGCGGCATTTCTGATCTCTTTACCTGGATAGCGAATTTTCGAGATGCCAGAGATCGGGTGGACCCCGACGGCAGCATCAGCATCTATTTCAGAGTAGCGCAGCGGTGCGTGGTTTTGTTATCTGCGGAGGACTTTGACCTTCTGCGGGGCAGACGAGAGGAGATTTGGTTGTTGAGGTCGTTAGAGCACCTGGTTATAGCGACAGTGTGAGAGGTGCTTACGGCGGCACCGGGACCCAAAGATATCTCTGTTGCCACGAGATTCCGGGTGTGATTCCACCTGAGCTGTTGTTATGCCGCCGATTCGTTCGGAGATAGAGTTTAAGTTTGGCGTGGTTCGGGGAACCGCGCCACCCTCACAAGCACCTCATTGGATATTGCCAGTAGAGCTGTGAGAGCTGATGGCGCAGTTGCAGGATCTGATGGATCGAGGGGTCTTGTTTGACCTAGTGCCACGCCGTTGATATACGGTGGTGATGCCACATCGTTGATACACGACTGTGAGGGCCCTTTTATGTTCGTGTGTAGACAGTCCGAGTATTAGTTCTGGACCTTTTGATGGAGTCATACTCCGGCGGTTATTGTTTTGGTGCGGGACCTACTTGGAATCAGACAGCCGGGACCTTGCCTTGATGGCGTTCAGGACACGGTAGGGCATCTTGAGCTCTTGTGAGGCCAATTGGATTGATTAACGCCCTGCCACTCTTTGGGTTTGAGGAATTGTGCTCCAGCTGTACTTGATCGCATTGGTAATAAGATCCTCCAGGGATATTATGATCTACTCCCAGAGCGACGTGGAGCATGAGGAGCACGGTTGGATGTGTTAGTATTCTGTGGATAGAAGGCTGTATGCCAGGTTTATTGGGATACAAGTTTTTAGCTTTAGAAGCTTCCTTCTTGGTCACATTGTGTTAGCCATAGAGCGGCGGTGGATTTCCAGCCAATGTGGATGCTATTTGAGTTGGCTGAGACAACATTTATTGTTGAGGTGAGGAGCTTGGTTGGATTTCGCAGTGCCATGAGAGCAAGGTGGGATGGATGAATGAGAACTGGTACTAGCGCCGATTGCAGCTTTTGCCAGAGATGGGGGATGGACCTTTGTGTTAGTGGTGCCACTCCCATAGTGGCTGTGGAGGTTACCATTGGTTATTCTTGTGTATTCAGTATCACCTCGGGACAGGGCCTGTGAGTCGGGATACCTGGAGCCGGATAGCTTTTTCGGGGTTGATTTGTGGTTCTCAGTTGGCGCTGGGTGGGACCGTTGAGGAACATGGCGCGAGGTTTGGTCCCTGAGGGTCACTTTTGAACGGTAGACTGCGGTGAAGCATTCGCATGCGGATGGTCAGGATCCGAGAGTGATTGAGCGAGGACCCTCAGCCGATTAGGCTTCTTTTCTTTGGATGACCGTATGGGATTTTCGGATCGCCTGGTTGAGCTGGCACTAGGGAGCGGTTTGGTGCGTGCTACAGTGGTTGTTCTCACTCTTTTCCCCCCCAGCCTTTTCTTCCAGCCTCAGCTCGGGAGTGTTGCAGGCTTGTGGATTCCTCGCCCGTGATGGACTCGTTTCCTCTGAGATCTGCGAGTACTTGTGGTACGATGGACGCCCGTTGCGAATTCTGGCTCGTGAGATGAGAGAAGTACGCAATTTGGCCTGCCGTACCGTTTTTGTTGTTGTTGTGGAGTAATCACGGGGAGAGACAGGTGACTCGAGAGCTGAGACGGCAGTGTTATGTACCTACCCTTGTTTTTGTGGGACCTTTTGGGTTGAGCTAGTTTCGAGGACGAAACTTTCTTTTAGTGGGGCAGGATGTGGTGACCCAGATCTCTGCAGGGCTTCTACAGTGCGATTAGCAGCTCTGAGGCCTATGTGGCTGTCGGCGGTGTTTCCTGCACCCCATTTGGACTCAAGTGATGGACTTCGGGTGTATAATGTATCACGTGATGATCGGGGAACCCCGTCGGATGTTTTAGAAGTGGTTTCGCGCGAAATGGTTATTAAATTGGAACTCAGCGCGAAATTTGAGTAAAACCACTTCTCCTCAGAATTTGGCAATTTTAGAAGAGGGAATTTGGCAAATCGGACATCGGAATTTGTGATTCAGCGCGCGAAAACGGCAAGATGGGCTATTTACTTGTATTTTTTTTATTGCCGGCCCGATGACCCGGCACGGATTTCGAGGTATTTGGTACTGTTCCGTGCCGCCGGAGGGGCGCCGGCGGCGGCGGCGGCGGCGGAGCGCGGCGGCTGGCGGCGGCGGAGGCGCGCGGATCCACCGCGGAGGCTTGCACCCGGGCGGAGGACGCGTGGCGCCTTCAGTTGGCCTGCGCAGGGGCGCGGTCCACGGAAGAGGCGCGGGTGCACGTGGACCATGTGGCGACACGTGGCGCTGGTTGTTGGCGGGTCCTTGCGCGCGGTCCACCAGCGGCAGGGTTTCCTCGGGATGCGTGCCCGGCACGGG